>QNGE01000299.1:106709-331225 GCA_008508345.1 Paragonimus westermani | reverse complement strand
GCGCGCCTACACCAAGTTGTCGGGCTAACGGTGTTGCGTCTAGGCTAACACATGCGCGGTGAGCACCGAGTACGTGGGTGTATTCATTTGACGTAAAATCCACCTGGTGAACACTTTCTGTAAGCCGGTCGTCCGGCTATGGGTTCATGGGCAATCCACTCCGATTGGTAAAGGATTCGGTCGTCGTCGACCACACAGCCAGGCAGACCGGGTGCTAGAGCGATAGCCATCCGCTTACCAGTCTGACAGCTGCCGTGATGGCTGAAGGCAGGACTGGAACACCCAGGGTAAGCGATCGGCCGCGATCTGCAAGCCTGAGAAAATACTGTCCGGGGTAGGTGGCAAACCATTGCAAGTCCACTATGACCTTGCGTGATTGAGGCGTAACTCAGCCGAGACAATCCGTCTGATGTGAGTGACTAAGGGATCTGCTGGCTACTGCGCTAACAGAACGGTACGACTGAGGACAAACTGACTGACGCCAACCACATTCCTGCACTATGGCTGAGCTAGATGACGGTGGGCATTGAGAGTGGTTGGTCAAATATGAAAATGTGTTAGTCTGTGATGAACCGGCCAATTGCTGGTTACACATCATCTATCCGCCCCGTTCCATCCTTCTCTTCTAGAGGTCTCTGCCGAAGAATTGAACCAATCACCGATTCTAGTTGGTTTCCGGTTTCCCCACGTAGTTCTCTTCACTGCTGTTTTATGGAAGTTTTTTTGAACCATTTCACACGCCTCATACATGTAGACGATACCGCTGTCGCAAACGCCAGTAAAATCCGTCCCAAAAACGCACATTCCTTCGATCCCTTGCTCGTACATATCCATGAAGTTAAGGTCGCTTCCCTAGTCCACCCAACACGTTAAACATTCACCCACTCATTTTGGTGCTGACTACCGTCGTACTCAGTGATGAATATTGTTTATTCATCAAGCCATCAGTGCTTATTTCATCCCTCACGTGACCTCTGTTCACCTATTCCGCCCTTCGCCAAATGTGAACCAATTCGACATCGGTTTATGGAGAAAGAAAGCGAAACAAATCGGCGGAAGTTCACACTGCCTAGTTTGTTCACCTTTCCGTCCAACTGTGCATATGGTTTGCGTATCCTGTTCCCATCAGGAATTCGAATAATAGAGGTCAGTTTGATAGATTGATGTAAGTCAATATTTCATGAGAGATATCTACTGACTAATCGAACCAACCGCCAGCTATCGTCAGTCCGACATTTTCCGCATTATTTCCCCTATTGATCTGTCTTATGACCATGTACTTGTTTGTATATGTGAGGAGACGCGCTCAGCGAACACAACCATCTGTGAGATTACTGGTTAAAGCCTCAACATCGAATACGCCTTCTGACACTCTTCTAGTGTTCGTGTGTGGTACACATCGGAAAAACTCTACCACAGTCGGTCGTTACTGCATTTTCGGTTGTTGGGTTCAACCTCAGACTTAATGAACATACTCGAGACACCAAACAAGACCTTTAGACAACTTGACATTGATAATCATTGAGGAAGAATGTAAATACACTCAACATCTCACCGTTAACGCTGTCTAGCTGTTATCTGTTTTATGTTGCAGTACGTTTGTTATATGTTTGATTGACAGCGGTTGGGTTTCTATTCCACTTATCCTCATTTGACCTTCTTCGTGGCAGTCTTCCTACTGTTGACCTTCCAAGACCCTCCAATCCATCTTGTCTTTCTGGATTTCCCAACACAGACAGAGATATTCACAAAATTACTTGGTCTCCTCTTATCTGCAAATTCCCTATGAATCTCTTTGAGGTGTGGTTCCCACCGCGGACTCAATCCAATAAACATTTTCTATTCATTTAAAAGTACATTCATACGTTGAACACAGAGTGACAGTGGGACATGCGAAGTGTCACCAAACTGACAGTTCGTTAGATAATGTGAATTGGCGTATTCCAATCAGTCGCCCTCCACCGTAAGGGGCAACATTTTTGTCGCATCACTGTCACCAGCGCTCCCACTATTTGCGATAGTACAATTGACAACATTAGCTAGGCGCAAAGGAAGAATGGATTATCCATCGACGCGCCCATAAGCCATGACCCAATCCCACTGAAATGAACTATCTACGCTCAGTTAATTTGAGAAGTCTCAACGCTCACTGTGTATTCTAGGTTAAGCCAGCTGGTGAATTAGCACAAGATTCACAGAAAGTTTGCGGAATCTTTAGCTAACTTCAGTTAGTACACAACTATAAAGTCACCTTGTCCCACAATTCGGCTTCCACCCTTGCAAATCTTGTCATGGAGTTGTATGAAATCAACTCTAAACGATCGGGTACTTAGACCTGTTTATCAGTTTCGTCTGCAAATGCAAACATAATTCAGCCAAAATCCTTCCCTTCATTCTGTGGTACATTCGTCGGTTTAACACAGAGTAATAATAGTGCGCGCGAGGTGCCATCAAATCTATTACTTCAAGTTAACTATACCATGGGGTCCGGTGGACGCATCACCAGTGACAACCTAGACGGGAGATTGATAGCGGTCAAAAAAGTAAACTTAGTCCACGAGATGAACAAACGCAGCAGAAAACTGTCTGTTCAAAATTTACAGGAGACTATGTTAGCTGAATTGACAAAAGTAAGACATGTCAGTAGGACGTTAACACATTTGACTATATTTGCTCATTTGTTCAATGTGTTCTACAATAGAACCTGCGGAACAGAAATACGTGAACAGAATGTGCAAGCATCGGTTGATGGCAGCCCATCACTGGCGCTATAGCAGAACGAGAGGTGCTGAGGTGTTCCATCAAACCTAGATCGTATACTAAGGCAAAATACCAATGCCGACTGCGGACTGTGTTACGCAGCTTCGAGGGTCATTAAAAAAGGAAATCGGTGGTAGTGTGTAACAATGCGCCATGCCACACGGACCTTGAGGGTATGTTAAAAGATGCAGAATATAGCGCTAGAAAGATTTTACGACTGGTGCCTTACTTCTCGGCACTGAACCTAATCAGAGTCCTGTGCAGTATGTTGAAACACCGAATAAAGCGACTGATGCGACAAAAATAATGACCGCATACTCGCAAAGGATCTTTGTGATAAGCTCTCTAAACATGACAGTGTGATCAAGACGCTTAGACGAATCAACAGGACGGGCCAGAATTGCGGAGGTAGCACTCTCCGGTCATACCATGATAAAGGATATTGAGTCGTTCTCTTTGAAACTACTTAATAATGAGGATAGGCGACTATGGCATCTTTTGTTTTGCATTTGGGTAACAAATATGCGGCGAAACAATGCACGCAGTACGTTGAGTTTACTAGGGTGAGGAGGGTGAATGACCAGTTTCAAATTCAGCATGAACAGGGACATTTCGTACAAAACGCATGGTGTCGTCCATGAAATACAGCAATAGGGGAAACGATCAAGCGGTCTGAGCCAAACAAAAATGGTGGTCAGTTCGATTCTCCAGGAGATAATGCCAATAATCTAATGACTTGTTGCAAACTATCACACCAAGCTCAGTTGGTTAACCGCCCCAAAAGTTACAGGGTCTTTAAATCGTAAACAGGACGAATGGATTTTCTCTCCAGCTGACACGTATTGTGAACGACAGCCATCTGTACCACAGGATTCGTAGTCAGTGTTACTACTCTAGGGCTGGGACGCACTAGGTAATCGTCTTTCAGTTGCTGAATATAAGAGTAGGCAAAAAGCTGAGAATTCCCCTATCGCGGAGGGACATGAGGTGTATCACTGATTAGACGTGACAAATAGGTGAACAACGTCGTCAGTGGGAATTTGCTCCGAAATAGACCGCTTTTTCTTCTCTTATATGCAAGTGCTGAGTTGATCCGCCAATGGGTGGAAAGGGGGATAGTATATAACACGCAAAGACTACATGGTAAATGTGCTGCCGTATGGGATATTATAAAGAAGAAAAAAGTGTAGAGGGATAGAGAAAAAAATTACGACAATACACGNGACCGCAACGTGTTTTTTCTGAAAATGGGTGCGAGAAACTTCCCAGATTGAAGTTGAGATAAGGATCCGTTTTTGCTTCGGCGCCAATCTCTATCCCCTTTAAACGGTGCGTATTTTTTTCGTGGTTTCTGATAGTGAACCGTTCGTTTTCCCGCGACTTTAATGGGAGCAGCCGTGCAGTGGCGTTATTATGCTTTTTGTGGAGACGTCATAATATGCACTGATTCCACTCCGAACAATTTTTTGTTGCGTTCATGTCGAGAATCTGAATTTTGTTTTTTCTTTTTCTAGTCGGCATTCGTCATCTTTTTTAGTCATCTGCACGTGGCGATTGGTTTCTCAGATGGGAGCAGCTGAAAGCCTACCACCTGGGAGTGTTCTGTAGCAATATTTCACGTCCTGAAACGCATTCGTATGAAAACCAGTGCCATGTTTTTTGAATTTCTAAACTTTGTATAATGTGGCTTAGTGAAATTGGCGACAACCCGAATTGGCTGGCTGCTTCCGATTATGACAACTGAGACTGTCCATCCATCCCTGAATTATCTATTTGTATCCGCAGTGCTCTCATTCCACAGTGTGTGCTCTCCACTAGATCGGCGCTGACGATGTACCTATTTTTGACACAAGACACGTCATTCACACAATTTCCTGTGAATCGATAATATGAACTGTACATTACACGAAACATTTCGCTCAACATAGGAAAATAGAAAAATCTGGGAACATGCATGTCAGCAACACAAATGTTGATTAAGTCCTTTCTGGGAGCATTGAGTCAATGCTCCACAAACATTTCATATATCACATTTTGAAAAGCCCGTCTGTTAATGGGATCTTTATGGCGGTGGATATATTTAACCTGTTTTATCGTGTACTGCGAAGGAGAAGTATGTGAGGGTGTTGACCTATCTCTTTTATTGTGGCGCCCATTTTGTGCACGCCCTGGTTGACTACATCGACCACGTAGGTCACACCATCTATGAGGATAAGGCTGTCACGTTTGGAGAGGAGCTGATCGAGAGGATTCGTTTCTAAATGCCTGATATAGATAAGTAGTTGTGTCCTTTGTATCCGGTGCACTAAGCAAGCGAATATGCTTGGAGTATGTGCGATTGAGTTTCGTTGTTCCCACCACGTCGCTATTTTACTTACCCCTATAACTCAGGGTGGCCCCGTGAACGAGTTTTTTTTCGCGAACAACTCGCCGGTTCCAACTTCTGTCGGTTTGGTCATATGAACCGGGAAAGATGCTGGCAGGTTTCTTTGGCCAACTGTGCTGCGCAGTACCACTGGAAGTAATCAACATCCTCTGTACTTCAGAACGCTTCACAGTACACTTAGTTTACTCCATCCTGGTGGCAGAACCCGCCATTAGAACAGTATGATGATATATGCGGAATGGGAGACTGCGTGAAGTTCAGTATAGAATTGGATTTCTAAATGATAGGTCTCTTTTGCCGTGAAGTTTTCAATTCAGAAGAATGCGTGGTTGAAAGTGGGATATCGCATCAAAGTCTGAATTTATGTCAAAGCAAATAAACGTCTTTGAACATCCATAGCCATTTCTAGAAGTTCAACGTAACTGCCCGACCTTAGAACTTAACTGTCTTCTTTTGGATATCCCTGAGATATCCTTGAGGAATCAACCATGATAATAGATGAATGCACCATGTTTTCTTTATCAGCATTGCCCCCATCACATTGTATATTTCTGATAGATTCGCCGATGTATTTGTTGATAAGGTCGCTTTTTAGTTTATTGGTTGCCCTTATTTCTTCGTAATGAGGTCAGCATAGTAATGAGTATCCTTACTCCCAACAGTCGTTCATCATAAACGATGATGTTCCTGTACTCATCTGACTTTGTAAGATGTATTGATTCACGTTAAAAGCAATTTTGAGCAAACTGTGTTACAAGTGTAGTAGTCCACTTGCGCGGAGATACCTTGTAAGAGTCACTACCAGGTTTGCCATCCGTGTGTGTATAGTAGTTCATTTAACCACCAGCCACCGGTTTAGGATAGATTCAAAAGTCAAATAGGTATATTTGACATGTAAAAGTCACACGGAGTGGCAAATATGCTACCATATGGGAAGAAAAAGGTGATATGAAGAGGGGAAAAGTGTAGAGGGATAGAGAAAAAAATTACGACAATACACGCAAACACTCGCAACACGAACGACGTTGACCTCGGTTCCTCGCCACATCAGATAACGTCCCCAACCAATGGTGTTCGTTGTCCCTCCGACCCTAGCCAGGAAGCCGAGGGCGCCTTACTGGAATAAGTTTCAAAGTGAGTGCTATCACACTCTGAACCAAAGTCATATGTTGGTCACCAGGTTACCGCTTCCAGTGCAACCTACCACTCGCAAACAAGGCGTGATGTGGTAGGCGATGTTTTGACATTCGTAGAATGTTACTAGGCCAACGAAGTCTGTGAGAAAAGATCAGTACGCTTATGGTTTGTTCAGTAGATACTTCGGCGAACTTCATCGTTGCTGACACGCAGAAAGACAGATCATGCCTACATCACAGACGGCGTAAGTTAGTGAACGTCTTCAGAGCCTTTGCTATGTGAATGGTGATCTCATCAGACATTCCACCAGTGCTGAGACAATCTTTAAGGTGCATAAACTCCTCGATTACTTTCAACGTTTCACCACCACGTGTAAGAGGAACCACAGAGTCATGGTAATCTTGCAACAGCACCTTGCACTTAGTAGGTACAAAGGCGATACCAAACTGGCGAACTGAAGCCTCCAGTCTGTTTAAGAAGATGTAAGCCCTCTATGAACACACAGCTCACGACCATGTTCTTCGCGTTTAGTCCACGAAACACGGTGACTACGAAGAAGCATGACGCAACAGAAATTCGACTAACCTCTCTGTGATTTACATATGAACTGCGTGAGCCCTTGTTGAAAATGTGAATTATGTTAGCTAACCTACATTTTGAACAACTATTGATGCAGAGTTTTTGGTGCGAAGCCCTCAGCTCTCCAATTAAGGGTAGGAGGGAGTTCGTCTGGACCGAGTGCCTTATGATATCTCAGAAAGTTGATCTCAACTGAGACTTCTGTCTTTGAGAGAAACGAAACAACAGATCAATGAACACAGAGACAGCCAGAAGGCGTGGTCAGTGGCGGAGGTGAAAAGTTGAAATGCTACCGAAAGTGTTCAGCCCAACGTCCTAAACGTCGTTGCAGGTTATGAATAGGCTCACAGTTGGATTCGCAGGTTATCTCACTCACATCAGGCCTCTTGTCACCAGTTGCTCGGATGAGATAGGAAAGCTTCCGAGAGTTCCTGATAGCATAGACCGGTTCCACTTCGATTGCGCGCTGTGTCCAGTAGGCCCCGCGATCCTTTCGTACTTGCCTCCAAAGTCCCGAGTGAGTAGCCCTGAGGACCGAGTTACACTCACTGCTAGATGGAACATTCCGGCGATTACCGCACTGATGCATTGCACCTCGTATATGTTCCTAATGTGCTTCGATGTGAGTGGGAATCTGGACTAGAGACAAGCGCAGTGGTAAGCGCAGAGCGTCCGTGATCCTGTTAGCTTAGACAGGTGAATTTGGAATAAAAGTGAAGCGTATCAGCGAATGAGAAATGACTTTGGGAATAATACACTTAACACTGATTACGTGAGTTATCGATTCCGAGACAAAAACAACACGGAACCTCCGTATTCAACTTAAGTATATGCATTTTCACGAGAAACAAGATATAAGCGTTTTTGGGACGGATTTTACTGGCGTTTGCGACAGCGGTATCGTCTACATGTATGAGGCGTGTGAAATGGTTCAAAAAAACTTCCATAAAACAGCAGTGAAGAGAACTACGTGGGGAAACCGGAAACCAACTAGAATCGGTGATTGGTTCAATTCTTCGGCAGAGACCTCTAGAAGAGAAGGATGGAACGGGGCGGATAGATGATGTGTAACCAGCAATTGGCCGGTTCATCACAGACTAACACATTTTCATATTTGACCAACCACTCTCAATGCCCACCGTCATCTAGCTCAGCCATAGTGCAGGAATGTGGTTGGCGTCAGTCAGTTTGTCCTCAGTCGTACCGTTCTGTTAGCGCAGTAGCCAGCAGATCCCTTAGTCACTCACATCAGACGGATTGTCTCGGCTGAGTTACGCCTCAATCACGCAAGGTCATAGTGGACTTGCAATGGTTTGCCACCTACCCCGGACAGTATTTTCTCAGGCTTGCAGATCGCGGCCGATCGCTTACCCTGGGTGTTCCATTCCTGCCTTCAGCCATCACGGCAGCTGTCAGACTGGTAATCGGATGGCTATCGTTCTAGCACCCGGTCTGCCTGGCTGTGTGGTCGACGACGACCGAATCCTTTACCAATCGGAGTGGATTGCCCATGAACCCATAGCCGGACGACCGGCTTACAGAAAGTGTTCACCAGGTGGATTTTACGTCAAAAGAATACACCCACGTACTCGGTGCTCACCGCGTATGTGTTAGCCTAGACGCAACACCGTTAGCCCGACAACTTGGTGTAGGCGCGCGAGCTTCGTTCAGTCCCTGCATCCGGCTGGCTTGTGTCCCCTCACTCTTTGTAAGAGACACCCATTCCCTGTGTCTGTCAGTCTATCCATGTGAACGTAATCCGCGCGACCCCATTAACCGTTAAAACCCAGAAAGTGTGCAGACATCCGAAAGTGATGTTGGGATGTCCTGTTTTTGGTAAGGTGTGGTAGAATGTGCATACTTCATTTTTACGAGTACGAATAACGGTTGTTACTTTGTGCAAGATTTTATTTGGGAATTTATGCGTTTCATAATGTGTTGAGGCTGGACGAATTGAGAGATTTCTTACTGGACTAAGAGCACTGGTTAACAGATATGGAAGTCTAGCAAATTCATATAAAACTGTGTCTTCACCACTCCCTAGGACAGTGCACTCAACTTAGACTCACGTATACGGCGGTACATCTATTGCTGATGTGGTATGACTTATTGAGAAGGAATTGTAATGCCGAAGATTAAAATTGGCTTTCTAAATTTCTGGAAACCAGCATTGAGATAAAGTGACCGCAACGTGTTTTTTCTGAAAATGGGTGCGAGAAACTTCCCAGATTGAAGTTGAGATAAGGATCCGTTTTTGCTTCGGCGCCAATCTCTATCCCCTTTAAACGGTGCGTATTTTTTTCGTGGTTTCTGATAGTGAACCGTTCGTTTTCCCGCGACTTTAATGGGAGCAGCCGTGCAGTGGCGTTATTATGCTTTTTGTGGAGACGTCATAATATGCACTGATTCCACTCCGAACAATTTTTTGTTGCGTTCATGTCGAGAATCTGAATTTTGTTTTTTCTTTTTCTAGTCGGCATTCGTCATCTTTTTTAGTCATCTGCACGTGGCGATTGGTTTCTCAGATGGGAGCAGCAGAAAGCCTATCACCTGGGAGTGTTCTGTAGCAATGTTTCATGTCCTGAAACGCATTCGTATGAAAACCAGTGCCATGTTTTTTGAATTTCTAAACTTTGTATAATGTGGCTTAGTGAAATTGGCAACAACCCGAATTGGCTGGCTGCTCCCGATTATGACAACTGAGACTGTCCATCCATCCCTGAATTATCTATTTGTATCCGCAGTGCTCTCATTCCACAGTGTGTGCTCTCCACTAGATCGGCGCTGACGATGTACCTATTTTTGACACAAGACACGTCATTCACACAATTTCCTGTGAATCGATAATATGAACTGTACATTACACGAAACATTTCGCTCAACATAGGAAAATAGAAAAATCTGGGAATATGCATACCAGCGACACAAATGTTCATTAAGTCCTTTCTGGGAGCCTTGAGTCAATGCTCCACAAACATTTCATATATCACATTTTGAAAAACCCATCTGTTAATGGGATCTTTATGGCGGTGGATATATTTGACCTGTTTTATCGTGTACTACGAAGAAGAAGTATGTGAGGGTGTTGACCTATCTCTTTTATTGTGGCGCCCATTTTGTTCACGCCCTGGTTGACTACATCGACCACGTAGGTCACACCATCTATGAGGATAAGGGTGTCACGTTTGGAGAGGAGCTGATCGAGAGGATTCATTTGTAAATTCCTGAATGCCTGATATAGCTAAGTAGTTGTGTCCTTTGCATCCGGTGCACTAAGCAAGCGAATATGCTTGGAGTATGTGCGATTGAGTTTCGTTGTTCCCACCACGTCGCTATTTTACTTACCCCTTTAACTCAGGGTGGCCCCGTGAACGAGTTTTTTTTCGCGAACAACTCGCCGGTTCCAACTTCTGTCGGTTTGGTCATATGAACCGGGAAAGATGCTGGCAAGTTTCTTTGGCCAGCTGTGCTGCGCAGTACCACTGGAAGTAATCAACATCCTCTGTACTTCAGAACGCTTCACAGTACACTTAGTTTACTCCATCCTGGTGGCAGAACCCGCCATTAGAACAGTATGATGATATGTGCGGAATGGGAGACTGCGTGAAGTTCAGTATAGAATTGAATTTCTAAATGATAGGTCTCTTTTGCCGTGAAGTTTTCAATTCAGAAGAATGCGTGGTTGAAAGTGGGATATCGCATCAAAGTCTGAATTTATGTCAAAGCAAATAAACGTCTTTGAACATCCATAGCCATTTCTAGAAGTTCAACGTAACTGCCCGACCTTAGAACTTAACTGTCTTCTTTTGGATATCCCTGAGATATCCTTGAGGAATCAACCATGATAATAGATGAATGCACCATGTTTTCTTTATCAGCATTGCCCCCGCCACGTTGTATATTTCTGATAGATTCGCCGATGTATTTGTTGATAAGGTCGCTTTTTAGTTTATTGGTTACCCTTATTTCTTCGTAATGAAGTCAGCATAGTAATGAGTATCCTTACTCCCACCAGTCGTTCATCATAAACGATGATGTTCCTGTACTCATCTGACTTTGTAAGATGTATTGATTCACGTTAAAAGCAATTTTGAGCAAACTGTGTTACAAGTGTAGTAGTCCAGTTGCGCGGAGATACCTTGTAAGAGTCGCTACCAGGTTTGCCATCCGTGTGTGTATTGTAGTTCATTTGACCACCAGCCACCGGGTTAGGATAGATTCAAAAGTCAAATAGGTATATTTGCCATGTAAAGGCCACACGGAGTGGCAAATGTGCTACCATATGGGAAGAAAAAGGTGATATGAAGAGGGAAAAAGTGTAGAGGGATAGAGAAAAAAAATTACGGCAATGCACGCAAACACTCGCAACAAAAACTACATTGGCGTCGGTTCCTCGCCACATCAGATAACGTCCCCAACCAATGATGTTCAATGTACCTCGGACCCCAGCCAGGAAGCCGGAGGCGCCTTACTGGAACAAGCTTCAAAGTGAGTGCTATCACACGCTGAACCAAAGTCATATGTTGGTCACCAGGTTACCGCTCCCAGTGCAACCTACCACTCGCAAACAAGGCATGATGTGGTAGGCGATGATTTGACATTCGTATAATGTTACTACGCCAACGAAGTCTGTGAGAAAAGATCAGTATGCTTATGGGTTTGTTCAGTAGATACTTCGGTGAACTTCATCGTTGCTGACATCATGTTCTAACAGCGTGCCTCTCATAAAATCCAAAGAGGATCAGGGCACCTCCTCCGAGGCCGTGGTAAACAGCAGAGTATCTCCTTGATTAATACTTCGAGAGAAGGTCACGGTCTCCAGAATGGGATCTGATTTATAAGCTGACTGTAGGTAACTGCCCGAAGTGATAGATGCGTCGTGGAAGTTCAGTGCTCTTGAGAGGGAATAGTAAGATGTGCAGGAAAGTCTTCAGATCCGTTGACATTTACCAGCGAAATATCACGGTTTTCTGTTAGCCGTTATGTGATCAAATCTTGAATAGTGACTGCCATCTGAACTGTGCGTCGTCTCATTGTAAGAAACCAATTTGCTGTCATCCAGATAGAAATTGGATAGCCTAGCGATCGTATAGAATCATATGACTGCACTCTGTGCCCACTCGATAAGAAGAACTTAGGTGAAAGTCATCCAATATCGGCGATTGGAAGTCCTTGGTACACACGTGATGTGACCAGTGTTAAGCTGTTCAGAAAGCTGTCTGGTGGTCAATAACAGAGTCGAAGCGTTACTGATGACTTCCCATCAAAGCGAGCTACGTTGGTGCATCTAAGGCGTCAAGGGCTTGTCACAAAACTGTCTGTCCAACATATTGCTATCGGGACTGCGATTTCAGAGGTCGGAGCGATGAGCTTTCGACTACGTAGAATTGCACTGCATGGACGGAGTTTGTCACTGCTCTCCGAACTCTCCGGGTATGGTACCATGACAGTCAGCGATTTATACTCAAGACCAAGAAAGGCATTTCTCCGTCTACCGTTGCTGTTGCCTTTCTTTTTCTCTGATTTCAAACGTTTTGGAATTGGGCCAGACATGGGTGGCTGTTTTTTTTATCGGTATGATTTGCCGCTGTAGCTTTGACTGTTTACTACTAACAACCTTTCACAAATTTCGTTGGTGGTTTCTCTCAAATCAAGGATCAGTGTGTCTTTCTTCGAATATGTTGCCATAGGTACGAGTAATGCTTTAAAAGTAGCCACTTTCTGGGAGCATCCATGTTACCGTTCTAGTTTTGATTCCTTTGGCGAGACGGCCAGTTGTGTGTCACTATTTCCAGCTTATTGTCGATTCATACTTCGTGTTTGAAGATTCAGGACAGTTTGTGCGACGATTTGATCTTGTGATTTTGTCGCGGTCGTTTTCACGAATTCTTTTGTTAACTCACTATGACTGAATGGGTGCCTAACGTGTTCTATTCATCAAATGACGCGTAATTTTCTCGGTTACTTAAACACGTAAAGTAGGACTTTGGAAGGTACCGTTTCAAAATTACTTGTAAAACGTTTGTTGGCCTTATAGCTTTGTCGCTACATGCATGTGAAAGTTACGATAGTACCGTGTATGGATGATTAGTGATGTTTGTCCTTATCAACTGCTTCTTCCAGTGGCTTGCTGACAAGTAATGAGGGATTGAGTTGGTGTAAATTTAATGTTCCTCAAATGTGATAATCTGCTGGCGTCAAGATAGTCTTCTTAATCGACCAACTTCAAAGACGGGTGCTAGATTCAGGTTTCACTCTCGTTATATCTCACCAGTAATGTATACAAATGCTACAACGAAACTGTGAACTGTGGCTTATGTTTTCATGAGGTAATCGTATGGGTCATTGCGTCATTGATAGTATCCCATGCACGATCGGTCTATCGCGTCTAAACGCTAGGCGATAATCATATTTGTGAATTAATTGCGCGATCGTGCAGAGTGAGAGCGCGCAGTACCCTACCCTATTGAATCCAATCAAAACACTACTCAATCAGTCTAAAGTCGCACATATCGTTGAAGCTGCTGAGCATTGTTTCAATTACAGATTAGCACTCGGTGATTTGGTTGATCAATTCAAACACTGTTCTTATTTGATACGATTCTTTCAGTCCATTGAATTCGTTACTGTTTTACGAGATTGACAAAATTATCAAGTTAACGTATAACTTGACATAAGTACAACCTTCACCCGAAATCTTTTCAACTTCTCTTGCTTTGACTTGCACGGTTGTTCCTGTTTCACACATTCACGTTTTTATTGTTCCATCCAGTTGCTCAAATACGCTGAGGATGTGGAGATGCTTCTGCGAACCACAGTCATCCAGGTGGAATATGATGAGAATACAGCCCGTTGTAGTAAGTGCTCTGACACTTCATCTTGACCGGATATCTTATTTATTTAACCAGTATGTGTACGCACACACTGCTTCCCACAGCGACCACTTTTGTAATGAACTGTTTGACGTCTATAAAACTAGTTTTCTATGACTTCTTCAACCCCTCCAAAGACCAATTTCCGAATAGGAACGTAAGATGTGACCGCGCTTACGACGTCCATTTTCGTAGAGCAACTGATGTCCTTGATTTCGGAGGATCGTTGATATAGGGGAGGCACTTTATCGCGTATCTTTTAGCTTAAATGCTTTTTTCCCTAAGTTCAAAATCCTCGCTTTTCTTAATATAGTTTAAGAGGGAAGCTATATACACAACAGTGCTTTTCTCAGGCTCTGTTCGCTGCATCCAATCGCATGTTTACTACTTCAAAGCGGGCCTACTCAACAACAGAATGAACAGTTGCTTTAAACATACGAGCTAAATTGCACACGTCAGACGAATTTTACTGTGGAAATGATAAATTTATCGTCAGCAGAATTCATGGTTAACGTACCCAGATTTGTGTATACATAGAATGGTGGAAATCTTTTCGGTTAACCATATTCGCCTGCCTCATTCAGTACTATCCCCGTTTTCGTTATACAACAGGCGTGAAACGTTTCATCCAACTAAAGTTGAATATGACATTAACAACTGTCAACCAATCGGTGGTTCTGGTTGTGCCCGATCTGTTGTTTTCACACTAGATGGGCATCCGCACTTCTGCTCGCCTATTTTACAAAAATCGTCAGGTTTTTTGCTATGGGGCTGTGCTCGAATGCAGTTTGTGCTGGACAATGTACAACATGGTGATGTCAAGCGCCACATTCAGCACTGACTTTGGTCTTACGAATGTGTATGCCTTCGTGATCCGCACGATACATCATTTCTGCGCTCACACAAACGCTGTTGGAGAAAAAATTTTCAAGTCCGATGTGCATCACTGAATATGCGGTCGTATTTCCACACTTCGAGGCAGTCCTCTTCTAATTCGACACAATAAATTTTGCCTACATGCGAAAAACTGTTTGCTAATGAACGTCTCTCTGGCGAATTCCTTGACTTTACGGAATTGCTTGTCCGTTTATCAGTGTTGACCGACATTCTCTGATCAAGTGGGTCTTGATGAATTGTGCCACTGGCTAGGTACCCCGCTTTTCTGTCTTTCTCCCATGTGCTAACAGGTTGGTCTGATTATTATGGATACTTGCACTTTCGAAACATATTCCCTTTGTTTGTCTTGCGGGTCTTTCCACGATTTTCGTTTTGTCTTTTCTCATACAGAACTAAAACTCCGGGAAGGATTGGCTTATCAGAGCTTTAACGACAATTCATCAGCACCCAAATCCTCAGTCTGATTTTTGTGTTTCACACAGTTGTGCATATCACCTGGTTTTTTGATCGTCATCTGTAACAATACAACTCATATCTGCTTTGATCACACTTTTCTGCGTCTTAGTTTACGAACGCCTACGAAGTTTACTATGCACAGGTTGGGCTCGACAATTGGAATGTAGTATTTCGTTTAGGGTTTGTTCAATTAATCGAGTTATAGACAAACGTCAGAATTGAACTATACTCAAGACTTTCTCTAGTAGCACGTCGTTTAGTAACCGTCTATTCAAAATTAATTAATTAATTCTCATTATTTTTAAACCAATCGTATGAGCAATAGGCCGAACCGGATTTTCTAAGGTGATCCCACCTGGAAGCAGTTGATCTTGGATAGTTCGTACTTTTTAGTGCAACTTTATTGCGTTCCCTTCTCCAACTTTGTCATTCATGCGAATTCATAAGAAAATCTTGAACTGAGCATATTTCAAAAATTGTATGTTGCTCTTCTGCATTTAATTGCACTTTAACAAATTGAATCGTATAGCAGCAGATGGTGGACTCTCTCACGTTGAATTTGATGGGACATTCGACCACCGATGTTATCGCTTACTGATCGACAGATTCAGCATTCTCTAGGTGAACACGGGAGATTCCATATTCTCTTAGGATTAATGAATCTTTCCTCCAATTCTTATACGTTCTTTCAATACCAAACTATTTTGATTGATCAAGAGTGTTGATCGTATAAGCTCAACTACTGGGCTCCTCTATTGCGACCGCTTCTGTGGAATCGATACAAGCTGTAGAGAATTACCGTCTCCCGATGACAGATTTCTTGATGTGTGGTCAATGCTGTATGCAAGTCTAGCAACCATGTCAAGGTAGCAAAGTCGGTCAGGAATTTGCCCTGCCGTATGTTTGTAGAGTGTTTTAAGGTTATCGAATCACAGCGCTCCTCCTTAGTAGAAAGAAACAAACTAAAATTCTATATGTAGTGTTGGTAATACATGCAGGTTTAGGGATTCAGTAAATCCAGCACATGATTAGATCAAACGAACACCGACGTGGTACCTTTCGCGAACCAATACACCTCATTACCTGGGTCTGAGATATGATTCACGCTATGTACGTGCAGTATCTCAGCCACCAGAATGTTTGGGATCCTTGAACAATTGGGTTTAACTTCCAAGATTGGGAGAGTTTATTTCAAGTTGAACATCACTCACATCTGATCGCAGCCTTTGCATTCAGATAGACCTTCCAGCCAGCCTTTTTCTTGAAAAGAAGCACTAGACTCGAGTTTCGCTCTTATTAGAGCTCGTCAGTAGTGCATATCCTTGCCACGACCGGGATTTGCACTCTGGCCACGCAATGTATTCATGGTTTTAATTAATCATTTAGTAAAGCCTATTGCCTTAAGATACCTTGTGAACAAGTGGCATTTCAACACAGTGACTTGAGTGCAGTTGCTAGCAAGCAGTCTGCTATATACCACGTTTGTCTCTCCTGCTAAGGCTTCCGTGCTTCGAGGAGCCTGCTGTTCCCGATGTTGAACGGAATGGTGGCGGATGCATTCGTCGTTCAAATGAGTTTACTGTGATAATTACTGATGCGTGAACAGTAAAAACCACAAGGTGTATGCCGTCTGAATCCAACCAACTCGTTTGTATGGCAGAATGTAAGAACTCTGCTTTTGTTGACTGAAGCTGCCGGCGATTACTGTGTGGAACCAGTGCATTTGAGCCTCGGGCTCAGCAGTTCGATTGTGACTCACTATTTGTTCGTTCATCTACGAAACGGTGCAGTATTTGCCACATTTTTTACATAGTCAGTGGACTTTTTATAAATCCCCTAGTTTGCTCGTAGCTGACTAGACACAAGGATCGATATTTCTGTTCTGGCCTGCTCACTTTTGAGCTACCATAAGAATGAATTATGAATTTAACGGTTCATTTTCAAAATACATCCAACGAACGACAGGATAGTCAGCATGGAACTGCTTAGCCTGCCTCATTTTCTTGCATTGCTACAATCTGTTGTACGAACAAGTGGCATGGGGGTTTTATTACATGAAGTGTTTCACTGTCTTATGACACTGCCTTTCCCTTATGTGTTTTTGTTCTACTGGTTCCTCCTCTGCTATGAGGAGAACATATGGGCTTGGCATAACATAATAGGTTGTACAAACGCGTGGAACGTCTCGGGTATTTTTTAAATAACGATCCCCCTTGAAGACGACTGTACAACTGCTCATCACCTCAATGATGTAACTTGGTAATAACCGTGATCCACCGAACAGTGTTGAGCTTAACGCTATTGTGGTCATTGTTGAAAAGCGTGAATGTGTATATTCCTCTTCAGTCTAGTTCATGTGGTGCGACAATCACGTGCATAGGCGCTCTTATGTGTTGCAACACTTAAACAAAACAGATATTCAGGCACAATTACTACGAAACCTACCATCGCATATGTGCAAGGTTTATTGGGTAACAAAAACTCACCAGTTCTAGGCTTACAGTGCAGAAAACAATTCATGGAAGGTTCAGTGTAGCTAGTAGTTTCAACCCGATTGATGAATCATGATAATAGAACTATGGTAATTAGTGGGACCATCACTGCCTTTCTCACAAGAATGATCAGCTGAGCTAGTGAGGGGAGTCACATGTGGTGGTTTTTGTCGTTCCCAGTGTGAGATTAGTGTTGGTACGCCAAGTTGCCAACCCCAGTTAGGATTCGGCCCCTGGGCTGAATAAGGCTTCGCACTACTCTTCATAATCTCCAACAGGGGGCGAATCTGTGGTAATTTTTGTGTTTTTCTGGATTTGAGTGCTGCAATCCAGTCTAAGTGGCGTTGGACTTATTAAGCAGAATGCGACACTGGTTTTAACTATTTTTGTATACTCCAGTATCTTGAATTTACACAGTCAACTTTTGTTGTGTCAGCACCAGTTCGTTTTGACCAATTTCTGATTGGTTCTAGGCTGAAGTGGATAATCTCATGTTCGTGACGATGTTGCATTTAAGCGTCGGCTACTTGATGTGGAACGATGTACTTCTCTGTGGCCTGTGAAAGTCAGACCAGTCGGTCATTACCACACACCACATTGGGAAACCGCCATCGTTAGTGGTGCATTTGGGTTCCAAGGAACTCTCAAAATCGCATGCTCAGGTGATCACTTTCCCGCGCGTCTTTCCTTCGGGGGGATGGTGGATATGCCGGCTTGTGTGAGAATGTAACTGTTATACAGAACATCTGTCTTTCGACATCACAGCATACTAGCTACACCCATGCTTTTAAGGCGGAACACAGCTACACACCAATCGACTGCTGTCCAACAACAATCTTATGATGGCACATCCACAGTTCGATCGTTTCGTGTTTATGTACAACGTTTACTTACTACTTCACAGGTGCGTCTGTGTATGTGAGGCTTATGTGAAAGTTGTCATGCCTGTTTCTGTCCTGGACGCAGCGGATCATCTTGAAGTTGCCAGCTAAGTGTGCGCTCGCTGTACACCGTGGTCGTACATATGTCATCTTGTGTATTCGGTACATATCCACTTTATTATAAGCCCAGTAAGCTAGTCCTTGTTAGTTGAGTGCTATTCCCACAGACTTTTGTCAGCAACATTATAAAGCAAGAGCCCCTGGTACACAACTTTCGACCCTTTTTTGCTGCAACAGTGTCAGTAACTATTCGCGGATTGCCCAAAATGTTACTTTCTTCCTGACTACATATTTAAAATAACTAACAAACAGAATTGAAGCAACCAAGATTCTCACATTGAAATACACACGTTTGCGAATGTATTTTGTGCACGGTATCTCATATTTCACCACGTCAAAATTCCCTCAATAACCTAGAGGATCAGGCGACTGTGGTTTGTCAGACCCTTACCTATTGGCCTGCCTGGTAAGAGGAACTCTGTTGGTGTGGCTATCACATCGTCCAGTTTAGCCCAGTTGGTCATCGAGATGCACAAACTGCACACCGTGTCAACGCCCGGTCTCGTTTTAACGGGGTTGGTGTAAATAAGCAACAGAGGAGAACCTAGCACTGACCCTCGAAGAACTCCCGCAGAATTGAAAGAAGGAGACGAAAGGTCTGTTATCAAGAAAAGAGACAATCCGGCGTAAAACCTTTCCTTGCATACCGTAAACTTCCAGTTTGTGGTCCACTGCTTTCTTCAATGGATTCGATGAATGATGGATGGAAGTAAAAACTGATAGCTTTCGAAAGTTTCGTTTTTCCTGGTGTGGAATCTGTGTACCACAGGGATGGTTACACGTTGCAACTTTTCTTGGCTGTTGGGGAGCATTTTTAGCGTGCATGTTCACCCTAATAACAAACGAACATCAAGGAAACGAAGCTTATTGCGGGTAATCGTACGTTTGGGAAGTATTTCATTTCATATATCGCAGAACGGTTGTCGCATTCGGTAGTCTTGAGCTATAAAATCCTCAGAATGTCTGTTTGAATCAATTTGAAAACCCGATTGTTGGGCCTCTTCTTCCTCGAAGTGGATAGGTTCATCAAAACGTGGACAACAGCGAACGGTTTGCTCTCCGGAGGCGTTCATGTACTTTAGTCAGATCAGCACTGAGAGTTTTACACATAACCTTAACGTGCAATGCTTCTCTAAATCAACTATGTACCCACGAAACGGTTGCATCAAGTGAATCTACCCAACCTACCGTTATCTGTGGGCGCATTAGGTTTCATTATTCTGCAGCACACCGTTGATTGGGTTGACCTCACGTTAATTTTCATTGCAAAGTGAAACTAACTAGACTATCTTCTGGCCAACATTACTTACTTGAATGTGGACTTTGCAGTTTTTTATTACAACCATGCAAGCGATTTAATTGCGGAATTACTTCTATTTAAAATGTGCGTTTTATTTGCTGCCATTTATCTATGCATTTTAATTGTAATAAACTGTTTATTAAGGTACACGGAACCATCAATAGGCTCGGTTTACACAACTGAGACTTCAAAATTGTTAATGCACACAATTGTGTATGATAATATATGGTGTGGATGTAAAACGTTTTCCGAAATAATCACATTCAACCTGAATTTAATGTCGTTCTTTCTTCAGCACATACTCTCTCAGGTAAACCATAACAGACGTGTGGACAGCTTTTTCAGTGGGTGATATATTTACAAAGCTGCTCACCAAAAATCACAACACCATGACAGACTCTTTAATGGGCTTCAGTCAGGAAGCATCTTTTGACTGTTCTAGGAATAAACGATTGTTGGTCATTCTTGTCTTGAAGCGGACATCCCGCCAAATTTAATGAGTTCTGGTAAGTCAAACACTACCTATTAAATTGCATAATTGTTGATTCGGTCAGATGAAAAACGATGGTATTGTGTTATATATAATAAGTAGATATGATCAAAAACAAACCTATCAGCTAGTATGATCGTTGACAGTCGGTTGATGACATACAGTCGCCTACAAAAATTTACATGAATAACTCAACACAGATAGATTCAAAGATCACATCCTTCTCACCATTTGAAGGACATGAAACCAACGAAAATATATATACTCTTTCGATAACTCCACCTGAACATACAGATTTGCAATAGTGTTCTAGACACTGACCGTAAACTGAAAGAGCGGTTGCTTATAAGTGACATTTTTTGACCAAAACAATCTGACCATAACGTTTTTAATAGGAAATCAAAAACCACTTTTTAAGTCAGCAAACCCAAAACATGGTCTGCTTCAATAGCTCAGTCTCAAGTCGCACGAATAAGACGATCGGATAGCACAAACAGTCAAGTGGAATGACACTTCACCATAGCACGTTCAAATAAATCATGGTTTCACGTGACTACAGCACAATCAAACTACACTGGTCGGTTGAACCTCAGAAAAATCATCCCACCAGTTTGAAGGGATAATCTGCTCAACCGGATAGGGGTGTTCCATTGTCGACACAAATGAAAGAACACTTTGAGAACAGCGATTTATTTCTCTTCTAACGTGCCGAGACGTCAATGACATTTCATGTAACCGTACCAATACTCAACAACTGTGAGTTCGATCAATGCCATCAGCTTACAATTTGATCCGGCACTCAGAACCTTTGCGATGATGGTGTTCAGGTCTTGTTAGGATGAAACTGTGGGGGACAGCACAATGCTAATGCGTCAAGAATAAGGAGCTTTGTGACGAAAACGTCGGATTCTCCATTTAGACTCATTGGTCTCTTCCGCCTTATTTAGGGAGGCAGTTGTAGTTACTCATCGATCCACCGAGGAGAATAGAATAATGATACACGAATGGCCCATACGGAGCCTATGTTGACCGCTCCATAGATGACGTCTGAGGTAGCTACCAACGATTCTGTTCATCATTTTAGAGATTAATGACAGCAGCGATGTAGGATGACAACTGACTACGTCCGTTTTTTGGTATCCCTTATAGACCGGAGTATTATCGATGATATTCCAAGTCCGGGGGTCCGTCCTTCTGGAAGGATTTCGTGTGAAATCTGAGAGCGGCTAGCTGAGCACTGCTGCAGGGTTTGGAAAGATAGTGTAAGGTATCGCGTTCGCTCCACATATCTCCTTAAAACAACTAATGAGGGCTTTCGCTTGACGTTTTTCACCATGGAAGACATTGCAGCTTCGGATACTTCCATCCGCTCGTAGCTGAGATTTGGAGTACTTTTTCGGTAACCCATCCGGTAAGCCTGTGGTCACTGCCTCCACGCTAAAAACAGAAATGTTGGCGCTCGAAAAGTAAGTGGCCTGTCTTGGTGCGTGTGTAAAAGGAGATAATTTTTGAATTGCTCTTGCATCTGATAGATAGCTGGGCTTGAAGTGACCTATTGCCGGTCTTCAAGAAGGAGAGCACCGCAGAATATGCTCTTCACCTAAACTAGCTTACGGGTCTACACTATGAACAGCACCCTTGAGAACGGTTAACGCTGAGTTCACTTGGTCTGCTTCCCGTACGACGGTCTCACGTCTACTTTTTTCTAATTTCAGGAGATTGATCCCGTGATGACCGGTTTGTTTCGTGAACAGGGTACTTCATACTCATGAAGTCATTCTGTAATAAGTTGTTTGGCGAACACTAGTGATCGCATTAGACCGGCCTTGGTGCGGGTCAGTCTATCAGGTGGCAACCATCGTAGTCGGGCTTCTTGGCGAGCACTTTATTGAAACGCTCCGCCTCCATGTTTCCAATAAAAATACGGAAGCCCAACGTGTCAGTAATCTGAGATCCATCACGATGGACTAACGAAGAGCTGTTCAAACGACTATCTTCGGTTACGGCTTGTGAGCTTGACTTTAGTGAACCTTTAATTGGCTAATTTTCATAAGACAATAGCCAATATCTAATTGATTGAGTGTCTATCACTCAACAGTGTGATGTCCACCTCTCATGGGCGGGATCTAACCATGGCCAGAACCAGCATTTTAACAAAACAGTCTTTCTCATCACTCCAACAACGATCCGCTCTTCACACAGCTTTAACCTAGCCCATTTTTTGTTTCTCACATTCACCCTGCTCAATCTAACAACAAAAACAGTCACTGGGTAACTGCCTCCCCGGCTGAATTCTACATGTAAGAAGGATATACACTGCTAACAAGCATTACTAATAATGGAACTGTAGTTTATGGCCTCGATTCAAAAGGGATTAATTGAAAGACTTATGGAAATACGACAGTGGCGATCACTTGTGAGTGATGTTCAGGTTTTAAAAAAGTTTGTGAAACTTTAACTTTTTCAATGGATCGCATTCATTTCGTTGACTAATCAGCAGGCGGGTCTGAGGTAACAGCATCACATTGGAAGTTCAAGACATCAGACTTGTAATTCCTACAAAAATAAACAGATAAAAAGCAGTTGAACGATGAACTGTACATAGTCGGCTAATCGTGACTTTCTCACAGTTATGATGGTGCATTATAATGAAGGATGTTGAGGTTGGCTACATGTTTTAACCATTTTACAAGATGTGTCTTTGTGTCGGTTAAGTTTGGAGTGTGCGAATTCTTGTGATTACAGTGCCAAGTTGTGTGATCATTTTGTGAACTCATTTGGGTATGTGCTCTTCAGTATCTGTGGTAAATGATCTACCAGTGTTGCTTGTGTCATTTTCTCAGAATTTTTGTGAAAATTGTTATACACAACTTGTTTTCGTTCCAACTGGTTGCCCATTTTTGGCCGAAGTTACACAGGCTGCGGGCGAATGTAAGTTATAATGTCATTTCGGTCGCACTCTTCGATGTTTAATCATTTGTCCATATGATTCGCAGGAATTTTACGGATTAAGTGAAGCTGAGAAAACTCATATAAATATGGGCTAGTTTTGGACTGTTTAGGATGGAGAGATAAATCGGAAGATTGTTTCAGTTTCAGATGACCAGCAACAGAATGACTGTGAAAGAGAAGAACAAGAGATAACGAACGTAATAGAATCCTAACCACTGCCTATCAAGCACAGAACAATCGTACCGCAAAATATAGCAGAGAGCAGGTGGTTAGTATCAACAGTGAGAGGTCGAGAGTATCCCCTTTTCACCACAAATATTCCGACGGTCAAGTCCTCAAAATATTATGTTTAATTTCCTGAACACACACGCCAAACCTGCGCTCGAATTCAACTACTGGTCACGTATCTATGGCAGACCGTTAGTGTGTTCCAGACTGGATATACCCGGATTTTGAAAGATATTCATCTGCAAATTAAACGGCTCACTTGATGTTGTCGATTTACCGATTCAACCCAAAGATCACTATTTTCTCTAGGCACATGTCTCTTTTTCTATGGTACGTTGGGGCTAATAATAAACCTTACATACTAAACCTATGTCTCTTCTGATGTACCAGCAGCTCTTCAATTTGCGCAAGCTATCTGGGTAAGGCAGAGGATGTAGTGTCGTAAGCCGCTTTGTACCTCTGTGTTATGCATTCACAGTAGTAGTGATACCGTTCACAAATTAGGCACAACAAACTTGGACATACGGATCAAGTTGGAGGTGCACTAGCTAGGTGAGCAGGATAGTGAAACATTCTGAATAAAACTGCCCAGACAGATTGTTGAGTAGCTGAAATACCGAATTGTTTTTCGTTCACGCACTGTTAGGAGACAAGCTAAAGTTACCTGAGATGATGATGTCCATTTAGCTGTCGCGTGTCATGGCATCCAGTTTTTCGGCCACCAGAATACAACATGTGCATCCCGAAAAAACAGAGATACAACATTTTGTATTCAGTTGCATTAAATGGTAAACGACTGTCTGTGACCCATTTGTGTAATATGTTTAAATCAATAAAGTCCCTCTCTTCAGGGATTGTAGACGTCAAACTGAGAACTGCCATGTTATTGGTAACTCACTACTGAAAAGCCAATGTGAAATGTTAGCGTCTACCAGTGTTTGTCTTTTAATTTTGAACTGTGAAATCTGCACGAACTAGCAAGACTTCGGAGTGCTTCCGTACCATAGCTTTCCCATTCATTACTATCAACTCAGTTGTTCTCCTTGTCACTATCCACACACCACTGGAAACGTCGTAACATGAGATAAATTTTTGCATACTTCCTTTGGTTGGTGATCGGTTTCTTGTTCTTGAAGTATTCCATCAGCTTCTGTCAGCCCAAATAACCTAACTCCACGTGCGGTTTTCACGGACCAGCTCGTCCTGACCTTCTTATGGACTACGGTTGTATCTGAAACAAATTTCTTATTGGTGAACCTTGTCAAAATACTTTCTTGTAAACTTAGCGACGAAGTACCTACTGAATTCAAAACTGTCATCGCTTGTGCAACGTGGCTCCAGCCACATTTAGTTTATTTTTCTAGTAGGCACCCATTTGTTGTAGTTATTTTCCAGTCCCCATGCACTTTTAATACCGTCTGATCCACTTGGTCTGTCCACATAATTAATGTTTTCATGATTCATTGTCCGAAGTACCCCACATCTAGGACTTATGACCTTGAGTCTGAAGCTGCGTGTGCATTTCCTACGTGTACAACTCAAATCTTATGCAAATCTTGCGGAATTGAGTGATATCATCCTTACTTGTGGGCCGACGAAGTTCGAATGATAATTCGTGTGCTCAGTGATGACTAGAGTCGTGACAGCAATGATACTACACGATAGGTCGGCCAATGTGATTGTTTACGCATACCGTTTCATCCGCGTTTATATGCCATACACCTCCTGCCTGAAATATTTTCATTTGTTTAGGCCAGCTTATTGCGTTTAGTTGTCTTAACACACCAATACTTAGTTAACTGATGTTCATGAAAGCACCAGAGAGCTAGTCTCTGCATATACCCACTGACAACATACAAGTTACATTCCGCTTCAGTTTTTGTCTCGTACTGTGATACTTCCAATTTTGTTCGGTCTACAAGGATACGTGCGCAAGACAAATCACATCACTCAAACTAGCTTGTGATCGAAATGCACTTCTCACATTGTCTTTTGTGGATGGAACTCTGGCACATCCCTAATATTATCAATCTGGCCCAATGTGTATCATTCGTCTAGACAAGCTGAAGTGCACAATTACGCCTCTGTCTTATCTTTGACTTGGAAGACGATGGAATACTGTATCTTAGAAAGACGGATTCTCCAAGATGCAAGCTCCGGTTGTTCCTGGTTGAGTATTTTTTTGCATATCTAATGTACCTCAGAGAACAAAACACCAACAACATTCAAACCAGGCGGCCTAACTGATAGTCGAAGAAGTGCACACAAAACTGCTGCCGTATTTTTGCGGGTTATGGATAACTCGAATGAATGTCAGGCGGAAACTCATGGATTCATGTGTCATTTATTGGGAGTGCGTAACACGTTCATCCATCCTTCGTCCTACCCATGACATCAGTTGCACATGCGTGCTATCCGGTCGCGTGACAGATCTACCAGTTTATATACCACCTGACCCGATCAGCCGTTATACAACACTGATCGGCACTTGTTCAGTAGCCTGACTGTTTTTCAGCTAAATGGATGGCTGTCCACTGGAACTTTATAGTTCGGTCCTCATTCTTGATTCGTCCATCTGTTTTGCTAATGACGTCCAAGCAAATTATCCAGACAAAAAAGCTAACCAAGGTGAAAATGATAAAACGTTGTCGTTAGACGGAAATAACCTGATTTCACTCAGCTCATTTCCAAACATGAGGGAAGAACACAAACTTCTAATAAAGTGGTTTTCAAAGGGAGGAACGCACAGCAGTGATAAAAAATGCAGAGAACCTAATCAAACCTATCTTGGATTCAGAGTTTGTTGTAATTATCTAAGAATCTGTCGCGTTTTTATTCGAACTTGGTAGAAACGATAGTATGGAGCCAGCAAGGCTGATGCGTCATTTGTACCCAAAAGCTGTGGAGCCCAGAAGTGATTGTGATAGACAGATTGGGAATAACACAACGTTACGAGCAAGTTGTAATACTTTACGTTTCAATCACCTCGGGTGGCCTTCCTCAGGAGTGCTGTCAAGTGATCATTTCACCTTTTCCTTAAAGTTGAAAAACTGGTGCACAAACAAACAATGTGATGGAGTATACAACAGCACCGTCGTAAGCCCACGCGTTTTTCAAGAAGTCGCGAGCATAGTTGTTAGATGGTAGTGTTGTGACCGCATGAACGCCTAGACTATGAATTCATCTAGTACGCAATTTTCCGCATAAGTCATGCAAACAATTGAACCACAAACAAGTACACTCATTTGCACGGCCGCTATGCATCCGCACACAATGGGTGAGAGTAAGTTATCACTTGCCTTAAAAGAAGTTTTCACACAACGCATAAAATATTCCAATGTTTTTTCTGTCCCTCTTCTTCCTGCTCTTTTGTTCCTGAATGTTGCCTGCGAATAACATTCTACTCACGAGTAGTATACTACTAACAACGAAACTGCCTGTTATACAACAATAGTATACTACTGGCGAGTCTGGTGATCTTCGTTAACACTAGAATTGTGCATAAACTAGCAATAGGATGGCAGTGAACACTGTTCATTTGTGCTGAGAAAATGGAGAAGGAAGAATACGCATCGCTTTAAGAAACACGAAAAGCTAACTGCGTATTCACTTTTCTGCAGGATCGTTTTAGGTATCTGAACTGATGGATCCAGTGATGTCGGCAGTTTTGCTCAAATACCTAGTCCCGAAATAATGTTGGCTGTCACTGAAGTATAAGAAGAAATGTTCTGCTACAAAACAGTGGAAACGCGCAATTGATTTACACGTCTATGTAATTAATCATGTTTAATGGAACCATTTATTGTGGGGAAATTGTATTGTCGGTTATACGGAAGGTGCGGTCAAAGTAGGTGACCATAAAATTGTTTGATACCAAACGTCCTACAAATGGTTCGCCAGCTAATAATTATCCATTGCACTAACTTCGAAGAAAATCTTACTTTAACAGGAATAGGTCAATAATGGAGTTGTGTTTTGCATAATATAATAATACCAGTCAATTTCACCTAGGCGAAGCTCTTACAGTGTAGGTGGTATTCTATATTATGCATTGAAATCGACGTTGTAAACTACAAGCTTCCTCTGTGTAAGAATGTAGGGTTTTTCAGTCGGGAGAATGCTTTAGTGAATTTTCCAAACGCAAGGTGGGCTTCACTTTCATCTGAAGAGTGCAAAATCACCTGGGGAGCTTAGAAATTGTGCAAATTGGAGGCTTTTTAAAACGTCGCCGCTGCTGTAAGATGACAAGTCGCAGGTTTTCCGAAAAACGAAAAAACCTGCAAAACTACTTGAATTCTCTTGATAGGTAGTTTTTAGAAAACAGGTTGTTATTACTTTTAAGCATCTGCAAAGTCACACATGTTTGCTATCAACCTTGTATTCACCACCCTATTGTGACGTCCATAAACTATTCACAGAAGTATACGAACAGGGCGTAGAAGGACCTGTGGCAGGCAATATATGCCTATCGGTAACCTTCGGGGTCTTACCTTAAGAGGCACGAACGATATCAAATCTTCCAGGGATCTCTTGTTGAATCTTGAACTACAAACATTGCTGCTGTGTTCAGCAATATCATCCATCCGTATTTAAAACTGGGCATACAAACCATATCCTGAAAACCGTTTGGCACTTGTTGAAAGTGCTGAGGAACAGACCACTAGTACTGTGACAGTAAGCAATAACTTACTCTATCCAAGTTTCATTTTATTGCACAAATCTTGGAAAATAACTGACTATCACCTACAAAGTTCTCCACACCACGGGATATTCCCAGTAGATCCCTCTTAGTTAAACAAAGCTGAGCGGCTAAGTGGTAATTCTATGAAGTTGAAATGTGGCGTAAATTAACCGCTATGCAGTCTGGTGGTTTTCACTGACTGGAGGTCAACAGACTTGCTGTGGTTGACCATCGTTGTTCTCGACAATTACCTGACCTCAAGAAGATGATCACAGGAGCAATACATTTGCTCAACAGCGAGTACTTTGAAACCATGAAGATGGGCGATCAGTTAGCAAACTATTTACGCTGCACAGTCTGCAATTGTTGGGTCAGGTACTCCGCGTACCATCTGAACTTTAACCTCATCACACGTTGCATACTGAAATCGGTAACAGTTGGGTAAAACCACGTGGCGGTCCAATAACGGCATGGTCAGAAAATATGAAGGCCCTGACCATTCCATGAACTGAGTGGGTACTGTCCTTTCTAGTTGAGGTTCGTGTGATCACCCAAATCTTTGTTTAGCAATGCAGTGCGCCACTGTATGTGTTCTTTTCACCTCTAGCCGTTCTACTTAACCTCCTTTTATTGTTTTTGGTCCATTTTTTCTTCTGGGCTGTTTCACATCGCTACTGTGGTGGGAAGCAACCTGAACGACAATACTTTCTGGTTAGGTTTATGGTCGTAGTGAACGAACGACAGATTTGGCCATATTAAAACAAATGTTCCAACTCCATTGTCACTATCAACAGTTGAATGTCGACCCCGCATTTGAGAGATTTCGTTTTATCGGACGGCCATAAGCTCATCCAACAAACTGAGGATGTGGTTATATAGTTAGAGGAAGAGACTTACTTATAGGTCACTTCAGACCAAAACAACAGACAACCTAAACGGCGTTCTACGTGACGTCAGGGGTTTCAGCCGTCTTGCTTGAGTGAATTGAACATATGTTCATGAATCACATTTCGTCGGGGGTTCGAGTATTCACTTAGGCGAGGATGGAGCGACGTGAACCTAAATGAACCTACATGACCCCATAGAGTAGAAGAATGCACGTAACATCGTCCCAAACAGGTGAACCATTCTAAAATGGGAATAAGTAAATCAATGAGGATCAACTTTGGATCGCATGTAGGTTTAGTCCCTCTGATATTTTACTATGAAAGCGAAATCCCCCGCGAATGGTTATAACAAATTGTGCATCCGTGGACAACAATAGTCGCGGGACACTTGCGCCTCGTCTGCGTCCAAATCATCGAACGTTTTTCTGCATGGTGTTTACTCTTTCGTTCTGTGGTAAAGACCAACCGCAACAAACGAATATAGTTTGAATAGATTGGGGTACACGAATGCAATTGTTTCGGACCACAGCATATCTGAGAGATGATGTACAGTGCAAGAATGTTGTGCGACCGGTTTGACCAGAAGCTACCTCCTTCACACTTCCTGCACTGCCCATATGAGTGGAATCCAGTACTTGATAAGGTGGCCTACTGCAGTTTTTATCGATCACAAGAGACGTCCTAAAACTCGCCGGACAATCATCATCACATATTCACACAATTAAGTGTTCATTTTTCTAGTAGCTTGGTTCAGTAAAGATTTCATCAGAAATTACACTTCCATAAATATTTTTTAATCATATTTGAATATTTCACGCAAGGGAATGGAATTAGTGAATGAGTAAAAAGCTTACGGATTGATTTAGTTCGTGAGTGATACTGATAGCAAAAATCAAAACTTTCATAATTTAAGACCAAACACACCTCTGGTGCCTTATTTGAAATGGTTCATTAATAATGCTTCATTTGTACACATTTATACAAACATTTCATCAGAGGATGCTGATGCAAATTAACGCAGAGGGTCACCTATTTATGAGTGCACTAATACTCGGCTTTGTAATTTTGTCATGTGTCCGTTTCTTTTGGTGTGATAGATTTTTATCTTCAAACAATCTGTTAATATTTTGGAACGCTGGTGAAAACAGATAAGAGTGATGATTGGTATTGAACACAGACTTTCTCTTTTTGTTTGTGAGCAGAGGGAATTCATCAGTTTTCGAAGGCAAAACTAAACTTTCAAGGCACAATGAAATGTGCTTTAGTGCAAACCATTCACTGTAGTCAATCTATCCACTTTAGGCACTCACACAGATAGTAATTTAAATGCAGAGTGGCTGCTCCGTTTACTGTTTTCCGTGAAAAAATGTTTCTTATGATTTTTGTTAGCGTCATATGGGTATTAATGAACTATTTGATTCGACAGGAGTGGACTTCATAACATTCATGGTCGCACGTTACGGTGAACAATTAGCTAAATACAGATTATAATGGTTTATTCAAAAACTATAACGTGTTTTCTGACTATACTCGAACAAGATACATGAGTGGAGAACGTCTAGAAATTGGATTACTTCTCTCAGATTTCCTTTGACTGAAGATTCTCTCTCGCTTACCACTTCTCGGTACTTCATTTTTGTAAATATTTTGTCACATTCTTTAGCCGGACTTTGACGGATAAGAAATATGCCATGACATTTCTGAGAAGGATGTCTACAAGCACACTGAAAGTTGTGTTCGTATGAATGCTACTTTTATCCTTTCTCTTAAAGAATTGGTAAATCTGCCGACTAATACCAGACTGGATTGGGATATCCCGATACGATGTTAACGACGATTTTTAGGTAGAAAATCCCTACTTCACAAGTTCATGATCTCTAGTTTGCGATGAGCGTAATAAGCCTAGACTCATTGAAGTTACATGCAGTCATACGCCCTTAGGTCAAAATCTGCGAGAATAAGGCCTAATTAATCACAGCATGGTCATCAGCATCCGAGGTGAAGTGTGAAAGGAAAAAACCATTGAATCGGTTTGAAATATATAGATGTGTTGGTAATTTCTAGAGACTACTTTACTTCCGTCCACTTTGTCCATTTTGGCATTCTCAAAAAAATAGCAATATGTGGACAGCAATTAATCTTGTTTTGTTCCCCCAATATACCTGTATAGCGTTTAGTATGTTAGTTGTGTATTGGAGAAATATTGGTGAGTATGTAATAAACACACACACACATTGTGTTAGTCTTTGTGGAAGAGAAACTCCGGACTTGACTTTCGTTTTCGTTCAGGTTCGATAGCAGTACGTATACTCACCACCTCCGGAATGTTAATTCCCATCCATCTTCCTAAGAATCAACCGTGTTGATCGCGAGATTATTGAGTTCGCAATACACACAACCGACTTACCATACATTCGCGAAATAGCGTTCGGATTTCAACAATACTCAGTTTAACAGACCATCAGATTTGGGGGCAACTGTCCTTGTAACTGTAATTGGATGTATTAGAAGCTGAACTGCTCAACTGAGGAGAATCCATAGAATTAACGTCGTGCACTGTCCAACGTTTCGTTGGTTTGAATACAAAGATTGTATTCATTACAAATAATGTTCACTCTAAAGCCAGCAGATTTATGCATGTTGCATTTCATTGTAAATCAAATGAACATGCAGTGCGCTGAACCTCGGTTTTTGGATGTTTTGACCATTTCCTTCCGATCTTCCGCCATCTAGATGTCAAGTGTTGACTCACGAAATACTTGCTGTTCACACTTCGGCTTACTTAAAGCAAGAAATCCTAGTTTCCGCGACTAAACTGCGCGTCTCTATGCACGAAACCGAGCATAGTTTTATTTATCACAACTGCTATTTAAGTCCCCTACAGAGTTTAGTGGATACGTCAAATCTATTCAGTGATAAATAACTGAAAACGGATATAAAATACATAATTGAGATAACCAACTTCGTTGATTGAGCTCGCTGTTCACTCTGTACTATTGAACTTTGACCTTCAAGGTTTGTTCCGCCATCCAGGAATTAAAACAGCCAAAATGTGGGAACAAATCCAATAAACTGACCACGTGCAAGTCATCTGTAGGAGCCTGCAATTGGGCATCCGGTTTTTCACTAAGTCGTCATCATTAGCCGAGTCAGGAATAAACAAAAACTGTTTTCAGATTACTGTTAATAAGGCGAATTTCGTGATGGAGAAATGTGGGCTACAAAACTCTAAATCGAGACCGCCACAACTGGCAGTAACAGTTTCAGCTATGGTACATCTAGACCCCAAACAAATGCTTACGCTACTTGAACCAGTTTCTGCTATATATTACCACATTTGAACTACATAGTTCTCATCTTTACTACACGTGAATATATCCTTTCATAGCTTTTGTAGCTTTGTATAAACCCTTTATTTTCGAATACAGATTGCTGACTGTCATTTTCAGCACAAATGACTAAAAGTCAGGTATTTTCTAACTGTTACATGTGCGTATGCATAACCAGTTGGTTTGGAGTGAACCAGTAACACTGTATTTTTCTCCCAAATCACGTTATTGGTTCTGACTGAATTACGCAACGATTTGGCAGATAAGAATCACCAGTATTCCGTCTAACATTTTAAAATCCCACAACAAGCGCACATAGGCCGTCAGATGTCAGATAGTGGTGTCCCTTTTCTACAAAGCATTCACATACGATAAACACTTGTCAGGACCAAATGACAACTTACAAGTGACATTCTTACTGTATTATGCCGTGCTACGTTGTGTTCCTGGTTCGCCTTATTTACCAAGAGCGCACAGTGGCAACCGCGACAAATATATGGAGTCAAAATGGTTGTATAAATATTTATCAATACCACCAACAACAACACATCGCATTTCTGTATGTACTGACCAGGCTGACATTGACAACAGGCTACAAGGCCGAATAGATGAATGATCTGTTTGGCATAGACCAACAACTTACAACGTGGTCGTCTTGCTAGGACACACGCATAGGTAGGTTTTGTACAGATGATATAATTACGTGGTGTGCACGATGACCTCCGTAGCCGCAACAATTCATCGTGGGACCACGTGTATGGAAGTAACATTTGGTATTCAGCATATTGTATTCGATAAGTTGTTCTTCACTGTGCGATTCACTCCCTAGTAGATGTTTTCTTACAATTGCTCGAAATATACGTCTACTCCGAGGTTCCGTGTGTCTGGTGTGTCTGTGTCCGGACAAAAACACAGAGCGTACAAAATCACATTCAAAAAACGAACGACTTACAAATGATACCCGATCTGTGGTTGCAAGATATCCATCGTTTGACTTATCATGTTTTAACGTCTAATCCTGTATTACAATAACTATGACAAAAAGTTTCCATGTTGACGTTTTTATCTTTCAGGGCGGTTATCTGTCCGCACGACTGAATTTTTGTCGGTATAAGTGGACCAAGTGGTGCTGGTTAGTGGACAATGAAGGTGAATGACCGATGGGCTCTTAAGTCATTGAGTTTTAGATATTCGAGATAAAGTCGGAAACCAGGGACCGAGAAACACTCGAATACCCAAACGCTCTTGTTAACATTTTCTGGAGAAGCGTGAAAAGAAGAGATGATTACATGAATCTTGCAGGACTGTGGTAGAACGTTGTCCCTCTCCTGATGTTTTAAAGACATTTTAAGACATTTGGGGTAAATCACTTAGAAAGTCGGTGGATTCTGTGTTATGATCGATCAAGAGTTTTACGTACTAATTCCCGATCTGTCGTCGCTATTCTACTGACCATTGTGAGACGACCACTGAAAATCTTTAGAACAAATGCTAATTGATAAACATGGAGGCATGCAGTCTTCAGTGCAAACACAACGATGGTGTCGAATCACTTTCTTGTCTGATGAATTATAATGTGTGGTGTCTGTATCGTTTTCTCTCCACCAAGAAGACAAACAGTGGTAAGCGATTTAAGAATTCACTTGTTTCTCTTACAAACCTCTATTTTTTCTATCCGTCAATTCTTTATAATAATAAAAAGCGACCGCTAGGGACGACTACAGCGGTAGAACCATGATAGTCACCCAAAAGTCATCCAGGGCTGAGAGAGTTAAGAAGCATAACAGAGCGTCAGTTGCATCAGTACAACCTTTAGGTCCATCTGTCAAATAAAATGCATACACCCAGTTGTGAGAGAAAAATAACTCAACAGTTTAACTGCACGTCAGACGACTACTGATTCTAACAAGTTCAAATGACTGTTGATGCCATAATGCAGAGTCGATTATTCACGATTTCTTTAGAAAATGCAGTACTGGTGTTGTAAATAGAAAGCTACAACGCATGCTTCAAACCTTACAAACGTCTTTCTTTAGTTACGAACTTCCTGTCTTAATTAAGTATCTTCTGATTACTTTTTTTTAATTTGTGATAACTAGTTTTTGACAAGTAGTATTCAATTCCTTCAGTTTTGTATGTTGTGGTAAATACTGTCTATCCGGTAGGCTAACTTGAATGCAAGTAACAACACATTCCATTCTTACGAAGAAGCTCACTAAATAAACGGAACGCGTACGCTGAACACAACACATTTTCCTTTTTATATAAGAGTAGGGTCAAACGCGTTATCGAATTCTCTTGTTCGATAAGATGGTTTGTCCTCGTGCGCAGAGGCCATCAGCTGATTAAACGAAAATTAGGTGAGATGGTAAAAACCGATCACATCGAGAAAATATGCAAGATGAACGTACGTTGATTCACTTCACACTCTTAACAACAACAGTCAGTAAATGTCTGGGTGATCACAGTCAACGTATCATCAACACTTGCGCTCGTCAATAAATGTTGTGAGATAGGCTTATTTGGCCTGAACAGATCCACGGTCACGATGGAAAAATAACCAGAACCTATTGTTTTTCAAATGTTCCCGGCTTATGGAAGACCACTGAGCGGGCGTTTTCAACAGAAGGTGAGCGTTTATTCGGAAAACTACGGGATCTGTGTCACGAGGTAATTGTCTGAGCCAACGGGTGTCTCGATAGACCCGCCACATCCAGTTTTCCGCCTTGTTCAGATCCAAGTAAAGGCTTTCTTGCTCACACCTAGAGTAGAACCTCCTTTGTGTGCATCTACCTCCCCGTGGTGATTGCTTTTCAGTCGATGCTACAACGTATCTGCGTCGTCACATTACACGACATTCATTGATCTGGACCATATAACGTTCACTTATTTTGACATGACCTTAGGGATTCACCATGACTCATCAATAAAGTAATTCGCGTTCAGTTTTCGAAAATTTTGCTGATCGATCCTAAGTAGATAGCCTGAATGTCATCAGACTGAAAGAAATAAGAAGAGACATTTTAGTCAACGTTGCTACATGGGTTGCTGCAGTCCAAAATTGTCGCTGAATTGCACAACACTCTTCATCGAAGGAAAAGAAAGGGAAACCAACCACGGCGATGAACTACTGCATGCTGTATCAGTTATTCTGGAAATCAAACTAGCTTATTTCTGGTTTCAGTTTGTAAGTTAGGTCCGAAAGTCTGATGATTTACTGAAATTCACACATTATGTGAGCTGCAAGACAAAACTCAATCTTTTTCTCTAGAGGGACTGGTGAAATGTGGAATTTTTCTCACAGGAATGCCATTTTCCTTCATGTATACGACCAGAAATTTGGTGGATAATAGCAAGTCCTGCAAAGATGTTTATGTTTAATGAAAGACTTAAGTGCAGTGTGTGAAATCCTCACGTGAGAACGATAAAGAGGTTGACAAGAACTGTCTCTTGTGTTTTAGCATCAGACTAGTTGAAACACAATAAGCGAGCCCCTAGTTTGAAATAGTGATTGTGTAGCCTTTAACAAACACCATTCATAAATTTTATTGACAGCTTTCCTGACCCGTCCTAGTTACGGTTTTCCTGGGCTTTTATTAACCTGGTCACCAAGAACAGGAAACAAGTCTTGTTCGCTAATTTGTCGTTCTCATGATATTAATGGATATTTCTGAGCGTAATAGACTTCTTACATCACTGGCTTTTACTTCACAGATAAGTGGTCGAGACCTTGTCACTCTAGATTGAGCACCAAAAGGATTTGCATATTTTTCGCACACATTTTAGCTCAACTCTTTCGAAAAGAATCACTGAAACAAAGCAGTATTCCTAATCACCTACGACTGTTTTAAACAAGATAAGTTGGTCACATCTGATGTGATGTTACTGGTGTTGTGTTCAACATGGTTGCTCTCATCAGAACACGAGTTAACGGTTCAGTTGGACAGACATAAATGATGAGTTCTGAAAAAAAGCAGTTTATTTCTAGTGCTTTCATATTAGAGGATAGTCACTTGTTTGTGAATTGTTTCTACGGCGTAGCTCAGGCTTGATGTGGCTGGTAGATATTAACGGGATTCAAATATGGGCGGTTCACGAAGTGACTTGGCGTTTGTGTACGTTGCGTAGGAAAATCTGATAAGTGACCACAGCCATAAAGCTAATCATATACTTTTAGTGGAATTTTACCTAGTACTTGTGTCGGTTTTTTTACTTGTGCGTCTTGCTCTCAGCATGTCTGTCTACTTTTTCATCTGCCAGTTGTTCACAGAGCTTCACATCTAATCCTGCCTTCGCACATACCTTGTCATCCATTCCTATCGTGAGAGAGGGAGCTAATCAGACTTTCACAACATACAGTCTTAAGTATATCGTATCCATGTGACAACACTGATAGTGTTTGGTTTCTTGCTTTCGATGCTACTTCTCAACACATTGCAAGACAACTGACTGGGATGCGTTTGCATCAGTCTAAACACACAATATAAAATCCGATTCCGGTGGTCATGGGCAATTTGCATTGCAAATCATTTGCAAAGCTGTGCCTTTGGACTCGCAATGACACGCACACACACACACAGCCATACCAGGACACGGACGATGTCCTCCATTCGAAAGCCAAACACAGCTGTTCAATCCCCTAGTTGCGTAGAGGGTGGCGATTCAGTAAGGCTTGCTGGTGATGGAGGCGGGAGGGGATAGTGATAATCGCAAACCAAAAGCAGTATTAGCATTGCAAAACACAACCATTCCAGCCTCAACTAGAGCTGGCCAGAAACATGTGAACCATCAGTTTCCGAGAGAAAGATGCAACGCTTTCAGAATATGTGAACGGTTTAAACTAGTCAGTACAGAATGTAGTTGACACTTTTCACTACAGACGTAAAAGTAATTTAGTAGTAAGAAGCGTTCTTTACGTGCTTACTAATGTTGTCTAATAGTGTCAAGCATAATTAATGATTATCCGGGTTTGTTATAAACAAATTCTACGGTTGTCACGCCTGAACCAATTTGAAAGGAGCATATCAAAACACTTGTATATCGGTCAGTAGGCTTCGGCAGAAAAGGACACAGATATTCGTCTTTGAGTTAAGGCTTGCTTGTATCCCGTCAGTGTGGGTGGATGCAGTCCATTTCTGGTTACTAGCTTGCGCTAGCTAATGCTGCGAGGGCTCGAACTAATGTTTGTAACGCGTCTTGATGCCCACTGTCAGGTAAGAAACTGCTGAAGTGTTCTAAACACCTGACAACAACGACTTTTTTCATTCGTGGTATTGATATCTATGCACAATTAAAACCGAAAAGCGGTTATACAATTACTGATGAGTAGTCGGGGATTTGGTTTAGTTTCAAGTTGACCATCACTCACATTTGATCGCAGCGTTCGCATTCAGATAGACTTTGCAGCCAGCCTCTTTCGAAAAGAAGCACTAGACTCGAGTTTCGCTCTCATTAGAGCTCGTCAGTAGTGCATATCCTTGCCACGGCCGGGATTTGAACTCCGGACATTCCAATCATGAGGCAACCGTGTTAACCACTGCGCCATTGACCTCACATTAGGCACGACCGAATCATCAAATCTGAACGCTCAACCACTCTCGCTTATGAGCAATGATCAGTAATTTGCAGTTTACCAAAATAGATATTACTGGTAAGTAGTCAGGGATTTGATTGAGTTCAGTTTGAACATCAGTGTCTCGGAAGACTTAACCACGGGTTTATCTGTTGGAGTTAACGGGGCAGTTACTGTGTCTCCTATCGAGACGATTGGACGATCTGACTGTTACTCACAAGTGAAGGTGGTTGGGCGTTCAGATGTGGTTATTCGATCGTGCCTGATGTGAGACCAACTAGACAGTAGTCAACACGGTTACCTCATGGAAGTATGACCGACGTTCTAATCCCGGTCGGGCCAAGGTTATACACTACTGACAAGTTCTAATGAGAGCGAAACTCAAGTCTAGTGATTTCTTTGGAAGAGGCCGGCTGGAAAGTCTAGCTGAATGCGAAGACTGTGATCAAGTGTTAGTAGTGTTCAACTTGAAAACAGATATTACCAAAATGTCTCAAATGTAAAGAAGTACTGGTGCACGCTATCCAGAAGAAACGAAATGGGAAGAGTATGACGGACAGTTTCATCGATAGTCGGACATATGGTAAATATAGAAACTGTCTTTTGATGCAACAGGCTGTTTTCGAGTCCAGGTTAAAAGTCCAGTTTCTCGACAGAAGCCGTACAACGGACGATGAAACGGAAGTATAGCACGGTGCATGAAATGAGTTCGGTGGATCATTAACCAATAGAGAATTGCTTATTACCACAGTAGTCCGCCGTCGAATCGCTGATAAAGCACGCAGCGTCCTTTCGGAAGAAGGATATCGAACCATTTCATAAAGCGGAAGGGCAATATTTGGAAAACTTCCTATGTGAGTGCATATTTTACTAAGATAAGACAGTAATTAGTGGTTGATGTAAACAACTAAAAGATGTATTTCACGAAGGTGAATTCCTTATCAAAACACGACTCAAACGAAATTACGAATTAATGGACTGTTTGAATAAACCGGTATTTGTTGTTACCAAAGAAAATATTTCAAACGCGACTGCGGTTCACGTTATGGGAATGGTGAGCATTAAATAACTGTAAATACAATGCTGAAGCTTAAGATACACTTTGAGGACCTAGTGTCATGTTCTTGTACAACCTTCGACACAGGAACTGAATATTATCAAGGGAAGTTTTTTAATCTGCTTGATGAGGATTATGTACTATGAATATTCGACTCAATGATCCTTATTGAGTTTTACTTGCAAATGTACATCAGATAGTGAAAGGAACTCGTGAGATAACCAAACTATTTAATCGCCAATATATATTTTCCGGTGAACTGTTCATTTCACATCTGGTGCTGGTTGCTTCCACAGCTTGGAAAAAAGAGACACACCAGTATTTGAATCACTGCTTTTGCCAAAGCGTTCAATAATACTGCCTGTTTGGGAGCAGAAAGAATACAAATGTTGCGTTCTATTGGCATCGTTAGCTCCCAGCATTCGCTAACGTAAAAGATGCTGATCATATGTGACAGACACAGTAAGGAACTGGGAACGGATACATGCATATTCACATCGAGTATGAAACCATCAACACCATGTCAACCTGATAGGCTACCTCAACCATTCTTGTGTACAAAACGCCGGCTGTTCAGTTCTACTCAAAGTGGCTTCCTCAAATACTAATAGCCTTGGGTTCTGAATTAGTAGTCATATTTCGAATTAGCTGCGTAAATTAATCTAATGGTTTGTTGCCAGAGGGTATCCAGTAGTCTGTAATAATGGATTCACAGGTTTAACATTCTTGGGTCACCAGTAGTTTCGACCATTTCTGGATGTGCTTTATCACTTGCTGAGATAGTTATTGGTCTGTGGTGTCTATGTAGATGTCGCTGCAATTACAAGTGAACTGGCAGACTGCGTGACAAAAAGAATAATTAGACAAACTCTATACGTGATTGTATGAAACTGGCGCTTTGGTAGTTTGAATCGAACACAATTGGACATCCGTGTACATACGGGGATGGACAGACTTCAATTTGTACCTGATGTCGTTTGCCAGACGATCTCTTTTGAATTGTACATTTTGTCAGGTATCTTTGTTTCAAGCCGTTCGAAATGGCTCATTGCACACTTTCCTCATGTTTAGAGTTTTCTATAGTTTTTTAGGAAACTTATTCACCAGTGAAGTCTCACCTTCGTCCGGCTTGAAACATATTAGACTTCCAGTCAGCCTGATGCCAAGCTATGCTTGTATGCTGTTGGTAGTAAAAGCGGATGGTGGGGTGATTGAAGATTGTGTCCATCCTATGTTGTGTTACAATGGACACATCGCCGTATCGTTTCCTCCACACGTCTAATAATGAGTAACTCTAAAGGGGTTAGTGTCGTTTGGTTGAATTTCTTGAGACGAGGAAGAGTTGGAGTGAGCTAAAGTTAGGTAGGTCAAAAAGTAATCGGAATGACCAACAATGGTAGAAAATACAAAACGATATCAACATGCTGTTTGTGCATTAAAGTTTTGGTGATGTTTTCTCGTAGCCGACGCCCACTCAATCAGAATAGGGTTCAACTAACATTTGGCCTACTGAACTACCAACAGTAACTCCGTACACATGTCTGTAAGTTAATTCTTCCAAACTAAACATAAGGTTTTCTGTACAGAGTTATATGGGATCCTTAAGATATCCAAGTGTAATGTCCTTATCACATTTCTGGCTAGAGAAAGAATCACAAAAATTTAACCGTCCCACGAGGAGGAACATTCGTGGGAAAATTTGTGAATAAACGTCAGTCGGTTACAGGACGTACGAACTCTTCAATTCACGTTCAATTCTCTTTGTTAATTCAGAGAATTCCTATAGTTATCATCGGAGCTACTTAGCGGTTTGTATATAACTAAAGCGAACTACAGTCGAACTTGGCATTTAAGTTACAATGTAACTGTCAAAATCGAGGTTCACGCTAGCTACTAGGAGTGTTTTTCGGACCAATGTAAATTTGCTCAGTTTACGTGATCAGAGGGAGGTTTAAAACATCGTTGACTGAAAAAAGAAGACTGACGTCACATTATCTATGCCCACTTTTATCTCCCTACACATTTACCGGCACACACAGCTTACCGCTTATATTTCGAAATGAGCAAATGAAAATATACAGTGGGGAGAGTTACAATATCAGAGTTCATAGGCGTTTCAATACCAGGGTATCGGTATGCCAATAAACCGTCGTTCGTGAACAGAGGAAACGGGTTAGAAATTTAGACTCAATGACTCAGTGATCGGCGATGTGACCTTCGTAGCCGTTGTCGAGTCATGCAGTTTTGTGCAGTGGACGAATTCGGTTCTTCTATTGTATAAGTGACTACAACGTCTTATGGCCTCATTCCTAAACTGACGTCTTCCAGATCTAGTGGACAACGTCGTTGTTGGTATGGCTGAATTAGTTCGTCATCTGGCGGTTTCTTATGATTGGCTGCTTTCATACCAAAGACACTCTGGGACACTCCAGATATTCGTCAATCAACTCGCTGCTCAGACCTTAGATTACAACAAACCACCCAAACAAATTGATCTCACAGAAATTGGGTCAATCTTCCTAACTTTTGGGGCCATGGGACAATAGAAAACAACGTAACCCTACGCAGGCATTTGACCCAGCGTGGTTAGATTACTATTCACTCGAGCCCACTATCACTCGTAATCGGTGTTAAAAAATGTGGTGCGTATTTGCACTGTCGCATTAAGACAGCAAGAAGACACATTTTGAGGCACAAGCATTTTGCCTATTCCCTCAGTTGATTACGTGAATGTTTCGGTCATACGGGGGATGAAGACGAAACAATGAAATGAACAGAAAGACAGAGTAGTGAACAAGACTTGTTTTCTGAGTTTGATCACCAGGCTAATTACAACACAATAAGTATGAAAAAACAGTGACTAGTGTGAGCCAGAAAAACGGTCAATATAGGCTAAGGACGATGTGTTTGCTATCAGTTACGCAATCACTGTTCCAAATCGTGGGCTTGATTGATTGTGGGCCAGAGGAGGTTGCGTCAATGAAATGGAACGTATCCCGGAGACTGTGTTTTGCTAGCTGCAACCTGATGGGTTCGAGCAGACCGACAAGCCATTTTGCCAGTGCGTTTCATTCAGAAGGCGATGCGGGCCGTAGAGTTGAAACTTAAGCCACCCTCTGTGAATAAGAGGTTTGCGTTCATTAGTCCTCCTTTCAAGGGAGATCCCATAGCCGAAGTTATCGCAAGAAAGTTCAGAAAGTCAGTCGAAACGACCTACCTTGCCGTTCAACTGTGTGTGGGTTTCCGTTCAACACCCGCTATCATGTCAAAACTCAAAGTCAAACCTCCATGTCGTACAACCAACTATTGTGTGTACTCATTTGTTTGCTCGTGTCATGCATCATATATTGGTCTTACTAGGAGGCGGTTGTCTAACAGAGTGCGTAAACATCATCCTGCGTTATTGAACAGTGGTGTGATTAAAACGGTTTCAGGCGCGACTGTTGCTCACTTGACCGACTGCAATCATTCTGTCAGTAAGAAAGATGCTTTCCGGTTTGTCTACTGAGTGCCAAGGAATCGATCAAAAATGGTGAGATTCCGAATGTTGACCGTTGCCGAAGCCATCAGCATCCGATTGCGCAACCCTGACCTCTGTGCCCGGAAGAAGTTCGTGCGGACACTTAACCTGCTCTGGCCCACAATCAATCAAGCCCACGATTTGGAACAGTGATCACGTAACTGATAACAAACACGTCGTCCTTAACCTATATTGACCGTTTTTCTGACTCACATTAGTCACTGTTTTTCATATTGTGTATTAATTAGCCTGATGATCAAACACAGAAAACAAGTCGTGTTCGCTACTCTGTCGTTCTCATGACTTCAGTCAGTATTTTCAAACGAAATGAACGGAAGTCTCACGGTTGGATCGTAATTGCGATAAAGTGTTTCAGTGCCACGGCAACATAATTGATTAGTTCTGCACCTTTTGTCAACAGACTCGTACGTGATGTCTGTAAGTCAACCGGTTAACGACTCAGTTTCAAATTTCTACAAAGAAGATTCCCGAAAGATATTACCTGAAAAGCATCTTCTCATTGTTTTATTCAAGTTCGTAAAGGGAACAAACTGTTTCAGACTCAATTTCAGTTTTAAATGCCTATACGACTAACTAGAAATGATATTTCCCATTTTACCATAAACGTCAGTTTTTTCGACTGATAAACTGTTCATATTTTCTTGTGTGTTTCCATCTTAAAACAATCGCCATCATTGTCGTTTACTTTCTGAAAAATTTGAGGTCATCAAACAATTGACCAGGACTTGGTACCTCTCAGATCAGACAAAGGTGGTGATATCAAAATTTTGAAGAAACCTGAATGTGGTGGATATTCGCAACGTTTTGGCTGATGAACGGATGTTCTTTGGTTGACTATAAAACAGATAATAACACCCCAACGGGAAAACAAGTATAGAGGGAGTTACAAACCTTTTGCTTGTAACGCGGCGTGCTGTTGACGCCATTTTGGTTTTCGTTTGTGTAAGTCGTGTGCATGCCTTACTGGGCCTTTGGCTCACGTTTGTTTCTGTTATCTCCTTTTACAGGACTATCGTTGGAACCCCGTACTTCTGAGGAACGCTGTCCCCTGGTGTCTCCACGTTGCACAAAGTGGGTTTACGAGTGTATCGGGTACACGAAGCCAGAACGTCCGGCTTGCCTGTTACATGCTGCATGGCTACACAAATAAGTGAGAGTATAAACGGCTGAAAGTGATTGTGATTCGTAAACTAAGAATGAGAGGATTAGACGAATGACACAAAACCGGTATTCTCTTGAAGCCTATCCTTGCCATAGATGATTAAGCATATCACAAGCTCCCTTGATGGCTAGTTCAGCTCTTTGATATTGCCCGTGAAACCCGCCACTCTCGCTCTGTGAAGGATTCCTTAAAGTTGTGTGATATTTTGGAAGATATTTCGGGGAGTTTATCACAAAGAATGTACTTGATTAAAACAATGAGTAGACGCAATTCATGTGATGTTCTCCGGAGTAACATTTCGTACATTCTGATCCCACATGGACATGTAACTAATTTTAAACCAGTCAAAATTCCACAGAGTGGAAGTCATGGCTTAAGGGATTAAACAGACAGATACCAAAAATGCAAATCGAAATTATGAGAATGCCGACTACCAGGGTAACCGCAGTGTCAACACAAATTATTTTTGAACTACACAGGGGGGACTGTGACGTTTAATGGCCGAAGCCTCAGTAAACTGGAGTATGCGTTTCTGATTGCTCCGAAAGATCACCGAGAACGCGTCAGAAACGGGTACCCCCTGTGATTTATTAAAAATTACGGCAAAGCCGTCATCCCAACTGTAGAAGTGACGACGGCACCGAAGAGGACGGTGTATTTAGAACTCCCATTCTTAGGGGGCAGCTGGTCAACAATGATTAGGAAAAGTCTAACAGCGGCTGTATCCATGACTTATAATGTTGCAAAGCTGTGTGTAACACAACGAACGAGAACTCTACCAGTCGTCCCGGTTACGAACAAACAGTGTACGTCTGTCACATCCCACTGTTTATACAAATACTCGTGTAGCTGCAGTATGAACTACATAGGGAGGCAAACCAACAACTAGCTGTTAGTATCAAGGAGCATGTACCCAAATGGCTAGAGACGCAATTAGAAACGTCAGGAGCCTGTATGGGTGCCGATGGACTGCACCCCGCATCTGTCGTTGCAAGGCGCATAATATAATCAGGACACAGTCAGAGTTTCTGACGCGTTCTCGGTGATCTTTCGGAGCAACCGGAAGCGCATACTCTAGTTTGCTGAGGCTTTGGCCATTAAACGTCACAGTCTCCCCCTGTGTGTTCAAAAACAATTTGTGTTGACACTGCGGCTACCATGGTAGTCAGCAGTCCCACAATTATGATTTTCATTTTTGGTGTCTGTTTGTTTAATCCATTAAGCCATGACCTCTGCCCTGTGGAATGTTGACCCGTTTAAAAATAGTTACATGTGTGATCAGAATGTAAGAAATGTTACTCCGGAGAACATCACACGAAGTGCGTCTTTTCATTGCTTTATTCAAGTTCATCAAGGGAACAAACTCCTCCAAGTTACAGCTCAACTGACGCTGACCCACTATCCACAGATGGTTCACCGTATGAAAAAGCTGATTATTTATATGACTACTTTGTTTCATACTACTTTTCTATGTGTCCGTCGACTGCCTTGAAGAAATAGTTCTCGTATGTGGGGAAAGTATCCTGTTTGAGTTCAATGGTTGTGCTTTATAAGCAATTTGATGACGTAATGAGCAGTCCCTTGGGTCAGAGAGTGGCCGATATTTATCTTGAAATGGTCAAAGGTGGACTGACGGAGTGTACTGATTGTTCTTTGTCTTACAAACGATGCGTTGAGGACAGTTTCGTATTAGCCGATTTCGATCACTTAATAACTCTTACATCAGCTTAATTTTTCTCACCGAAATCTCTTTGTCGGTGTGTTCGCCGATCTCTTTGTAGGAAAGCTACATGGCGAGGGCGGTAACTGCAATTCGCCGCATTTGTGCCAGAAGCTTACAAACGTGTTTTAGTGTAACCACTTTTTAATCGAGTAAGGAAACTGTGCAAGACAGACCATCTAAGGTCTGAAGAGGAGCTCGTGAGGAGTGCTCTGTTTGCGGATGAATATCTGTTCAAATTTGTTGAAATTCATTGCAAGCACTGAATGGTTAAATCTCACTCACGATCAGCAGCGAAGAAGCAAGTTTCCTCCTATCAACCTTCTTCACACAGCAGACCACAACATTACCGATGCAATTCAAAAGTCGAAATCTGTCATTGGTCGCACTTATCCCACAGCGGAGTTACGTTTGTTACTCTCCTCACACAAGATCAGTCTCCACTATCCCGACCGTTCTTGTTCGGAAAGTTTTACCTGTCATCATCTACTAGTTCATCTGCAGTTGTAGTTACTCAGACCTTGGCAGAACGGACCGAAACTTCCAACAGAGGAGAGTGGAGCACATCCCCCAAGTGGCTCGCCGGGACAATGAGTCAACGCATGCCAGATTACCAACGTACAAACAGAAATCTGGTGTCGTCGAGCCCAAAACACCCAATCGCAACAGGTTATGTGAATGACTCCACCACCTCGTTTATGGTCCTGCTACACAATCGCAACATTAAGATGATGTTTTCCGAAGCGTTATTGATCAGGCGTCAAGCACGGGTCCCCTGCTGGCAAAAGATGCGGACACAATCAGTTTCGTTGCCGTGGCACTGAAACCGTTTATTTCAACTCTGATCGAACCATGTGACTTCTGACCATTTTACTGTTTCGTCGTCATGCCCTGTGTGACCGAAAGGTTTACGCAGTCGACTAAGGAAAATGGACGGAATGATTGCATCTCGCAATGTGTCTTGCTAATTGATGAACTGCCTAAAAGGTACTGAGCCTTTCAAGCTTCCCATCAACTAATACACTCACCCAGTAAGTTTTCTGTTCGGAATTATGTCACGTCTTGACGAAACTTCATTAATTCTAACTGCGTAAGGATGAGTAAATAGCTGTTCATCACACCGCTGTGCCTTACCGTTTGCTACCAATCACGAGGTACCATGAGATTTACGTTAACTGGACGGCATTTGGGTGCTATTTGAAACGAATCAAGAGTACGGCAGTAACATCAACGTCAGATGTAGTTCCAACTTCCATAACCACTGGTTTCAATGTATTTGTGGTTCTGAGAAGTTTGACCGCGATTTCTCTAGCAAACAGAAGACCACTTCAGATTTTAAATTGAACACCGCTGTTGTCTGTTCACAGGCTTTGTATTCAGCTGAGCCTTTCGGCTAGCCCACTTTCAAAATAGGCATCAGACTCGAGGTTCTGCCTTATTTTGGCTTATCAGTAACGTATATCATTCTCCGAACCGGAGTTTGTAATCCGACCTATGTGCTTGTGACTAGCGTGTTAACCACAAAGTCAGTAACATCACAACATGTGTGACCGAATGATCATGGTTAGCAGGATCCGTTTCGGATCAACCTGTCACAGTGACCGGAACCAAAGGATGCATGCACATAACTATCACTACAAATGGCTTGTGCTGCAAGACTTGTGCTTCCATTCACACATCATGTATCCGAAGGAATAACACCAGAAGGCGGGCGAGTGAGACGTTTGTGCTCAACCAACCAGTGCTAGTTGGCCAACTGATAGGCTACCTAGAAACTAAAGCCCCTATCTCCGGGAAACCAAACAGTGACTCCGGTGATAACATTTAAACTAAAAAGAAAACTATCGAAATTATAATGCAAGAAATAGTCCAGTATAAGAGTATAGGTTAGTGATTACAGGAAGGATTTGGATGAAAAACAAACTTTAAGGTTGGACTGGAAAACATAAAATACATTAATCTTATACATTAAAAAGCTGAAGAAGAGGAAAAGCAGAGGGCCACAGAAAACCACGTTTCTGAACATGGGAACAGATGAATTCTAAACGACGGTAGTCTTTGGTTAATGTGAACGAGAAAACAATGAATGTAACCGATATAACTGACTCGACCCTGGCATACTCGGCTTCTCTTAGCCTACAGTGTAGTATGAGTACGTTGATGAGATACCAGCCCAAAAAATGCCAGCGCGTACGCGGCTGCACACATCGTAACGCCATATTATTGTCACCACGACCTGTGACACCGATGACTCCCTTATGTACCACCCAATTCCTTTCTTGGCCGTACAGTAACTGCTCACCGAACTTTCGGACTCCTGTCCGGATCGCGCTTCTCCAGACCGCCTGGTTCAAGGCCAACTCTTCCAGACATCTAACATGAGTGTTACAACGCGAAAGGTTTGTCTGGATAACACCCTAGTATCTCAGCTTTTGAGCACTAGGATTTCGCATACCTGCTTTGATTTGTCCATACAACAGCTGTTTTGGAACACGGCCATAGCCCATTCGACGGAAGTGACCTAGCCAATGAAGCTGATTCAGCATCAGCACGGCTCCCATTCCTTTCGTATCCGCTCGTCGCAGTACCTCAGTGTACAGAATCGTGCTCGACCACCGAATACCAAAGATGCGTCACAGACACTACAAATGCAAACGGCTCTGATAGCGCAAGTTCCGCTACTACAGTGTTCACGTTTCACTGTCTTGCAGCAGTACAGATAACATCTGTTGATGTTCAGCCCAAACTTGAACGTCATAATCGATAAATCTGTGGCCAGCCACTGTAGTTTGCCTCCATTGTGTGGAGACATTGCCCCTGTTATATGAGAACAGAAGCTTGCGCATCATTGCGGTTTAAGGCACCAAAACGTTGAATGTTCAGTAGGCACTCATCCGTCCGGTATTCCCAACACCGTTTTCCGTCGAGTCCTGAAAAGCAACTGTCAGCATTCCAGTCAAGTATAAACCCAGAATCGGGACTAGGATACAACTTTGCTTCATGCCGGCGACAATGTGACAATCTTCACAGGTTGATTCATACGACTGTACCTTCGCCTTCATGTTCTCATATAACATTCTAATCGAATAGACGAACTCGGCTGGACATCCGAACTTACCAAGTACAGTCCACAACGCCACGTGGTTCACAGATTCGAAGGCTTTGGTGAAGTCCACTCAGACAGTATATAGGAGCTGGTTGCATTCCCGTCAATTCTGCGAAATCTGCTGAGCAGCAAACACTAGGCCTATCGTACTGTGACTTGCCCGGAATCCACACTGCTCCTCTGAAACACTGGCCTCCAAACCATCCGTATTCAGTCAATTCAGAAGGATTCTTACAAGCACTTTGCTTGCACAGCTCAGCATAATAATGTGCCTATAGCTGTCGGTCAATTGATGGCTATTCTGGCCTGTAAACATGAGCACTATCACAGCGTCTTTGGATTCCCATGGCATTTCTTCCTGCTCCCAGGTAAAGTAAACCAGCTGGAACAAAACGCGTTCTAATGCCCATCCGTCATTCCTCAGGATTTCAACCGACAATCCGTCCACGCTGGCAGCTTTCCTATTGCACAGTTGTCTAATCGCTTTCTGCATCTCTGACAAATCCGCAACGGTAGCAAGTGGTGATTTGGCGGCCTGTTGCGGCAGGCTGTTCACGGTCGCCCAATCAACTGTAGCAGTGCGAGTAAGTAGGCTACCAAAGTGTTTGTGTCAGATTTTCATGATGTCCTCTCCCTAGGCGCACGAAGAGCCAGTGTCCACGCCAACCAGTACTATGTTAGACTGGACGGATGGGCCGAAAATCGCCTTAAGCGGATTGCGAATCTGCTTGCGTTGTCGGCGATTGACGTAGCGCTACATTCGCTCACCTTGCACCCCCTCCCCACCATTCGTTCTTGACTCTGCTAATTCATTCGGTGTTGTTGATGAACACTCCGGAATGTCATTCTCCAGTCTTCATTGTCCGGGTCCGCAGTGAAAGCGGCAGACGCTATGGTCTCCCACACTAAACCAGAGATGGCCACACTGATGTCGACGAATGAGTCCAAACGTTCATGACGTTTGATACCTATTATCACGATGACTGCTTGCGTGATGTGTTCTTTGAGCTGTTGCCACGGATGTAGTGGATAAGGAAGCGTCTTCCAGGTAACTGGCAACTGCACACGAAAAATACCATCCCATTCTTTGGATTCTGCTATCGTTTAATATTTTGCCATTGTTTGAATGATCCTCAGTAGACGGGCTTGTATAGAGGTATGAACAATTCGGTCCTGACCGGCCTACGATTAGTGCTACATTTAGCACCTCACATCAATCGCATGATATGTACTTCCCGATAATCGGGTTGCCGCACACTCACGTACTCAAACAAATGATGATGGCCGCTTTGTGGGTGAATCCTCCCCATGATTGTGCTCGCATCCACCTGGGATCAAATGTTTGTGATATCCAACTCATGAGTAGCGCACAGGTGGAGCAGACGATCACTGTTCTCGTTGACTGAATCAATGCCGTGAGATATGAGGACTCCCTGCCAGGCCGCCGAGTCGCGCCAAACTAAAGCGCTCAAGTCACTCAGAATAAACAGATGGTCACTCACCGGTGCCGACTGGATTGTGGCGGACAACCGAACTTTGAGGTGGTCCTTTATATCACAAGTGATACCTAGTTGGGCCATAAACGTTAACAAATATGGCACATTTGCCTCAACCGAGTCTCATCCGCGCCGGCAGAATTTGACGACTGATTATGTGTGGTTTGTCTATCATCAAAGCACTGGTGCGACCGGAGACTGTAAACTGGACACCCTGCTACCGAGCACCGTCCGTCTGGTAACCTATCCAGTAGGTGCACCAGCACCCGCTTCTCGGAGCTTCCATTGATCCACAAGCCTTGTTTCATTCTAGGCATTTACGTCGATGCCATAACCTTTCACTTCCATGGCGATTAGTGTGGTGTGGCATTCTGCCGGTTCTGTGATGCTGCACCGATCCAGCATTCCGTAACCCAGTTGAGAGCGTCTTGCGTCTCCGAGCCTGTTTCGGATTGTTTGTCGTTCTATTGAGAATTTAGTGAGCTTTGCTTGTTCTAGGATTTGTGCTGGAAGGTTATTAGTGAAGGGTGAGCGTTTGGTAGTAACATATTTTTGCCTGTCCACCCTGTTGCAAACAGAAAATCGGGCGACTCCGTTTATCCTGTGAGACGGCCGATGCAGTGTGGTATTTGGTATTTGGCCGAAAGGTCATACCCAAATGCCAAACCCCAAATTTTTTGTGATTAGTTTACAGCTTGTCCGATCGTTTCGAATGGAGAATAAACTGAGTCGTTCTGTTCTATCCAGACGATAATTCCGCGATCAAGACTTAGCAATTAATTTGAAGTTTCTAATCTCATCGTACCACCTTGGCCCGGTTTAAATCTCTTACTCAAAATTTCCACAGTGCAGCTCGGTGTTTCCTAAAACCGACGAGACTGTTACCCCCAGGGGGATTGGTAATAAATATGAAGGAGCAACACTGAGAAATTGGACAGTACAGCACAGGTGAGCTTGTTAACACGGAAAATGTTATACAAGCAGCAAAACATCTTCAATAATAATTGAACCAATTAATTTATAGTTAGTAGGTACATTGCGTTCCATCACCGAACATGCTTCGCAATGATGGACACATACGTGCTGGTTAGGTTAACTAACGACAAGCCTTGATTGCCTCGCACACATGGTTTAGATACACTGTTTGCCTACTGTTACGAGCATCAATGGAAACATACACAGTTGACAATCTAGTCTCATTAAAAAAATTATGTGGAGTTGAAGCTCAGGCTCGCAAAATTGTGCCAAATTTCCTAGTCTGAAAGTTATCTGTGAACTCTAACTGGAAATGCGGAAATAAGCAGAATTTTCTTCAATGCTCATTCAACACTATACATTTGATTTTGACTCAGTTACACAATTTCCATACAATCATCGGAACAAAATTCACATTTCTACAAATGAAATTTGCGACCTCTTCTAGTGGAAATCCAGCTTTTTTTTGATAAAATGATATCACTTTCCAGATTTTATTAACAGAGTTAAAATTTTGCGAACTACATGTAACTTTACAATTAGGTATACTGAATATTCTTTTCAACCGCCACTGTTCTAGATTTTTACTGTTCACATATTGTGTGTTCAGTGTGAGGAATTATGCCCTACTTCAGGGCAGACAAACAGGTCCACTAGTTTGGCTACTCTTATCGTACCTACAGCCGTTTATGTGAGCAAGGTCATATAATTGTCAGCTTACAGGCTACTCAGTACTACTCTGTTGAGTCGTTTGTACGACATGCCGTTCTAACAACCGTTGGTTCTTATATGCAGCGTTAATCTCTAAGTTTTAACGAATCTGTGAGCAGCCAAAGATAGCTAATGATAAGACATCACAAACAGGTTAAAATGTATCAATTAGACTGCTTGGGTGACGAGTGATCGAACATTCGAAAGAGACGTACTTGATGGTGATACTGTTTGCTTGTAAATCAGCAATTGTTTCATAGTTGTGGAGTAGGCCTTTATGACTGATTAAAACCTAGTTCACAAGCTATAATTACTTTTTTCGCTTTTGTAAATCGACATAATTAGGGGATATTTGGAAATTTTCGGGTCATATACGTTTTGCCGTCTGTATCAATGAGGAAACCACATTTATTAGAACCGTTAAGTATGTAAAAAGACGATCATCAAAAATTGTGCAGCACGTAACTGTCTCAACCGTTGTTTCGTTGTCCTGCCTCTCTGCTTAGGTTCAGGAACAGTCAGTTATGAACAGTGTCTATGTCGCTTAAACGTTTCTGTTGAAGACAATCCAATAGGACTGGTGACAATAACCATAAATCTAAAATTTATTTAGTTAGATTCGCCAGACAATGCGTCATTCAACAACTTGTATGTGGTTACTGGGATGATTAAACAAACAGGCAGCAGCAGCATCTGAAGTCTCAGGACTCGAAGTATATTAAAGCAGGTGTCGTAAACACAGACAGGTGCCCACCTGTGAGAGCAGTAACCAACACATCAACCAGCACTCATCATATCCTGTAGAAACTTCACAAGGTGGATACTACACAAGCATTCACAAGTTTCACGCGACTGATAAACCTTGGTTGTGCTGGTGTTCCTTGTACAGAAACAGTTGCACTTTATTGTGGTAGGGAAGAGAGGGCAACTTGTACGCAACGTGGCGTTGGGTTTAGGTCAATCTGATTCAAGCACCTGTTAGCTGTGGCATAAGATCGCACTGCCCCGGTTCACCGTTTGCCAACTGTTCACATGACTAAGTACATAATGTCGACTGTGAAATCCCGTTGATGTAAGTTTCACTTGCTAAGCTGCCAGCGTGTATTGCCATCAGGTCGAATCTGCCCGATTGTCAACTTCACGTTTCACACAGTGAGTTAACTTGTTCATGTTGGACAACTGGTAGGGAAACCCCAATGATGTGGTCGACGGACAGGTGATCATATTGATATTTTTAGACTTAATGTTACGAAGTAAGTGCAACAGATCGCAGCACCACTATCGGAACGGAAGCGAATGACCGAAATTAAGGCGGCTAAAGCGTCAGCTCCTGGGCAAACGGATGAATAAAGGTGTACACTATAAACTGTAAACTAAACTGCTTGGGTAATTGAAAGGTGATTCACACTAATCAGCCACAATCGCACACTATTGAATACGCCGTTCTTACGAACAGAAATCGAGCAGCACTGAAACCCTCGGAAAAAACTTATTTGTGTGTTATCTTAGAATTATTGAACGATTGCCAACGTAGATGCAGAAATCTGTTACCATGGAAATAACGGTGTTGTTGCAGACTTGGTACAGGCTAATCAACATGCAATTCGTGTGATTACCAAATCCTCCCATGCTAATTATTTTGTTGGATTTTAATGAATGAGTTATGTCACGGATCACCAGAAGATTTCTCCACCCAATAAACAATTCACCACGCAACATACTTCTTTGGATTAGAACGATGGTGCACGTGACGCAGATCAAACGGGGGTTGTCAACTCTAGTTCATCCATGAGACTACCCTACATAGAGATTTGTCTTGTCCGTGTGGATAGCATATAGGTGGATTTTAGTCAACACTTAACTATCGACCCCGCTGGCCTAGGCAAAGAGGTCGTTAGAAGAAGCTGTTTTGGCGTATCATGTAGCCTGGAAAACAGGAGCTCTGTAGGGTTGTTGTACCAGCCTACTTCAGTCTGGTGATGAGGTGGTGTTGCGGATCAATAACCATAGATTTCAGTCAAATTAGCTGACCTTGTGTTCACGTGACGATTCAGTCCACTGCTGTGGCAAAGTTTAATTCTACCCGAATCAAACTGGTTTCGTAAAGTGAACTTCAATCCCAAAGTTGTCGTTTGATTCGAAACACACGACTCCATTATGTTTGGACTGTACTGTTACGCTGGCATGATAAGTGGTGCACTATCTCGAGCCATTAGCTACTGACTTATGTTCGTTACATCCTTCTGTGTGACGTATGTTCCGATGGACTTGTTTGTTAGTTGGGGCCTGACATTCCATTTGCGACCGAAGAGTGAATAGCGCGGTTGTATATCTCCATTAAATTAAGTTGTATATCCGACCACTTTATACTCTGTCCTGCATTACGCAAGTGATACCATGCACGGGACCCTACATAGCTATGAATAGCATAAAACGATATATAAACAAATATAATATATAAATATAAATATAAACAAACAAATATATAAACAATATATAAAACAATATGAAACTTATTTCAGATAAACGCTGTTTCGATGAATCCGTCAACTCCAGTGCAAGATGAGTGAAACTGGTAGGAGCACTTTGGTTTAGGAACCTATGAGCTAGACTGAGTCATCCGTACTAATGAATCATGACATGACCTTTCAACGTTTCATGTTGTATTTTAAATATTTTACAATCATATGAACGCTTTCTCGACTTATATCATCGAAGGCTACTGATAAACAAAAAGTTATGTACAGTTTTTTAATGTAAGAAATCTAGATTACATTGCAAGAAGAAATGTATTTTGTGTTCAAATGCGTGCGTAAATATTAGTACATGTACCGTCACCTGTGAAACCTCTCCCATGTCCTGTGGGTAAGTAACGGAAATTCAATGACATTTGTCCCAAAAATTTCAGCCGTGTCCAACTTGAGTTCACTTGCACAGCAGTTGACTGATTTGCCTCATGAAAACGGCCAAATTTCGGATTCTAGTTATGGTAAGGGTGTGGACTGCTGACCGGGTTCAACGCGAACAAAACTCGAGTCTGAAGTACTTCTGATTGAAAGAGGCTGACTGAAGTATTTATGTCAAGGTGAAAGCTGCAAGCACTTATGAGGGGCGTTTAATTCGTATCAACAAAAATCCCACTCAGACTATGAGTTTGATGGTTACCTATAAAATTTCTACCTCGTACTCGAATATGACAACTAGGCTGTCTATATTAGTTGAAGCTATCGCAATATTTTTGAAAACGCTTGGACAGTTCCAAACTGCCAGTACTTCAACATTCCTTGGGGTATTTTTAGCGGTTATCCGGTTTCGTATGATAATTTCTGGTTGTAGTAGGCCAATTTTAGGAAATGAACTTGGTCAGTGTCGACAATGTCGATTGTTAGGCTTAACAGGAGGAGAACCATGTTTACCTGTTGTCTTTTCCATCAGTCCCCTTTCCTGTGGACATTCGCTTACACGAACACGCCCACTGTGTACTGTTCGCTGTACATGAGCAAAACTGTTTGCCCACATACGTAACCACATGTTTGAGCACAAGGAACTGTCGTTCACCGATTGGTGACTGTAGTCTTGGTGCGGTAATTAATCTGTTTCTCTGATCTCTTGTTGAAAAGGTTTACTAGGCCGACCTAGTTGATATTGTGGTTACCAATGATTCAGTACTTATTGCGACGTGATAAGAAAGTCTTGAGTTTCCTTGGTTTAAATAACTTGGCAGGTAGGTACACTACTACTGTGTGGCAGCGAAATAAGCGGAGATGTTTTTCATCATGGCTGACCATTCAAAGACAGCCTGGGCTACGGAAGTCGACTAATTAGCATCTAACGAATGCGGTAAGGTGGGTTTTTCAAAGTAATATGTTGTTTCTACGTATCACTAAAACAATGGCAGAATAAAAGTGTGCAAATTTGTTGGTATTGACGAGAATGTCTCTGATCACATTTTAAATTTTCACACAACTAGTTTTATTAATCAAGATATGTGGATATTTATTTTCTAGGATGAAACCTGGTCTTTTTTTGTGGATTTATGTAATGCTTCATAATGACTGGTTTTCGTTGTGGTAGTTAGCATGAATTGTGCTTCACAGAACTGAAAATTTCTATCACGGAACCAAATAACCAAACAATCCTTCGGATTGTCACTCATTTAAAAGGCGTAGAATTATTACAGAAGTGGCCGCGTCCACTTGACTATAACTTGGGGAATTGATGCTGATACCATAATCATGAGCATCATAGTCACACAGCTGAACAGAAGCATACGTTCGACTATTTTGTCTTGAAGAAAGCAGATAGAACATGAAAACTGGTAGACGCAAGCATTTCGTACTGACTCATCAGTACCAAACTTACAATAACATGGGTGGGGTTTTTTAAAACAATTGATTTTAGGGGTGGATAATCGAGTTCACGAACAGTTGTTTCTGAACACAGACAACTGGTTTGAGTCGATTAATCGCAACTGCTTCGGCAAACCGTAAGAATCTCGGGTTGGAATGAAGCAACAGGATTTTGAATGCACAAGATGGGTCGATAGCATGATCGGTGGTCAGGACGTGTCTGGCGACTGAGGAAACTGACTGTTTACGCGTTTCAGCAACATTACCATTCTCCGGTAACACGGACTTCTGTACCTATTTATTTTGGCTTGAGTAAAACAGGACACTAATCGGGCCACATAGGTGAAATACAGAAGTGTTCGTAAGAGACATCCCAAAATGTGAAAGTCTACATGAGGGGATTACAGTTTCTCACAAACAGTTAGGCAACCCAGTTTTGTTGTAGGTGAACACTGTGAAAACATCCAACAATGCTGTAGGTATGTGGTTTTAGGTGAACCGTATTTCCAGATTTCACATTTTTTGGTTGACAGCCGATCGATCGGCAGCTTGGAGTACAATACAACTACAACGCGAGTGAATTTGACGCCCTGATCGCTGATTGGTAAAAATGTCGTAAAATGTTTGGATATTACTCATTTGAGTGAAACGTGATGGTATGAAATTTATTGGAACGTAGTGCTACGTCAATAACTATTAGGTCAAACACGAGCTAGTTACTATCAAGCACAACCAACCCCACACCGGTGGGACTCAGCCGACTTATTCATCTCTGTAAACCATCAGCGGGTTATCCCGAGTACTTCCTGGTCACTAGAGCTCATCTAGACACTTATAGTATGCTAATTACGTGCTTTCTACGTTGGACCGGTTGAACAGATGGATACAGTTCTGCACCGTTGACACACGGATCAGGAGTTGCAGCTCAGCTCCATTTACCTTATGTAATGTTCAAAGCTGAAGTTCGCAGTGAACATTAGGAAAGACCAAGAGTAATGAGAGAGCAAGCTTGTTTTTCCCCTTAACGAAGGTGACATGAGACGAATGATGCAAACTTTTATTAGAGAATATTCAAAGGTCATTAACTCTCTTGTTCTACCTATTGTAGCTCATCGACGTGTATACATTAATTGGCCTGTTGGTTGATATTTAGTGCCTTTTAGAAGAAATCATTCAATCATTTAGTTAAAGTCAAACTGGTTGTGACAACTTACAACAATTGTATACACGGTTTTTGATAAACAGATTGGGAATAACACAACGTTACGAGCAAGTTGTAATACTTTACGTTTCAACCATCTCGGGTGGCCTTCTCCAGTTTCCTTACATTTTGTTACATTGTTACATTTGTTACAGTGATTACTGTTGTTGATTGAAAACGTTTTACATCACTCTGGTCTGAAAATCGAGACCACTTTTATGCAGACACAGAGAGGGTAAATAAGGAACTCCAGAGAAAAAAGTACGTGTGACCCTGTTATTTAGATGGATTAAAAAACGCAATTTGTCGTACCCGTTGCATTTTCTCAGACTTTCCAATCACATGCTTTCGAGAAGAACCACTACATTTCCATTGGGGCTCGTACGTAGTGCTTATCATTGCCACGGCCGCGATCTGAACTCCAACCAGGCTTTCATGAGGCAGCCGCGTTCATCACTGTGCCATTGACCTCGTACTAAGCACAGCTGATTCATCATATGTAAACACTCAGCCACATTCTATTGTGAATACTGTTCAGAGTGCCCGATTTCTCCTGTTGGCTTCAGTCGATAATCCCCCGACTAGGGCTTTCCTCTAAGTGGAAATCAGAGAAGTTACTGTCTTTGTGGAGGATATGACTTAATGTATGTCAACTGAAATTCGCCGCAGATGGGTAATATTTCGTAAATAATTATTAGATGATATTAATAAGCAGAACATGTGGAAATGACCCATCATAAGTTTGTTGTGGCGCTTTTGTTTCTTTCACGTCCAACCCAAAAACAACATGTGTTTCCGTGTTCACAATCTCAGCAAAAACCTATTCACATAAATGCCTTATGGTTGACTAGGATGGCATATTAATCTTTATGAGATCGATCAGTTTATAATTCTCGCGAGATAGACATTATCGCAAAATGCGAATCCAATCATCGTCTTGTCACTTTTTACTAGAACACGAGAAAATGACTTGATGTGATTTGGAAAAGCAAAGGTTGTGACAATTTTTAAGGGTGTGTTTATACTAATTAAAGACTAAACTCGGTTGTACATCAAGTACTATAAGGTAATACCTCGATTAGAAGCGAAACAGAAAGATATTCTTGCACGTTATCTTGACGAGATAACATACCCCATAATGACGCGCAGGGGTTGCATACTACTGTTAATAATTAGGCAACATATGGGTGGAGGTTGCAGTTTTACATATTACAATTCAACACTGCACGGGATATACACAACGATCATGATAATTTTTGTGAAGCACATAATACTGAATAGTGTGCACACGGTATCAGTAGAAGCTCACTGGAGAACGTCAAGTTGGACATCACTCACATTTGCTTGGGATCTTCGCATTCAGGTAGACTTTTCAACCCGCATTTTCGAAGAGAACCACAAAACCCCCATTTTTCAAACTTTTTCTACAGCTCACCAGTTGCATGTATGCTTGTCAGTGGGGAACTGGATAAGTACTCAGACGAAAGTGGTTGGACGTTCTTATGTGTTGATTCTGACTTGCGTAATGCGAATCCCGTGATGCACTTGGTCACCGTGGTTACCCCATGGCAAACGTGGGCAGAGTTTTATTCTTAGTTGTAAAAAGGAAGCGCATTGCTGGTGAGCTCTATGCTTAGCAAAACCTTTTTTCCGAAAGATTCTGACTGGGAAACCACTTTAAATGCTAAGGCATCATTCAAATGTGAGTAGTGTTCAACTTGAAATCGACAAAATCCCCGGTTACTCATCGTTAATTATGTGGGGACCTTTTGAAACTCGTAACTCGATATCCTTAACGTAGTGCTAGAGTTGACAACTCAACAGTAGAGAAAAAGGTGGGCTGAAACAAAAATGGAGTATTATCAGTGTGACATCCTCAACTTTCTCAAGCACATCCTGAAAATACACATGATTCTTCTCAAGTACAAAAAATGAACCAAATGCAATCCATTCCTTTCGGTCAAATGCCATTTTTATGCTAGCCACGAAGGCTCATAATTCCCTAGCATGTATAGCTGCGATAACTTGGAGGTTTTCAGCACTCTGCATTGCCACCAATAATTTGTCACAATTTCCTGTCGTCGAAACATTATCTTTCCGGGGAGGTTACGTTGTGCAGTATCACAATGACAACTATCAGGAAAAACAGATCGCAAATTCAGCCCTAAAACACTGCTGGTTTTTGAATACCCGTCAGTTAGCAAGCCAACAAGCTACACTCTAAATTACGGCTGTTTTGGTTAATCAATACGACAACATACTAGTGGAGTTTCATACAAGCAATTTTGTCGTCCAAGGCTTGAAAGAAAGTCGGTCTCTATCAACTTTTTTGGTCGGTTGTTTATGCTTTTTTGTCTGTTTTTATTCTGTGAACCATAATTCTACACTTTTCATCATAAAAACATGAGTACAGAGGTCTCTAGCTTTCATTCATGGAGTTTTTGAAATATTTTGGTCACAAACAGTTAAACACTTAAATGAAATCTTCATCCCAGTGAATTGCGTCCTCTCACCCACATAAAGCCGGTGAACTTTAAATCAACTTGATAAACACTAGCAGTGTTTTGAAGATCTGTTTGGAATGCTATCACCATGACTAGTTCGGAAGACAAGTAGACATTTTCAAAGAACTCCATACTTAATGATTACTGTTTATAAACCACACACTTTCTGTTATACCCTAAATGGGCAAAGTTAAATTTTTGAGCTCATCTGCGCCTCATTAAAAATTTCCCACGAGCTTATTATGTTACGTCTGAGATGCGTCGCACTAAGTAAATTTATCTTTGTTGATAACGGTGCATTATGCCTTGTCAGAAAAGACCTGAATGTCATCAAATTTGATGTTGTCGACAGCAGCAATGCAAAGTTATCCGATATTCGTTGGTAGAAAGTGATTCATAACAAGTAGATAGTTGCAATTATTTCTCGATTTTTAAATAAGATCTATAACTTAATCAAAATTTAGTTCGAATCAGTGATTTTTCAAGAATTTCTTGTTTATACAAGTTATTCTGAAACGGAATCCGGCGTTCTACCAAGGAATATAAGCGACTGAATTTAAGCATCAAGTAAATTTGGCTTCTCATCACTGAATGGACTTAATCAAATAATTTAAGCAACTCATTTTGAATCATGATAGCCCTAACAGATATAACCCGAAAATGTATTCGTTAGACTTACCAAAAGGTTTGACTTAGTGAAAACTTCCTTGGCAGACTCAGTTTTTGTTCACACATTCATAAACATCAACATCGACCTGCGCTCATGTAGTTACCAAGTTCGACAAGTTTCGTTTGATCGAAGACGGACTTACTAAAAACTTGGTGTACTTTTGCTTCAAAACTGATGGGAGTGGGATGAGAAAGTAACAAATCGCCCAGGGCGACCCATTAAATGATCCGATCTAGAGTTTTGATAGATCTATACCCAGTATTAGTAACCTGAGTGACTCTTCCAGCGTCCTGACAAAGTTACTCACCTGGCCGGATTGGGATAGTGAGTGAAATGTTCCCACCTCGTCGCGTTCATTCGGTCTTGTTAAAACAACTTCTCGTTCGAGGTGTTTGTGGGCTGCTGTAACTCAAGCCTTCTTCTACGTAGCTTATGCTGGTCTTGGGCAACTAACAATTCTTATTGCCTCAGTGTGTCTTGAGAACTGACGGAGTAGAAGGTTCTGGAAGAACGTAAGTTTTATGTGCCCTTTCACCCCGCGTAATAGCTCTTCTCCTGGGCCAGATTACTGCGTAGCTTTCACAGCCCAAACTTACTGCGATTATAATAAACAGCACAAATATAATCAATTCTAGCCTAATCCCTAGAAACATAAGAATGAGAAGACAAATTGTGCTGTGTCTGCCGCAGATTCGAATCCAGCCGAAGCCCTGACTTTTCACAGTTAGGTCTCACCTAAAGTCATAAATCCGCCATTAGGATTAAAAATTTCATGAGCATTACTGGGTGACTGACCGTTTGCTTGTCCAGAGGTTGGGTTTGGGGGGTAACACATAGCGGTAACACACAATCCATCATCAGCCGTACGTTTGACAGATGGAGACCCATTCGAAAAACTTCGAAGCTTGGTGGAGATTCTGAGATTACAGATACGGTGGGTTCTCCAATCTGGATTCTATTGGGCTTTCCTCGACCGTGCATTATGTACTCAGTGGATACACGCGATCAAGTGCTCCAGATGATCCGAATTTAACAATGCATTGATAGTTTATTATTCGAGACGATCGGCCAGCCTGATCATTGTTCACAAGCGAAAGTGGTTGGGCGTTCAGATTCGATAATTCGGTCGTGCCCAATGTGAGGTCATTGGCTCAGTGGTCAACACGGTTGCCTCGTGATTGAAAGACCCGAGTTAATATCCCGGCCGTGGCAAGGATATGCACTGCTGACGAGCTCTAATGAGAGCAAAACTCGAGTCTAGTGCTTCTTTTCGAAAGAGGCTGGCTGGAAAGTCTATCTGAATGCGAACGCTGTGATCAAATGTGAGTGATGGTCAATTGTTAAACCGATTCTGGCGATTTAGGACAATTCACCTGGTAACGTATACTCGACAGTTCAAATAACCCTTGTTCTAACGGTCGGATTAACGGGACTATATTCGAAGTCCAAAAAACATCACAAAAAGGCGATCGAAGAGATTGGAACTTGTGCGGTAATGTTTGATAAAATTACAATCAAGGTGCTATCGCACCTTGAATGTGGATTAGCCGGATACACAAACTACGCGACAGGAAGGCGTTCAAACTGGAGTGAGAAAACACGAGTCTGCAAATAACCATCAGTCAACGGAAAATGAGCTCATTAAAACAAGTGAATGTAGATGAAGGTGGGTGCGTTTCAAACAACACTAAGTAAGAAAGTTTTGCCAGATAACCAACGGTAGTTGTGAAAGGAAGAAAACGCATTTTATGTGCAGTTATGGTGCAAACCCCACCGCAATTTTTTAATGCACACGGTAGAGACAAATAAGGTGGCGTTTGGGGTCGCCTTTCTACAAACAAACCAAACACGCCTCAACGAATTCATCGCTCTGCATCATATTGAATAAAGAGGACAAACGCCTGAGGTGAGCTTCAACAGATCCAACAGTTTCACAGTTGGCCTTGACCTCTTGGCCCCACAAAATTCTGTGTTTCAAAATTATCCGTGTCCAGTTCAATTTGTCACTACGAAAATCTCATGGTTGTGCCCGGATTTGAGTGTGTACTCTATTGTTTCGGCGAAGCTATTGAGCTTATGGGAGAAAAACATATAAGCAGCTTTGCACAGGCAACAAGTTTCTGCTATGTAGTGAGCCGGTAAGATGGTAACAGCAGACACAGTGAACCTCATACCGAAAATTGATGAGTTATCTGGAGGGGGCAGACCATGTTTTTCTGCTTGCTTCCTCCTAGAAAACTGAGAACTGATTATGAATTATTGACATCTCACTTGCCTATAGGGAAAATTTACACGGTGATCATTTATGTAGTTTAAGTTATACAATGTGTTGCCGACGGATACACTGTTCGTGCATAAGCCAGCTCTGGTGGACAATCTGCACTGGCTGCAACTATCAGAACACAGTGTTGATTAGAATATCTGATGATGATTACCCATTAACTGATATTACAAGATCAGTGTTTCGCTTTGAGTATACCAATTAGGTATACTCTGAACAACGTCTTACCTGCAAGTCATCAAGCCACTACTCGAACCTGTTATTTACTCCGCAATCGCAAAAAGGTTGAGTACCAGTCAGTCCGAAACATGGTCAATGTTCTGTACAACTACTTGGTGTATTGTACCTTACAATAATCGATAAATAAGCAAGCCAAACTGTACTGTGTGTTTAGATAGACCAAGTTTAACAAACGGGGTGATATAAGCGGGTAGATATTAGGTCGCAGGCAAACAGTAGTTTGCAGAAGGTGTTCACAAAGAAAGAGTAAACGGACAAAAACCGGTAATTTCCGAGAAGGTTAAAAATACACGAAAAATTGGTAAGAGCGATTTTTATCCACAGTCATTAGCTACACCTAGGGCGTTAGATGTAACATACTTTTACATAACTTTTTTTTGATGGAACACAAAATTAGATTCTTCAATGTTGTGATTTGTTTCAACCGAATTGGCGTGTATTTCCGAAAACTTGCTAAAACACGCGAATGCTTAGAAATTGCTTGTAGTCTAACCTTGATCACTTTGTCACGTTGTTTGGTAGTCTAGGTTTTTTGTGTATACGTTCATTTTTGTAAGCCTATTGGTGTGCGACCTATCCTTATACAGATGGATTACAGCACTTCCGAAGTCACATTCATCAACATGTATTAGAGCTGACAGATTTTCGTCACTACGTTTGAATGACATTCAATGTGATATTTTTCGCTGTTCCACGATAGCCTGAGGAGCACTATGGACCGTACCCTTTGCCGTTTTCACCTCCAGACGGAGATTTGTACCTGACTGTAAACAGCACCCCGCGAAACTCGTACAGACCTTTGCCACTTGGCTCACTGCGAAGAATAGCACAAATCACCCAATTTTTCTTACTAGTGTTCGCCAGTGTGGCATATTCTTGATTAAATTGGCAATACATTCGTAACCTTTGCCGATGTAAGATATGTGTCGTCTGTTAAGTCATTGTTATCTCAATGAGCAATTTTATGCAGGTCTGCATTCTCTTCCACGGCACGACACATTTGCTTCGTGATAACAAGGACCGTAACATCAGTATAGTTCGTGTAAAGAGATGCAACACTAACGGACTAGAACGCGAGTCTTGTGTTCTTTTTCAAGCACGTGGTGGAGTAGATTACCTAAATACGAAGGTCTTATTCAAATGTAAGTTAATTTCTATTTGCACCATATAAATCACTAGCAACTCAGTAGTTTCCATTCTTAGTTAACTCATCTGAGTGATTGCCGGAAAGTTGTAAACAAAATTTTCCCTGCTACTTGCCATTTTCTGTATCAAAACTTGAGCTGTTTTTCAGATTCGTTTGCGCCAGTCTATTTTTTGTAACCGTACAGAGGTATGTTAATTCCACATTCAAATACATTACGATTTGATAAATCCATAACTATTGTTTAATTCACAACCGACACAAAGGTCGAAAACTTTGAAGAAATAGTTAGTTGTCTATTTGTAGAAAGTCAAGTTGAACAACATTCATTTTTGATCGCAGGTGTCACATTAAGAAAGACTTTCTGGTCGGCCTGTTTCGAAAAGAAACACTAGCCTTGAAGTTCGCTTTTGTTAAGGCCCCTGATCAGTTTGTCCGATCGCCCTGCCGACAGGCATAACTGCTTCCTGTTAACTCTAATCAATAGACCCAAGGGGTTGTTGAACTTATGCTTATGATATGGATAATTTTCATTTTTCTAGTAAATAAATCAGCAGGTTGGCCTGTCATAGTTTGTTCGGGTTAACGTTAATATACAACCTCCATCGAGCCAGGCTGGTCCATTTCTGAATAAAGAAGAAAGCCAGTGTGTCACGTTTGATAAAATTCTAGCAAAATTTCTCAGTCAAGTTGCAATCTCGACTTTACGCAATTTTAAGGTCTTTATGCTTGCTACATTTCGCTGGAAAGTTTAAATTCTATCGAGGTATACCTAACTCGTCACAAAGTTGACTAGTGTGTATCACAGCATCTTCTTACAGACACTCTGAGAATGTTTACCTCTTTTATAAACCACGCTTTCCACGATTAATTTTGCACGCAATTTCGCCACTACACTTTAGACCTGTATGATCACATGATTCCTTAATTTGCAACTAGTTATATCCACGAGTGGTCAGTTTACGCCCTATGGCACAATCACGAAAGTAAGCTTCGTAGTGTATTAGTGGAAAAAATCGCACACTTGTACACACACCCAAGAAGCACTCAGTCTCACTTTGTGGGTGGGCCTGAAACTGTCGGTGTGTGGTATGCAGCAAGGCAGCAACTGACATATGTTGCACAACAGAGCGGGAGTTAATGGAACTCACTATTGATGCCTGATTTCTGTACGACAGTTAAGGTTAGTTTCATCAGAGACAGAGAAAAGACGGTAGAGGTGGGTGCACAGAACCTCTTTCCTTCTACAGTTCAAAGACTGGTATCGTGAAGTGTTCAGACATTAGGAGGGATAGCACTTACATATGTGTGCCACCTCAAATAGAGTGAACATTTTCGAGGTAGTGGTGCATGAAATTAAGAAATTCTTATTGCTGAAAACCAGTCTTTACGTTGATTCATGGTCATATATCTTCCGCATTAGTCAGTGGCTACCAGGAACAAACTTCAAGAGGACGTTTTGATCACCCGGGGCGTAAGTAGATTCCAATGAACCTTATAACTTAAGAATCCATAGACGGATAACAATTCCATGCAAATGACAGCTAGTAGCTGGGTCTCCTGAACTTCGAGAGGGGTACCGGTGTGTTTATAGGGTATAAAGTAAATCAAGGGGCAGCTGAACGATCTTAGCTTGTGAGCTGACGTACCGATCAAGTGTTGCCGCGGCTACTATGATGGCGCGAACATCGAATGAGTCGATTTAGCAACGAATCCTACAGTGTATCAGTCCGTAGTTCAATACGAAATAAATTAATTGAAGTTGGGTAAAAATAAGTCGCACTACTATAATTTGACCAGTTAAAAAATGACTTCTGCCACTCTTCGATAGCGTCCCAGAGCACGTGCTTCTAAAGACTAGCTAACGTTAATAAGCTAGCTTTGCAGAGAGCATTGAGAAATTGAAACAGATTACAATTGATGCTTATTTCAGATTGTTGTTTAAACAACGGATTCGATGAAACAATTATCAAACCATAATTCAAACACAAACAGCCACACGCTTACCGGTCGTCAGAATGATGCGTATGTAGTTTGACGCTTCATTTACGTAACCTGAAAAGTAAAAATATTAAAGAATTGCGACAAAAAGAATCCGAAGCAAGGAGTTTCAGTGAACCAGTTTACTAATAATGAAAAAGATGTGTGCTGTGGAGTGTTAATATCCCATTTACTGTTGTCATTTCCCGACCTAAAACATTAAATTTTATAATGTGTAGATAGTCAGCTTTCAGAATGTATAGAGGACCAACAAGGTCATCAGTTCCAAGGCGGGCAAACAGTTTGAGGAAACGTATTAAGCACTACTAGGACTGTACAGCGATTACGGGTTAGCTGTATGTCGGGAAACGCAAAAAATCTTGGGTTTCATTGACGTTGAGACAAATCGAAGGAATTCTGCTGGGCAGCCACGAGACGTGCTTTCATGACTTACCTTGAAATGACCGAGATATCTTACTGGTTATGTTACCGTCGCCTAATGGACAATCGCGCGAATCAATCTTTTGGGTATGTTTAGCTGTTTTTTGTGATAGACACCGATCTGTTCTGCTGATGTAGACACTACCACAAATGCAAGTGAACTGACAGGTCTCTTGAAACTGCGCACTCCGATTAGACACGATTGTACATAGCACTTTGGGTTGAGAGTGACAGACGCAGTTCAGCCGTAGAATATAGGTGAACCGTGGCAGACTGCATGTTGCAGCTTATGTCACCTTTGAATGGAAGAGGTAGGATTGCTTGCTGGCTAGCAAGTGTGCACATATCACTGTTCATCTTCTGTCACTTTCTGTGAACATCAACAAACGTCTCAGGATATCCCTTTGTAACTGAAACCTTCAGTAATTCTGCTTATTCCTCTTTTAAACAGTCGTTAATGAAAATCTCTCGGTCTCCGTTAAACAGTGTTCATACGAGATCTTGCCAATATACAACTAGCATAAACACCGAAAATTGCAAATAGTAGGCTTTCCAAAAAGCCTTGAGGTTCACTGAACGTTGTATTTGGCCGTGCTGTCTTTTGGTGGGTAAGGTGCCTTGAAAGTTTAAAATATCATTCGATTCCTCCTCCGGAGAAACCGAAGGACTCCGACGAGTGGATTTCAACAGACTTTGAGATCTGAGATAAGAATGTTACTGGCACAAATTCAAAATCTGCCCACATACCGATGATAAAAATAAACGAAATATTAAAATCTCACTATGTAAGCCTCTAATCACTACTGCTCAATTCAACCACATTTCCTACAAAACACTCTCCAGGTTATGTATTTTCAGCTGATCGAAGAAGGTCAGCTAGATTAGGCAGAAAAACTGTTGACTGTCATGTAGTAAGTTTTATGACTGGAGCAAATTGAAAGTAGCTCACAATACTTGACGGTTTTGTGAGTAGTGCTCAATTTTTGTAGTCCATGGAAATGTGCAAGCCACGATCAGGAATGTTAACAGTTTTCAACATTTGTGAATATCCGGCAATTGTGGATTTTCATCTATGAATTACACTTGAGGTTTTATTCTAACAAAATAACGTTTCCCTCAGGCATTATTCTCAATTTTCGTGTCTAATTTATTGAACGCGATCATTCTGCTAGCACTGCAAACGACCCAAATGTTAAGATTTACGAATTATATAGTTTGAAGCTTTCGAATTCTTTTGTTTCATCAGGCCGGGGTGATTTAGCAGGTCTCTCAATTTGCACAAGAAGTCTGGATGGGTTAACTTGATAACCACACTTGATGAAATGTTCAACAATTGCGTCCTGCCTGAATTCTGACACCTGACACTGATCATCGGTTTGAGCCATCGAAGCCACCCTTGCTTTCCGCAAACTTCTGGTTAATCACTTTCAAACTATTTGGAAAACGGGTGTTAGCTTCCAGTGGATTCATTGGTATCAGATAACGCAGGCCGATTCCATGTACATGTGAGATATTTGTGCATTCAAAGAAGTCGTGCTCATCAACGATACGTACAGCTTGCATTCCCATCCAAATTCCTACCCCAAACAGTGTGGGTTATATGAGGGACGTTGAAAACTACTCATCAACAATACATGTGACTTGTCTTTTGAGTGTTCAGAAAATACGTGTTGGAAATTTTGTGCTGATTTACTGTAACCCCCCTTGTCCGACTCACGTCACACCCCATTTTCGCATACTAATTTGTATTTATTAATTTAATTTATCGGCCCGACGATTAAGAGTCAAAAATATTTTATTATAGATTAAAAGTGGAGATAGTTAGTATTATGGAGAACCTGTGAATTTACTTCTATGCTGTACTTCACCAAATAACGATCGTACGGTTTTATTATGTATCTTTGTGAAGCAAGAAACAGGATACGAAGTGGGCATATTGTTAATAACGGTTGTGAGGTCTCTGTTGGTATCCGGTTAGTTGAAAGCTAAACAGTTGCGATTATCTTTTCGTGAAACACCATCTAAGACAAAAGTTATCGTCATCAGTTTGGCGTGCCACTTACAGCATATGAGTTATATTTGTAGTTTGTTTACGTCATTTGTACTTTACTCTTATACTAATGTCCATTAGTATTGCAAGATTTACACCGTCGCTTAGCTACATGATTCTGTTTGCACACACTAGATGAACACTTTTAAAAATGTCCCGCAAGTGGGGATAGTAACGTTTTCCCATGTACTTTACTGGCTGTAATCAAAACAGAACAAAGACGAGCTTGTCACACGGTGTTAACATCTCTATTTACGTTCGTCAATCGCCGACGTAAAAACCAGCAAATTTTATGCAAACTGCACGTAGCAACAACAACTGACCGAAAGAATTACATAGTTTTGACCTATCTTGTGCCAATAGGGCAACCATTGTCATGGTAAGAAGATTGGCTGGGTTAGCGCGTTGCGCGCACATAAAAAACGACCGACTTTGTCTGACCGCTAGAAGTTTCAGACTACGATTACGTAACAGTATATTGAACGATTTGAATGAGTTAAACTGCTGCTGCCATATTGTCACCATATCTAATTGGTAAAATGCTTCATAAAATTAGTTAGCAACTGATGAGAGGCGGTCGAAAAAAATTTTGCGAAGCGGTGGTTAGGTAATATCAAGTTGAAAGACAAAAATGTTATTGGAACACATGACAGTATACACTACTGGAGGTGCATTTAAAAACGCTCACATGAACTTTTACTCATCAAGGCCATGCCATTGACAGTAAATAGGCAATGTGGTAACTTTTGGTGTGTCCAACTCTGTAAATTCTTTATTGCGAGAGTAAGAAGCGTTCTCGTTAACGTAGACCATACTAAGGGACGAAATTTCTGGTTGCAGTGAATATTACTGAACTCGTTTGGTTAGTACGTCAGTAACAATTATATTTCCGTTTACACATGAAACATTTATTTGATCTGGCATGATCGAATCTGTGTTCAGGCCACCTATTTTGTAATGAATAGAAAAAATAATTGCGTGTGGCTAACCGGAAATTAAGGGGACCCAAAATGTCATGATTGTACTAATTAGTGTGTAAGCCGTTGACTGAAGGCATTATGTTGAAAGGTAACGCGAATCGCCTGATGCACACAGGTCTAATTGAGGGAGTCATGGGAGGGTGATTTGACAGGAGTCCATTATTGGTTGATTAATGTTGATGAACGCAAAAAATGTATCAGGGAATGCCTGTGAACCGACTGAATTAGGACAAATATGTTTCTGTTTTGCCAACTCCCATTTGGGCATCATTAAAATCACCCGACTCTGCTACACAGTTTGTCATCTACTCCGTAGTTGACGTTAAGGCTTAATAAAACAATGACAGAAACTTGTACAGATGTGGAATGACGCGATAATTGTGAACACAACAGCAGCTTGCTTATGTACCTGTAGAAACCATGTGTAAAATTTTGATTTGAGCTGCATAAATAGGTCAATATTTCAGCATAACTGAACTGTGTTGTCATCTTCTTGAATCATCCCGTGACAGCAGACGCTGTCCCTAAGAGGAATGCCCCTAAAAGGACGAAAATTTCGTGCATTCATACATAAGCGTTACCTTCAACAAGACTCTGATCTACATCACGATGTTAGCTTTTGCGAATAACTTAGTGATTGTTCACACGTTTCAAGCTTTCACTAACATTTCCACTGCTATCAAGTTCACAGAAAATTACATGAGCAGAGATTACCAAAACAATGGTTTCGTTTAATTGGCAACAAACTCAGGCCTGTCAGATGACTGTTCATCGATTTTCGATGCAGCTACTCAGATATGACATCGAATGGGCTTGAATATACTAGCGATTCACACATTACCGACGGTGAATTAGTAATCAGCATTTTAAAATGACAAGTTTGATGAGCAGACCACTGGAAGAAACCTCATCAGCTAACGAGTAAATCCGTAGACGCGAAACATCCTCTGATCGTAATTCGATGGTAAGTCACATCGGTATCCTTACAAAGCCAAGTTTTTTATATTGAGCAATTATGGGAACACGGTGGATAGTCAAGTGGTGGTTTAGGAAGGATCACTAAGTCCAGGGAAGGGTCAAGTTTACGAGTAATTTTTCTGAACACACAAGGCCGGCTTCAGTCGATTGATTGCGACCGCCTCAGCAAACCGCAGAAATCTTGGATTCGAGTGACGTAATAGGATTCTGAATGCACAAATTGGGTCGATAACGTGACCAGTGGTCAGGGCGTGTCTTGCGACTGCAGACGCTGGTTGCTTGCGTGTTTCAACCACATTGTCGTTCCTCTGTAATACAGAGCTCTGCACCCATTTAGGCAAATGTTCCTTCACTCTGGAGATCAAGCACCTCTCGGTTCTGCCTATGTAACTTTCAGCACAGTTACATGTAAATTGGTAGACACAATGTGGGGTGACACCGACAGGTTGAACTTCTTTGATTGGAGGGATAGGCAGTTTCTGGGTCCGGGCTAATACACAGAGTTCTGCTGCGTTAAATATTCGTTTAATCGAATTCGCTGGTCTTTGTGTTGTTTGATGCATGCAATAATTACCCTCAAAAGGCAATTCTATATAAACCCTCTTTTTTCACTGTGGTCACCTGTTCGGAAGGTGGTTTCGGTTTACTATGCCTTTCTGTGAACCTTTTTGGATAGCCGTTAGATTGTAGTGTAGATGTGATCAAGTCTAATTCCTTCGCAAGACTGTCCTGTGTACAGTTTCGCCTTGCTCGTGTGAATAGTGTATTCACTAGTGCGCGTTTGTGATGGACCGGTGTGAAACCACTAAAGTTCAGGTATTGACCGGACCACGTGGATTTCCTATAGACGGCTCTTTTGATAGAGCCATCCTCCCGGCGACTAATGAGTATGTCTAGAAACGGCAAACAGTTGTCGGTCTCAAATTCACATGTTACTTTCAGGTTGGGATGACAACTATTTAGGCGCTGCACTAGGTTATCTATTGCCTGCTTGGACCGACTGAACGCTAGTGTATCATCGACGTAGCGTTTGTAATATGACAGACCCGCTATGTCTGTGGCTAACTCCCGCTCAATCTTTAACATGAAAAAGTCTGCCAGGATGGGCCCTAATGGACTTCCCATGGCTACCCCGTCTATTTGGCGGTAGCACCGATCAAGAAAACGGAAGCTGATGTTTTCAGTACATAACAATAATGCTTCCCTCAGAATATCATTAGGTAGAGGCAGAGTAATGTGGCTCATTTCAACGAGCTCACCAATAAAATCGATTGTCTCGTGTAACGGGACATTCGTGAATAGTGACTGAACGTCTATAGAACACATCAACTCATTAGCAAGATTGATGTTTTCTAAGTCACTGATCAATTCAAAAGAATCTTTAATAGAATGTGTTTGAAACTTTTGTTTCAATGGAGTTAGGATTGCGACTAACCAACGTGCCAATTTATGGTACGGAGAATTGGTCATTGCCAGGATAGGCCTAAGAGGCATCCCAGATTTGTGTGTTTTAGGGAGGCCGTAGAGCTGAGGTGTCGACGACCCACATGGTTTAAGAGCTTTGTAAGTCCTGTCATCGATTAAGCGCAGCTGTAAGAGGAGTTCGAGATGCCGTGCTATGCGACCTTCTATTTCATTGACGTTGTCTACGGTGTCTATTTGCTGAAACTTCGTTCGGTCCTCTAGTATTGACAACATCTTCTGTACATATGCGTCCCTGTCTAAAATGACTGTCCCAGAGCCTTTGTCTGGCTTAAGTATTACTAGATTTTTTGATTTAAGTTCTTTTAGTGATTGCAGGTGTTGCTTTGTGATAGCACACCGGCCGTTGATTGGGGTCATGATAAACCCGTTAGCTATATCAGTCGGTTTGGTCTTGGGCCAGCCTAGGTTGTCAGCAGTAGTTGGCTGAAGGTCTGATAATTGATCAATTAAGCTCTCAAATTGAGCTTCAATGTAAATACGATTAGGCCTGTATGATGGTATTTTATAATCTAGACTCAAAGCTAAGGCTTCTAATTGCATAGAATTCAAATGTATAGTAAAGAACAGTTCAATATGTACTTACTGGGATCCAGTGGAACTGGATCTTCAGCTGGCTTCTTACGTGACATCTGCAAACGGTTGATGTAAGTTCTCTTCGTACGATTGATGATGGTCTTACAGAATTGTGTGAACACAATACGACCAATACGGTGTGCAACTAACTGGTTACGACCTGTTGATAGTTCCTCCTCATTTCCGGCAAAATGGAACAGATAACCCTGGGAGAAAATGTTCAAAAACACCTGGTTATCATCGAATTGGTTTTTAACCAGCTCTGACATTACACAACTGTCCAATCATAGTTATCCTGTGTTTTTCTTTTCGAAGTCACCAAACATTTTACATAGTGCACCCATTTGAGCTTTGTATTCGCATCAACAGTTTTGAGGGATGGACCGGTTTATCACATTCTTTTTAATCACATGATATGTGTCATAAACGTCACGAAGAGTTCTTTCATATATATGCACGCAGGCAATCTTGAACTAAAGCACGGGCGTGTAGGTTCTGCCTGTCAGTAACACCGCGCCAGCCTCATCGTCACACTTGTTTTAGTTCACAGATTTTTTGTTTTTTGTCTAACAATCAGCAATGCGTTTTTACTATGGCCAAGTTGTAAGAAGCTGGTGCAAAACTGACAAATCTCAAACAGTATATCATTCAAGCTGGCTTGTGACAAACTGAACACCAAGTAATTTTTTCTGTCGTTCGAGAAAGTATACCATTCAGAAGATTTAAACCTTTGAGACATTGGATCCCACCGATAAATTTGAAAAAAGCCAATAGTGGCTTTTTTCACATTTATCGATGGGAACCAATGTTTCAAACTTTTACGGGCGCGACTTCCCAAACATACCATGAAGACACTCAACAATATTGTCCGTTTGAAATGCAAGATGGCAAGGGCTACAGCAAATTCGATGCTCCTGAGACAGTGCTTGGAGAATGATCGGTATCCGAGGGAATATTTCAAGTCCCTGCGACGATGCAAATCAAGACCAACATCTGAGGGCCCGAAATGTATTGCTGAGATCTAATTGCAGACGCCACGCTCAGAGATTATGAACCTCAAAGTTGCCTACTCTCTATTATTGCCAGTCGTTGACCACTTAAGTTTATTCTGCCACCTCAAGTTTTACAACCATTGTAAAGAGACTACTGCCTACGTGGCCATGAAACAGATTAGGAAGAACACGCTATCGCTCTCTACCGAACAAATGTTGCCTAATTTCTCGAAGAATTTGGACAAATACGCGGAGAATTTTTCCAATATTGTTCTAAACAGAACCCAAAAGAGAAGCGCTGTCAGTCGAGTAGAAGTTCAGTATCCCACGGCAAAAGAACCTTCCGGTTAAAGTACAGACGTAATTTGGATGTCTACATGACCAGCTGAAGTCGCTAGAGGCCACTTCAACTGACGATGCCGCTTGGTTTAAATCTAGGCTAGTTGATCTCGCCCATCAATACCAACGAACACCTATCAGCCAGCAATGCCTGCTAAGTAAAGATCACATTAATCAACTTAAAGAACTTCTCAAAAATATAAGCATGATTATTTTACCACCGGAGAAGGGGTCTGGAAAGGTTTTCTGAATCGTGCAGATTACATCAAAAAAACAGTATATTCTGTCAGATATCTCCAAGTTCGCCATCGACGAAGATTAAACTGATGCGATGCAAAATGCGGAACGCCAAATCAACCGTGCGCTTAAAAACCCACATCAAAAAGGATTGATCGACCAAACTAATCATGAAAAGTTGTCTCCCAAAGGCAGTATGACTTCAAGAATGTACGGTCTCCCTAAAACGCACAAACCTGGAGTGCCTGTACGGCCAGTATTATCCATGACTGGCTCACCATATCACCGGCTTGCCCACTGGCTGGTCAGTGTGATTAACCCGTAAGATCCAAACTGGCCGTGCACAGCCTAAAGAACACTTCTGAATTCGTGAAACTGATCTCCAACATCAACATCAAACACCAGGTAATGAATTCTTTTGATGTTGACACTATTCACAAATGTTCCGCTTGACGAGGTTGGCAATATTGATTGTAATCACGCTACTGAACAAAATTTGACACTTGGCATTCCAATCAATGAGCTCTCAAAGCTGCTGGAGGTGTGTGCATTCAGTATCCAATTTGTGTTCAACGGCACCTTTTACAGACAAGTAGATGGAGTGGTAATGGGCAGTCCATTAGGACCTGTGTTAGCTGACATATTCGTCGATCACTTAGAACACTCAGTGTCCACTGAAATTCGGAACACGTATTTTTATAAATGATGCGTGGAGGATGTTTTTGTTGTATTCGACGGCCACTGGCAAGTAACAGCCTTTCATGAGCTGTTATATAGTTTGCATACCAAACTAACTTTTACCCTTAAATTTGAACAGAATGAGATAATATCATTCCTAACGGTTAGTTGAAAAGACGCGAGGATGGGTCGCTTTCCAGATGTGTCTTTCGCAAGTCCACGTGGACAGAACAATATCTCTACTTTAAGAGCTTCGCACCAATTGGCCTCGTTAGGACTTTGTCTCACAGAGTTCGACATATTGTGATGAAGGATGAGTTAAAAAATGAACGGTTGTTACTACAGGAGACTGATAGAAAATGGTTACCCCAAAAGGTTTTGTTCAAAAGTACTCCATTCCGCAACCAACGCGGGTTACACCAATTACTGTTCTTCGCAAACCTGTTTATCTAACTCTGCCTTCTAAAGGTTATAATGTTTCACCCCTGATGGAACGCCGTGCAGTTGCAGCACTCAAACGCACATACCACCCCGCCCGACTGATCTAGGTGGAAGAAACTAGTAACTACACTCAGAAAGGACGTGTTGCCCCTTTTCGCCCATTCCACCGTTGTGTACACTTTTGATTGTTTTGGTGGAAGCAGATACGTCGGCAGAACTAGGAGGCACCTCAGCACACGTATTGACGAACACACACCGAAATGGCTTATAAATTCGGGGGTCAGTTGTGCCGTCAGCGTCATTACAAAACATCTACAGACCGGGCATTCAGTGGACCCAAGGGCCGCCTTCAAAGTGTTCTTTAGATCCAAACTAGAGCAGGCCCTCAATATTGCGAAAGCTATCGCAACACATCGGCTGAATCTCACTTTATGCGCCCAGAAAAACTTGGTGACTAGCTTTTCACTATGTTGGTAAGAATGCAACTAGTACTCTTTGTCTTCATTCTACTTTCGTTTTTCTTCCAATCCGATTTTCTTTTAAACCCATGTATTTCTTCATACAATTTCACAACTGTTGGACCATCCCTGGTCCTTCCCACTCCATATTTGCGTTATCTTTTAATCGGTGTAAATCGATGTACAATATGTTAACTCATGTTTTTTTCTTTAGATTTTCTAGCCTTAGCTGACCTTTTCCATCCAACATATATAGATAATTTTAACCGTCAATTTCTTTTCGGACTCCTAATAACCTCTTGACCGATAACAATTCTGTTATATTGCATCAAATCCACCTTTCTTATCATTGAGTACGCCTCAATTGCATCTTGCTGCTTCCGCTTTGGTCACCTGACTGACTGCCTCTGGCATGACTAGATTGATTTCGCTTAGCTGCATGCTCCCCCACTATATAACATGTATGTTAATTTTGCAAAAGTAGCCGATGGGATGCGAACGAAATGTCAATGTGCAAGACATCTTACATGCTACTATTGGCTTTTTTCAAATTTAAACCTTTGTCTATTCTTGACTTATTTGTAAAAGACAAATAATGAGTCTCACTAAACAAAGCGAACGAATACACCATCTCCCAGTGCTTTCTTATCGATTACTGAACGTTCGTTAAGAAGTGGCTGTTGCAGAAATTCAAAATTAACGCGTTATTTTGCGTAAGACGAAGTATTGGTTGAGAAAATTCATGGAAGCCATGCTGACGGTTATGAAACCCCCAGGATGGTGTGAGTAGAGGCAATTAAGTGTGAAGTTGACACAGAGACGATTGGATGAAGAACGTAGACACTATATGTTTCTATTTTAGTTATCAATATTTTGCACTCTCGCATGAATTTTTCGTGAAGTCCATGCCATGCCTTATGAAACTGATGGAGATGCGGTAACCAGAACCAGCTTGTAACTAACGTTTATTACCGGGCAGTCTTTAATAGACTATGACGCAGTTTTGCATCGACGACTACAAAAATGTGACGTATTGTGTAATGTCTGAATGGTGGATTGTCTCATTGGGACGATTTGATCAGACTTAAACACACTTTTAGACAAACAGCGTAAATACATGGGGACTCAAGCGTATACGCTATTAAACTAGCATTAATTGGTCATTGGGACAGGTAGTCAGCAATCTGTTCATACTTACAAGACACGAGAAGAACGTCGTTAACCTGGACTTCTTGAAAATACCACCTGTCCGTCATATAAATTGAGAATGACCCGGTTACCGCACTCACCATTTTTGACCCAATTTTGAGTTTGACTTTGCCTGAGAGTACTGACCTTCGTCAGAACCAAGATTCGTACAGCCGTGCTCCTTAAGGTGCACCAGTTTCAGTAAGTACTTTGTCGGTTGTGACAATAGGTAGATCACTTAGCATCTAAAGAAAATCTGAAGCACGGAATGGACCTGGCGAGTACCTTTAGAGGGGTTAGTACACCACGTTGGAATGCACACTTTGCACGACATGAGCAGATACTACTGGGAGGTCGAACCTCAAATTTTCGCAAACAAATGTATACTGACCAACTTTCACCGAGCCAACCTTATCGGAACTTCTTCGTTAACGGTACTTAGTTTTGCATCTCACATTTCTGACGAAGTATTGATCATTTCAAGCTTTTCGATCGCAATTACCTGTTCACCTTGTTCTGCTTTCTGTTTCCCACATTTTCAGAAATTTTGAATTTCGGCCTCCAAGCCACCTGTCGTCTGTTTGAATACATCAGGATTCTCATGTTGTATAGTTGTCCAACTTTGTTTAGTGTAGTAACTGTTCGGTTTATCAACTAACACACAATTTCGTCCCTTCACCACAATACTACTTAATTGCCGAACCGACACATTTTAAGCACAACCGGCAAATCATGTGAAGGCCAGTAAACATGTTCCATAATCACATAACCAGGAACCAACAAACGTTGGAGGTTTTTAGGCCACCTTCCAATTTTTCATGTAGAGGATACAAGAAGTGGATATCTTTGAGAATGTCGCTCCAGTATATTTTGCAATTCCCTATCTCAGCGTGTTTGTTCTTATGAATATTTCCACACTTTCATAGGATCAGTTCTGCATATTTCCAGGTTCTGTTAATTTTGTAAAAACGTTTTTTTCTGATCAACACGTAGGACAAAAAGAACAAGCAAATTACTTTCTCTCCCCAGACAAGCTGACATATATATACTATATTACATATATACTAGCCTGATAAGCTAACCAGAACTGTGACCGCGTGTGTAGGTGCATCCCACTATCCATTACTATGCGATCGGTATTGTGTTTTACACACTGTTACACTTAAGAATGACATGATGACTTCAACCAATGAAGATAAGGGGAGGAACATGTCGTGAGTGAACAGCTGTGATGAAGAGAATGGCGGAACGTTGGAGTGGATTACAAACTAGTAGTCTCATGGGAACAATGAATAAGTTATGAAATTCACAACCTGCAGTTCCCCTATCTTTATGTCAGAAACATTCGTGTTCCATCACAGATCTAACACACGTACTAAGAACGCGTGGATAAGAGAGTAATGGTGCAGCACTGATAACAATAGCTAAGAAGCGTATCGTTGCCGATAGAAAATTAATCAGGAAAGTGTGCCAATGACACTTCGAGTTACGAACGACGGAAGGAAAATTAAGGGAGATGAACATTTTTTGATTCAAATGCTTATCTTTATAAGAACCGATCAAGGACGAATTATTTGAGGAGGAAGACAACAAGAACATGTGGGAGACACGTTCAGTTTGTGACACAGTAACCTCTTCAGATAACGAATTGTTTAGGCAGATTAAAGACGAAGGTTACAGAGTGCCTAATTTTCTCAATTCAAACCAAGTCAAACTGGGGCAAGTCTGTAAAATGCCGTACGCACAACGAGAGGTAAATTGTTGTATCGATGTTGGGTATCCGCCGAACAATGAGGGACAGAATATTTATTTGTGGGTCAGCTTATCTTGCACAATAAGAGATCGAGTTAACCTGGTGCTAATTAGTGGGTAGAATGCTGTGGCGGACAAAAGTTAGTTTGTTTCACATTCCGTTCAGTATTTGTGTCAACTTAACTCCCTCATGCTTCCCTAGAACAAGTCTCCACAAAGTAAACAATTCTAAATAACCGATTGTATTCATTGCTTCCCCTACTTTGGTTACCTCAGTCGCTTTGATGGGTAATGGTGTCTAAAGTAAACAATAACCTCACCTTATTACCCGTACATTTACCAGGTTGACCGTGTGAACTGTGTTCAAAGCGCAACTCATTAAGACTACATCGTTTATCGATATACGGGATATTCAAATTAATGACTGTATGGTCTTTCAACAAGATATACACGGTTGGTAACCTCGGCTGCAACTCACAAGCTATGTACTGATTAATTATGTGACACAACTGCTCGCAGTTAAATTCGTATACACACATTGTGGTTTCCGTGCTGTGCATTACTCTGTTAACAAACGGGATCAGGCAACGATTATATTACTCACAAGATCGTGTGGCTGACTGTTCAGATATTGTAATTCTGTACCGCTTTAGGTCAGATCGCCGTCGTAATTAACAATACTGGTGTGTTCTGAGAACATGGCTGGAAGACTCAGTTGTAGTTGTCGCACGAGTTTACACCAGTGAGGCTGATGCGAGGAAAAATAGAGGTAAAAAGACCCGGTTGAAAATTTAGTTGAACATAATTGTCACGTTCGAAAGTGTGGTGGCCACTTTACAGTAAAAAATTCCGGGCTACTTGATAATATTCCGCAAATATTTCTCACATATTCCTTTGTAATACTAATTTGCCGATGTTTCGGGACTCGACCGGCTTCCGTGGGTTTCGAAAACATCAACTTTCTGTTTCGAACTTCTCTTCTTACGTCTACCACGATGAAAAATATTTGTTTCCCTTACTCGTGTGTATGTAGTTCAGCCCCGTGAAAGTTGAATGTAGTACACAGAAAGTAGGGGATGTTATATCCGGGAAATTCTTTAAAAACAGCCTGTAGACGTGTACAATCCACCAGACCTTGCTGGGATTGATATCCGTTTTGATCCTTGCATTGTGTGGGAACATTTAGAATGATTGTCGGTTTATCGGTAGTTCTAGCGAGCTGTTTTTAATGTAGTAGACCGTAAGAAATTAGTTATTTGTATCAAAGACTTTGCAATTCGTTGCACGGAGCTATGAACTGTTAAGATCTACTTTATACAAAAGATTTGTCCCGAAAGCCACTTTTTCATGGTTGGGCTATGACATTTACATAGGTGCGGTTTTCAGGTGAAATACGTGCTGTTTCAGAATTTTTCAGAGGATTGCCTCAATTTCAGGTGACCCATAAACTTTGTTTGTTAAAATGTGGTTCATTTCTGCAGTCACCTGAAAATTATTTTTCCTCGCTGTAACCAACTCAACAAAATTTTCATCGGTGCTCTACAGAATAAACATGCCAATCGTCACAAACGTGCTACGTAACAAGTCGGCTTATCGTTTCAAAATACTGTTCATCCAATATAAACGACATAAACTTACACGATGAATGTTTTTGTGATCTTATTCATCTACCTATTGGCCAGTCTGCTTTTTTTAAAAACAGGAAGTCAACTACCATATGTCCTTGTGATGATACAGTGAAATGTTACCAGATACACCAAGTACCTAGGTTATCAGCTTCTTGTTGGGCAGTTATCTGGAGGTGATTCGAGATAAGTCGCTATTCACAATCGTAGAGAATATTGTCTATAAGACATTTGTGCCTGTGGAAAAATTGGTCTAACTTAGTTTTTGTTTATACGAATTAAATTCCATGTTTATACTGCCAGTAACCGATTGTTATTCCAATGAAATGCAATATTGCGAGCAAAACTGAGATAATAAGATGAAAAGAGATGGGCCATTGAACAGTTTACTATCATTGATTGGAAGCATGACGGCAAATACAAACACACCGGTTTAGCTAAGCAATCCATCTAATTACTGGTAAGTTCCTTCGGGGAATCAACAAGTTGCCTTTGAGGTTCAATATTTAAGACCTAATGAACCACACTAGTAAGACCGTCTAAATTTCAAATATACTCTATTATCCCGTCTAATTTTTGAGAAGGAAAAGATATACGGCTAATCAGCAAGTCCACGTATACATCTTCCAGGAACTCTTCCACAGAGGAACAAAAGTTATCATGAAATTATTATACTGTTGCCGGACTAGTTAAAAATTTCACATGAATTATCAACTTCGTCCATACATCATGCAGTTATAAAAAGATAGTGACAGGAAAAGCTATGCTTGCTTCCGTGCCTAACCTGTCAGTTAGCACTGGTTCGATTTCTTCAGCATAACACGCTCTAATGAAAGCGGCACATTCTAAGTTAGTCGACAGTGGACTGCCAAAGTTCACATTATTGCTGTTGCGAACTTATTGATGCTGAACCTTCCGAACAATTATGTGTGTTTTTCTATGTACAATCTTTGTCTGCCAATATACCACTGAGCGCTTGTAATACAGTATTACTATCTCACTTGAGACAGCTTGAATGTGGATAGGGTGAACTGCATCTTCCATGATTCAAAGTATTGGTCTCCTTATTCGCAGGTTAGCACACTAAACACTTGCTGCAATCGACGCGGACATCTAACTTGAGTAGGTTCTTTGTGATACCCTTCTATCACAACCTTATCACCAAATAACCGGACTGTTACGTGTTTAAAATCTTTGATAATGCTCAATAAAACCCAATGCTTGCAAATACATCAATGTTGATGCAAGAAATCAGACACAAGTTCACGGTAAAATGGATCGAATGGATCATTCATGTTGATTGATACATCAAGGAATTCAGATTAGAAACTAAACTATCTACTGTCCATTGGTATGTAATGTGAATTTATTTAAATTTGTGGCTATCGTTAGGCCCACTCAATAGGCTATTACGCTGACATTTAGAGCTTCGAATCCTATTCGTGTGCAAGAAATTAAGCTGCAATCTGCTTGATCGAGTGAAGCGATTTTACGTCACAGATATTGCTGAAAATATCACGATTGAGTGCACATTAGCAGTAACAAAAACAGAACTAAGCAACCCTTTGATAATGGAGTTTGACTGTAGACAGTGCTCACTTTTTTGATAGTCCTTCACCTTTCTTATAAAGACAAACGAGGTTGTGAACTTGCTTAGCACGTTTTTGTTCGGTTTTTGCAGTTATTTTTAATATCCCGTTAAAGGAATTCGCTATAGAACACTGGTTGCCTGATTCAACCAGATCTAAATTAATTCACAAATATCCATTTGGATGAAGAACATTCTGCGTGTACAGAATTGCCTCCCTCCCAGCTGCAAATCAATGTGATGAAGTAGTAATTTTCTCAGACATACTAAGATTTAATTACACTTGGAATCAGGAAATCTGTCATCATCTCTAGGTCACTGTTAATAACGAAACGACAATCTTCTCCGGACATCACATTTTGCTTTCCGTATTTATTGTCGCACTGTAGTTTGCAGAAGGTGATCCCGTAAAGCTCTTCATCCAGAGCTTGATGTTCATAAATATCAGTTTATAGGTTTACCGCATTCTGGAAGCAACCGAGTTCTCTTGGTCTCCATTTTGTTTCACTTTTTCTATCCATCTTGATCGGTGGGCAATCTACATGCGGCAAAACTCACTCGGAAATAGATTGTGCATTATGTACCTTTCGTACAACTTATTCAAACACGTGATTCGAGAAATATTGCTATACACACTCATACACACACTTGTTAATTCCGGCATACATTTTACCCACATCGATCAAAGTTTCACGCCCTAAGGTACCTTCTTGAGTCAGACAAGCTTGAAACTGGCTCCTGCGTAGTATAGTTTCGTAGCAGTTGTAACTTTCTGGCTATTTGCTCACTGTTCTTTTACTGCAAACAGCTCACTGACATGAAACCGGTTCCAGATCTGAAAGTATTTCTTGCGGACAGCACGAGTTCCATCCTGACTTCATGACTTTATGGCAGTGAAAGAACACCGCAATGCGATAAGCACACAGTTCGGCTGCAAGCGTTACACTTCTTCCTACGAGGAGTATGTTGGATTAACAAACGAAAGTAGCTAATGTTTCGGCGGTGACAATGCAGAACGGTTGATCTGTTCTCGTACTTTTCTATTTCAGTTGCTTCCTTTCTCACGGTTCATCATTCTCGTCCACATACTCGCCTGGTCCGTTAGTTCGTTTTCTGTGGGTTGTTGTTTCGATGTTCAAGTTTGTTGAAAAACCTTGTGAAATGACTGAACAGCCGAACAGACACGATTTTTGCAAGCGAAGATGCAGCTGCCCATTAGGAATACTAAGAAAGGTGGGGTAGTAACAGTAGCGGGAAATTCTTTGAAGAAGTCCAAACCAATTTGCCCGATTTTGAAGTGTTGAGGTGGAGAGAATAGTATCTGTGACTTGATTTCCCAGCACAACAGTAAGACTCAGCCTGGTAGAAAAATCAGATTTCATGTGAGAATAACAACTGGAACAAATGACATTAGAACCATACAAGAAGGTGGTAGTAGAGACTGTGCGGTCTGGGCAACAGGCTGTAGGTGATTTTGCCCCGCCCCCGCATGCCTACAGAGTGTTTGGGAAGGTTAAGTCACCAAAAACGGGAGCCGTAAGTGCCATTTATATGTTCAACTGGAATTTTTAATCACCTCATTCACGTGTTTGTTTAGTTACTACACCAAAAGCAAAATTATGAAGCGGCAGGTGTCTTATCTCATAAGCAACGATGCTCTGCTAAAAATATGGTTTGTGTTCTTTATCACCATTGGTTGTAGGGAGAACATTGCAAGTGCACAGCTTGATATGGACCTTAGAGTTATCATCTAGTGTCCACATATGTCCACTCGATTTACTGTCACAGACTCCAGTGGATGCTCAATGATCTCGGCGTATTTATTTCTTGTTTGCCATGTATTTTTTTGTTTTGGAAACCTAACCGCAAAATAAATATGTAGTTAGAGCTAATCACTTTGTAGTCCCAAGATTGCCACAGCCTAGTCTTATGAGTTTTAATCATTTACTTCACCGATAAGGAACATGGTTAGCTCTGAAAATTTTACCACTAAGACTAACCATTATTATTGAACAGATTTGGTTAGCTACCATTACAGGGGCAAAGCGAATAAAGCAGTAACTGCTTATTTTCTCAACAATTCTTCTCTCCTTCCCAACCTTCCTTTTAGTTACTTGCTTACTCAAGCCATTCATAGAACAAAACATGGGGATTCCCAGCGGTTGTATAGACCCATACATTACTAGCAGACAGTATCACTTTGGACAACATTAAATGGTGCAAACTTGAAAATGAGCGAAACATGTGCGGTGACTTGATTCATCTGGTTAATAAATGTTCACAGTTCGGCTTAATCCTTAGACGTTTCTGGTAACCTCAAAGAAAGGCGAACTGAATTTTACAGTTTCGAGGGAAATGTATAAGTTGGTAAATTATCTAGTAATCAATCGATTTCTGAGTCTATCGGAATATAGTGAACTTATATTCATTATGACACTATCTATGTATGAAGTAGCAATGCCAGTGTGTTATGAAGAAAGCGTTTGTTTCTCATAAGCTGAAATTTACGCGCAACTGACCACAGTCTTGTGTACAGACAGACGTGTAACCTAACCAGAAATTAGTGTTAGGACATTTGGAGTCCCGTCAACATCAGTGTATTATTAACATAATTGTAGTCCTCATCTGAAAGAGGAAATATACCAGTGATCACCCTTGTTAAGAGGAAAATGCGTATCTTGTGTGCTATAGCCGGAACCTTCATTTGATCAGTAGAACCACTCTCTAGGTATGCACAGTGTTCAACTGGTAACACAAAATCCTCCATTTCCCGTCATCAACAGAAATACTACTCAGTACACCATTTTGGCCGGGAAGTTGAGATTGTTGAATGAACTCAATAGGGTGATTAGTGATTTTCTTCATAGAACAACGGACATTCTGAGCGTAACTCACCGGTGACTGTGACCGGATGCTCAGCTGCCTCGTTGCAAGTCCACAACGCTGTCTTGATAAAAAGCAGTAGGATGTTAATTTGATTGTAGGTCAGAACGATCATGGTGATGACTGTTGAGTTTCATTGGAAATGTAGCGGTTTGGAATTTAAATTTTCTCGTTCAATTTTCCCAGAAGTTCCTTCATCATTTAACCGGTCTTTCAGCCAGTGGACTGACTAATAGGTATAACTGTAATTTTCTCTGGTTTTCCTCGATTTTGTCTCAGTGCCACAACCAAGGGTTACTGTAGATTTACACGAAAAACTTTCTCGAAAAATGTGATTATCTATTTGAAGATCTTGAATCATGATCACATCAAATTTGTATAAGTGACTGGGAAACCTCAATACGTTTGTGGTGCCTGTTTCCGGTGCTTGTTACCATTAATTTTATTGAATGAAATGCAGCATTTTTAGATTGTAAATAAAGAACTGAGGTAGAGTAGCTTACGAATGGTTGATGATATATCTGTATTGGCAAAAATGATTGCAGGTTTCTGGAAATGTTCTAAATGTAACAACGCACCTCGCTTAACAGTGCACTCTACAGAAATTAGTTTGCAACAATACTAGCCTACTTACTGATAATGGGTTTAGTCATGCTGTGTTCAAGAATACAGTCGATTATCTACGGAAGTTTATGGGCCTCACATTGAGTCAGTGCTTCTAAATCCAGTTCTGCTCTACCCTGCGTCTTTATTCTCTTATTCACACTCCGTGTTGGCGTGCACCGATATAATCAACATTTTTTTCCGTTATCATGAGCAACTAGAAATTTCACTAGGTTGAGGTATTTTTTTAAGCTCTCGAACATTTGGTGAACCGATTAGAATGAGCCAAACAGATCTGAAATTAATGTGATTCACTGAGCACATTGTGGATCGTGTTCTATCTTGACCTCCTACTGCAGGCTGAATTAACAGGAATGTAGTTTTAAAAACGCAGCCTTAATGCTAACTAACAAACATGGTTTACGTAGTCAACCGAACTGCGGACCATCCGCTGAATGACGTCGTTAACAGAGAAAGCTTCGTCATCATATCTGTTGCGTTACTAGCTAACAAAAAAATACTCTGTAGATTAAACATGAAATTAAAAAAAGTAACTCTTGAATTCATGCACAGGTACTCGTAAAATCAAATTCAAGGTGTACAACCACAGTTAGTGTCGACAATCAATCAGTAAAGTTGTTACCTAGCTACCGTAAAAGATGTCATCTGTTCGTTCCGATCGATAAAGGGATTAACGTTCCTTTGAGATAATCCCAACGTTTCTGCTTTGAGGTTGCAGGCATATAGCTAAGAGATAGCAGGAGCAAGCAAACCTTATTGTGAGGGTAAAATATTAAACAATAGTGTTGGAAAAGCACAGACTTCACATCTAAATTTAACTATTCAATATCAGGTTACCTGCAAACACCCGAGTTGAAAGCGTACCTAAAGTATTATCATTGTGAAACTTTTTAGAGACTCTCGTCACCTCGCTTCACACACAAACCGGAAAATAATCCGCTGTATGTTAGTCACCGAGTCCCACTGGACACCATTTGTGTTACGGTTTGCATCCGTCATTGCAGATTACGCAGGTGAAACCATGGCAGAATGCTACAAAAACTGCTGAATTCGTCAACTGCCGGGCCATAATGATCACAAGTAATCTTCAACTTCGGAGGCAGTCGCTATTAACTAACTCCAGCCAGTAGTTGGTCAAGATATAGCTGTTTACAAAACTGAGACTGCCACAGACTTGACAGCATAAGGTTGGGTATTTCCTGTTGGGATTTTCATCGTCAGCCTGTACAAATTAAGTACGTTGTTTCGGTTGTTATATTTATTGAGGGTGGGTTAGCTGGAACCGTTACATTTATGGTTTGCACAACACATAGACAGTTTGAGGTACCAGACTCCAGAAGCAGAGGTACGTAGTCTTCCAGCAAAAATGAGGCGAGTTCAAGTTATCAGTAAATCATGATTGTAGCTTGGAAAGACGAGCCAATAAACATTCTGTATAGACAATGTATATATAAACATTATATTGCAATGACCATACTCTCTGAAAGTCTTTGGAAACTACCCAGTTATACTGGGCATAAAGGGTCCAAGAAAACAAGACCAAACGTTTGTGAAGAACGGAATTGGACTTCATGTGACGGAGTGATAAACGTCTAACAGAAAGTCTCCGTAATACTGTTATAACGCGGAACTACCGAACGAATGTAATTGAGCCGCAGCGATCTCAACGGAAATGTTATATCACAACGAGACCGAGCGAACACAACTAAGCTGGAATGATTCCTACGACGCAATGATACTGTACGCGCTGTTTTAGACCGAAGAGCCGATACCCAAGTAGACCATGAAGGAAAAAACACTGGTCTCTAGAAAGACAGCTTTTACTGTCTCAGTCCGCAGAAAAATTATTTACAGTATTTATAGTATTTATAGCACATCAAGCGACCTAGTGAATAATGTTCAATATTCAGTGTTCAATGCTCAATGTTCAGTGTTCAGTGAAAAGCGTCCTAGGTCAATAACAGGCGAATTGGCGTTCAGTATGTAAATCAGCGCGAGATATGAAAATGATGTTGCAATAGTGGCGCGAAAGAGAGGAATTTAAATTTACAAAAGTAATAAATGTTTATTACCGGTTAGTTGGACATTTTTTGGGGTATTCAATATCCCCAACAAATACCAAGACGGTTTGCCAGGGTTTTTGAATTGACTAACCGACAGGTTAGTCAAGTGGGCTAAACCATGATTTCTAAACGAACCCTCACTGAAGACATTTCTGCTGGCAGGATCGCCAGTTTTGCAGCGAATCAGCGAATTCCAATGAAACAGTCATCACAATAACACCAAAACAGAAACGGAAGACGGGAAATTTTCGGGAAAATCCTTTTAATTAACTAGAGGTTGAAGATTATTTCACACCATCGCATACAAATTATTCGGCGTTACACTATAACGATCCGCATTACCAACGTTTGACTACACGTGTTAAAATTCCATCATTACACCGAACTGTAGATTGTACTACCCTCGTGATACTTTAGAAGCCTGCAGAGTACTGATTACAAAATCTGCACACAACGTCTCTCATGATTCCATTAGACGTCAAATCATCTTTCACTATCGAAACTATGTATTTCAAGTCGGCAAAAACTGTCAAAACGTCATCCAACCTGTTAAACGTGGACCATCTGGTATGAATTACATAAACCACAGCTCCAGATCCACGTTGTGTCTAGTGTAATTATCTCCCCATTAAGGAATTCATACTGATGATTGAGGACGAAATCCTATCTAACCATCCTCATTTTTTGGGTTTATGTGACCACTTCCATTGGTACAACTGACACAAGTCAAAGTGATAAATGATAGATGTTCTTGGAACTGTAAGTTAAAGTCAGAACATGGATAACACGGATAGCTTGCGGTTTCTTCTCCGGTCTCCTTTGAGAGTTCTTTCATCTGATAGTAGTTTTAACCTAAACTTGAACGTGTAATTTATAGGCAATTGCATGAACTATCGTTTTCCAAAGACTTTTTCAATAGGTTTACGTCTGAGGGTTTTACAACATAAATCTTTCATCTCTCAAGACTAACTTACAAAACATTTATATATATATGCTACAGTGTGCTTAATAACGAGAAGACAAAATTGCCACGTGAACTATTCGGACGGAATTTCACGTGTTACTTTAAGTTACACACAGCGGGCCTGGCCCTGCAAGGTCAATTCCTTAAGAAGATAAGTCGAGTTTAGTATGAAGAACATTCCGTGCACGTACCGTTGGACACCATATCACGAATTTCACGTTTGGATATTCCTTACTTATTGAATGCAAAATGTTTCATCCAACTTGATCTGAGGTCAATAGAATAGTAAATGCCCAGCAGCTATTGTTCATGGACCTCTGTTGAACTCTCATCATTGAACCTCAGCCTATGTGGCCCAGACGAGATTCAGCAACTTTACAGGCACGGGGCAGCTTAAATAAATAAGCTTTCATCGTCTACAGGAAATGCTCAGCAAAACAAAGAACGATGGATAATTACTCGAATCCCGTTAATTAACCCTCAGGCGATTGGATTGTCTCAAAAACTCAAACAGATCAATAGCTGTGAATTGAACGAGTTCTTGCAGTTCAGTTTGCGTCATCTTTCAAAGCGCACATGATAAGCACCATAACAGATGGGACCAAACGAAGTAGTCAGTAATTGAAGGCTATGTGACCATCACTGTTTTCTTCTAAAAAGTCACCATCCTTTCGAACCATCCAATATCATACATCTACGAGTATTCTAAAGGACTTTTTGGCTCAACGAGTCACTTCAACGTACACTGGGTGCGTGCTTATTATCGCCTTGCAATGGCTACAAATGGAAGACCGTTCCTACACAAATGGACACAATGAGAACATGAAATCGGTTTCTGGACCCACTAGCGTAACCCAGTCATTTTTACAGTTCAAGCACTAAGTATCTCAGAAACTATTACGTGCTCACACATAAATGGACGACGCTCAAAAACGACAGCAAGTCACGACATGGAGCTGCTTACGAGCGTTTTGGAAAAACGCATTCACGACCAATCTGTGTTACTTCAGTTTTGCTTCCTTGAACTTCTAGGACCATCCGACAGATCGAACTTACATCTCTCATTTGCTGGGAGAAGTTGGTTGTATTGGAACTTTCTGTATGCCTACCGTGTTACCGTGTACAATCACCCAGATCGGTGTTTCATTTTGCTTCAGAGGGAAGCCTTGATATCTCATTCTGATACAGTCATTACAGATCACACCTCCGTAGCTTCTTCCAGCCTAGTTTGCAGTCGACATTTTCTCACGCAACAAGGTTTAATTTTCTCAACCGTGATCCAAAAGGTTGTCTTACTGTCAATATGAGCGCATCCAGCGCGACTGTAAACACCGTAATAAAACAACGGCTAAATAGGCAAACCGGCGGGGTCTTCAATTTTGACCGTAAAACAATTTTCCCCCATTATTCTGGACGTTTACTTACTCGCTCCTCAACAAATCGTTTTATACCCTGTCAATTTCAGCTTATCTTTGTTATAAGAGTGACACTGCGCTGAACACTTCTCACGACAATTTGAAACGAAGTTGCATTTCCGCGTCTTCAAAATTCTCATCCACTAATAAACAGGTTGTGTAAAGTGCGTTGACTTCATCAAAAATCGAAGGGGACTGTTAAAACACATCACGCAGAACAGAGAGTTCTCCAAAAGCACAACGTCAATAGAGCACATTTACGCAAGCTCTTAAGACGAAATATTAATTTCTTGGTCAGTAACATTTTTAAAGTAAACAATATTAACCAACCTCATGGATTTGTCAATCCCAGGGTGACTATGTCACAGGAAACCTGGTTTCTCGAAAGTGTTGAAGACAAAGTTGTGCATATCGAAGGTTTCACTTGTTACTGTGTGAATCTGTGTGTGTGTTAAAGAAGACGTGATGGGGGCGTCATTGCTTACATTAGTGATTCGTGGTGCTCGTCTGCACCAGTCCGGTCTGCCCATTCGGTTGTTTATCTGTGCCGTTTAATTGTCGAGTGAAAACCCAAATTCACAATTATTTCTCGTTCAGCTGTGGTATGTTGTCTCAGATTATTACCCGGTTGTCTTGCCATTGAGACTGATAGGTTTGCTGACGGTTTCTTGACAGCTCTTTTGGATGTTCTGACAAGTCATTGTGTACTTTGTGAAGTGAGTTCAACCGACTGGATACCGTCAGTCTAAGTACCCGCGACCAGCACTTTTAGACCTTTCCTACTCCTCTGGACGTACATTTTGACTTAGAATTCCTTAAGTAATGGTAACTGTTCACAGTACACGGCGGCTTCCCAGTTGGTACCTGTGGCCTCTCTGTTTTGAAAGTCTACCTGGTGGCTCACATTATGGGCAACACAAGCTCTTTGCTCATTGTAAAGATCTCAGAATCAAACTTCAGCATTCTCTTCCTGGCAAATGCAACAGGTTTAGGAAAGTGATAGTTTGGTGATTCACATCGACCTGTCTATCTACTGTGATCAGTCGACGAGCTACCTTAAATTTTGGTTTGTTATTGGTCGCTCTTTGGAAACAAATCAAATTCACGCAGACAGATTTTTCTCCGTCTGTCTTATTAGATTCTGAAAAAAAGATCTCATAAACCAACAGATTATTCATCTGTCAAGCGCATTTTAGAGACTCAGATTAGAGCTACATCGTTTGACCTATAAATGCCAACAAAGTATTGGGTGAAGAGAGCTACCGGACTATCTGGCAAAGCATAAAATGGCCGAGTGTACTGAACACTTCTGCCAATTTTTTAACTATTGATGTTGAAGAACTCAGCCGTAACACTAACAGGAAAACGAACAATTCCTTCTCAGTGTTTACAAAGTTTTTGTTCTTTTCCTGATTATTCCCTGCCACATAGGAGCTCAAGTCTTTCATAGAACTTACTTGGTTGAAGTCCAGCAAACCCATCTGAATAGACGAATGTTTACAGATTGTTCTTTAGAAAGGTGTAAAGTTTTCCTACCAACCTCTCGTCTCTCTTCACTGACTCCGGTGTTTTACAGGGTGAAATCTTCTTCCTTTTCTTATTTTTATGTTGCGTTCAAACCAGAAGAAAATCCCAGATTCTCAATCAAATATGCAGATGATATGGTTTGGGCAGCAAGTAAAACTAGATTTTAATCTCGTGTTATGCAGGACACTTCATTCGGGCTAGCTGGTTAATCAAGTTAACACAGCTTGCCTATTGACACGTCCAAATGTATCTACACTCTACGTTCAGTCCATAATGATGAATCGACAAGAGAAACTTCCTAATGCGTGCTCCCCCTCTCATATGATCAGTGAGCATTCACCTCAGTTATTTCCTGTCAAATATCTAGTGAGTAATTTGAGCGGCAACGTCACATGGTCATTTAATTTCACTGATGCTTTTGTTATGGTGTGGAGGCTTTCGGTTTATGCCCGACCCTAAACTTTCTCTCCATTCCACACCACTTGGTTAGTCGATATGTTGACGTGTGTGTATCTCTGTTGTTTGTCCAAGCTCACTGCAGAAAAGACTACATTCTTTTGCCAAATCTTCAGAATATCTGTCCCGTTACAATGACAGTTCCCGTTAACGGTTCGCTCATTTTATTGTTTCTAAATATTTTGAAAGTGTGAGCAATTTTTAGCGAGTGTCCTATCGGACAAAACCAATCCTTGAACTAGGATCTGTCCAAGTACACCTTCACAACTTCTATCAGATTCCCGGCACGAACATTCATTGCAATTTTTCGGTTACAATTTATTAAACTCGATTTCTGTGCAAATTCAACATCCTCACTCTTGACTTGGCCTTGGAACTAAAAAAATGCAGAGTTTGTTCGCAAATGCTGCCGACTGCCACTGTTGTTCGTAACTCACCTAAGGGTTCCGCGGTTGTATTAATAAGTTTGGGGCCTAAGCATATTCACTTAAATGTCCTCCATTTACTGAAGATGTGTTTACGTAAAACAGTCTGAAAATTCACCTCAGTGGAAGCACAGAACGTTTTGTTGGCTTAATTGACTTGACTCGAAAGATTACTATCAACTACTGGTCTTTTTATATGAAAGTTAGATTCGACAAGGCATAAAACGTCTGACTGCAAATTACTTGATCTCTGTTTACAATTCGCCAAACACTGAGTCATCTAAAAAAGAAAAACATTGCCGCTAAAACTCGTCGCAGTTTGACAAAACAAGCTTGTTTCCACCTCCACTACTGAGCGTTCAAACGACTTGATAGTTCATATCAAGAGTCAGATTTAAAGTGAATTGAAAAGAGATCGTTTCGTAGTCCTGTTAAAAAGGTGTAATCAAAGACTTTTGCAACTGATCGACTTCAGTGACAGCATGTGTTGGGAGTAACTTGACACTATCCCAGTTATTGTTTGTGACTAGACCCAATAAAACTAATGTTACGCATGGTTACATTCTACATAATAAACACTTTTGTTAAAAACATATTTTAATTTTGGATATGCTACCGTGCTATCGATCAAAAGTGTTTGCGCGTCGCCTATTGATTGACACATATATTTGAATTGCATAACGGCAAATTGATCACATCATAAATCGACACTAATCAGTCCCATAAAAAATACCTTAGCTTCCTTTGTTCCCGAGGAAATTTGTCATTACTCAAATTTTTGGCAAAATTCTGTGCAGTTATTTATCCAGTATAACTTACTGAATTAATAGGCACAGTATGCAGGATATTTTTCCGCGTTCGGTAAACATTTATCTGGCCTCTTTGATGTTGTTTATTTTAATCCACTTATTTCATTATATTTTTTGAGGAATGTATATTGCGGCTGATTTTGAATTACGCATATTCCACGTAGTTTATGGATGTTTTGACATTGTCTGATGCTCTCAAAGACAGTAGTTTCAGACTGTTTGGTGTACGTTCTACAAACCGGTGTTTCTGACTTACTTAACTTTCTGTGCCACTAGCATTTAGTTTGAGAATACAGCATTCTGAACCAATAGGTGGATTATGAAGTAATCTTGAATGAGGTCATTATTGTTAACCAGGATGTTTACTGGAGTAACATTTTGTTTATCCAAGCCATTTACAAAAATGGAGTGATAATTGAATAGGTGGAAAAAATGGTTACATATAAGCTACAGTGCGGTAAAAATTGTCTTATCAACAATCATGGCTCAGTTGTGGGTTTAGGTTTGATATGTTTGAATATTTAATTTTTTTTCTTCTCAATGAATTGAGACGTGAGATAGACAAAAATGTGTGATAGGTGGATGCAAACTGGCAGTAGACAGATGAGCCAGATGAGTGATTCAAATGTCACGCATGCGCTAATCGATCAACAACGGAAATATGTGGAATGCAATCAACGTGTGTTAGACTCATCTTGATTTACTATAGTCAAGGGTAATATGAATGCCATTAAAAAAAGGAAAATAACATTAGTTTAACATTACAGAGATGAAAAATTAACTGGAAGAATACAATCAGTAATCGGTCCTTATGTAGTAGACTACATAGTTGGTGCAAATTTCATTGCCGCTCGTTTCTGGGCGAGAATAATGTGGCCTTTAATGATGATAAATTACCAGAACTAAAACGGTTCAGCAGCTTCTACCAGTGAACAAGGTGGTTCACTCCGTGGACCTCAATCACACATCCTACTACGTGACTAGCTGGTGTGAAGGCTATTTAGTCGTGATCTATCAGCTCCAAAATCTCTTAAGTGAGCTCCTGCTCACTTTCGTCAGGTTGGTCTAGTTCGGATGGACGCCATAAGGACATCGGAGTGATTCACCACCACGGCAAACTTACTTACAATTGAGCTATCAGCTGCCAGTTGTCGTATCTACAGTTCATATAACAGAATGTACATTTTTGATTAATCGAGTATACAACAGTCACAAAATGAAATCATGTGTTTGTCTTATGTGTCACATTAATATCACTTAGACAAGTTCAATGCCCAGCAGTGGCGTTAATGGATTCTACTTGAACTCTCCTTCCTGAATACTCGATGCCCAGGGTTACTTGGCGACCTGAGTTGGAGGGTAAAATAACACAAATGTAAAACTCCTGAGGCCTCGTGTGAATTTATAGTTCAAGTGACAAATTGCTGACCGTGTCTGAGCACACTGTTACTGTCGGCAGTTTGGACTGTTTGAAATCCGGTTTCGCTTCACTCATTTTCGGTTACTTTGGGTTTTCCTTGATTTCTGCTACACAATGACTGACTTTTTGTGCCACTGATTTGAAAATGCACCAAAAAGTCCTTGTTTCCCGGACAGCAATTCCAGATTGAATTTCCAGGACTGTTCACTAACGCTGCAGATCATCCTACTGCGTTCATTTACTCATGAATAACGCAGAAATTCTCCAAATCTATCAGCCTGTAATGGTCAATCTTTCGAGTCTCATGACTGATATTTCATACCCCAACGACTCATCATTGACATAACCCTAATAGTGACAACACCTGATAAAACGGAAAACTTGCCTGAACGTTATCTTGCTCCGATCCACACTTTTCTTCCGCATGATGAAGGTTACAACTTGATGAGCACTTCCGGTGAGCAAGTTTGAATTCTGACATCTATTACGCGAATGGTCTTTAGATTACTGACTGCCAAACAAATACGCCCAGACTAAATTTAGCCGCATCTCTTCAGGTTCAATCGAAACTATTCATGTATCTTTGGAGTGGAATTGTTCTAGCTTTTTAATCGTGCATCAAGTGATGTTCAATTGGAAAAACTGTGAGTCCATTGAGTGGAACAACCTACACTTAGAAGTACTACCAAAAGAACCCCATTGTCAAACTGATGGCAACTTTAACACTGATATAAATTGTTAATCAGTTCCTGTTTTGAAAATGTATATTTGATTCAAATTTTGCTTTCGTCGAAACTCGTCGTAAGTATACAATTTCGCTACAGACGTTGTAAAACAGTGAATGTTGTGCGTGCGAGATGAACGCATTAGCAAATACCATACAGGAGGGTACTCACGGTTGTGAATCTTTGTTAACTCTCAAGTTGTCTGATTTGAGTTCAGCTGGCCAATTTTATAATTAAGGACATGTACTGAGGTTACTTCTTTCTAGCCACGTGAGCAACCGAAAGCGAAACTCGATGCCAGTGACTGTGAAGCGCATCCTGGACAGAGGTCACAAAGCAGATTCGACCAGGTAGTTCACTGTGCTGCCACAGCGCACAAAAATCCAAAAATTCCGACCATCAGTAAAACTGTTTTGATGAAGAAAGACAGCCAGTGTTATGTTTGCAAAAGATAACGGTTCAAAGCGTCCACCTTCCATGGTGGCGACGTTTTGACCCCAAATTCACCCCGTTCATCTATTTTTGTCGTGCGGTCTTGTCGTTCTGTCCGCATTTATTATACTGCCGACGAGACAAATGGAAATGTTGACAACGCGCTATTTCGATGAATTGGATCAAGGAAACACAATGCTCTAAATCTCCAAAACGACGTCTCTCTTTACTACTACACAGTTTAGGATGCTCATGAACGAACAAAACTTTAGCATACCCACTGATTTTCATTTGGCTCTTTTCAGGAAGAAACACTTTACCTGAGGTGTTTTTTTGTTAGAGTTCGTCAATGACGCATACATTTACCTTGAAAAATATTGCCTGAATATTTTGTGAGAATGTGAGGGGTGTGTTTATTTGTGAGTGGTGATCAATTTATTTTATCTATTGTTTTACTTACGAAGGTTGTTTACTAGCTTTTCAAGCATGTGTGTATTTTGTCCATTGCATCGTAGAGCGTTTACCATGCATAAAGAAAGTATAACGTTAACAAATCAATCATTTTGCTTGCTCCGTTTTATCGAAAGGAGAGTCATTTCTGTTGTTATATCTTATTAGCAATTTGACAACCAAGATTTATTAGTCAGGTTGAAACCGAAGATCATACTTAACTTGTTGAACAGTTTCTCAGGTTGCCGAAGTATCCGCGGATTTTAACTAGTGTAAGTTGATTCCCACTTATTGTGGACTGTGGCCTTTGTATTTTCATACAGTTTTCCTATTGTCTACCAAGTACGGTAAACATAGACTCCAGTTTCTCTCCTAGAGCGTACACTCGTGCATGTTCACGTCTCTGCTGGTATTTAAGCTCTTGTCTATAAGCATGCGAGGTGACTGCTACTCAACTATTCACATAATAATCAGAAACAAAAAGTCAAAACTAAGCGCACAGTCATACCATTAAAACAAGATTCAATTGCCGTTCACTCGACGGATATTATTGCACAATATGCTGCTTCAATTATGAATAGTACAGCGCTACTTGAGTGAGCGAAAACTAAGAGGCATGCTTAAATGCCAAGGAGATCTGAGGCTGGAAGCGGCTACTGGAAATACGAATCTGCATTGTGCAGGAAGCGTCACCAAAGAGACTGTCGCTGCACTACTGTCGAGTAAGTGGAAACACATTAGCAATTCAAAGTGGTGTCTGAGTTTCTGATTTTGTAATTTTACACATTTACCATGGGTATCTGGTAAGAAACAACTTTCCAAGTCAGGTTTTATTTGCGCCCATAACATTACGCGGACGTGAAGGAAAATCTCGTGTGCTGCTTCCCTCCCAAAAATATATGCAGGAATGTGTAGCTAAATGCAAACAAAGATGCTTCTAAGTAACACAAAATGTAAGTGATTCGAATTTGCTGATAAGGTTTGTACGGTTTAGACCTAACAGTCAGTGATGTACGTTGTGTTGTGATCCTCTAAGCTGCATTTATATGCAACCGATTGCATAAATAAATGAGAGGTTCGTGTCACTGGTCTACCCCTTGGGTTTGTGAACTAAAGGCCAAACTCATATGGCAGTTTTGATTGTTGTCCGCGGTAAATACTCTGTTGAATGCCGAATTAACGGCCCCCTTAATCTTTTTCCCATCACGATAGAACTAATAACCAGCCATTTGACAATTGCTAGGTCAAATTGCACCTTAGTTTAGTTAATTCGAGCATTAAAAAAGTGATTATGATCAATTCTTTGATTGTCTACAACACGTCAACTGAGTGTGTTCCGTATACAAAATTTTTGGAGAGCTCCAATCGAAATCAGCGATCAGAACTGAAAGCACGCCTACCGTGATTTGTCGGAAAGGACTGAATCTTTGGTATAATAAACCAAAGGTTGTTCTTAATTATCAATTCAAGGCAGTGTGTCTAATCATACAACCATGTTCCAGTATGACAAGTGATGAGAAACAAGTCGTATCGTAACTGAAAAACCATACTACAGAACCGTGTTTACCATTGAGATTTAATTTATTCGAAGTGCACTGTTGTTTAAGCGGCAGCATGAATTTCGAAAGGAATTATCATATACTGCTTAGTTTCTACTGCTCATCATTATTTGACATAAGTGGAGGCAAATCAACTAATGTGGTTCTTCTTAAAATCTTAAAGGCTCTCGACCGAATGAACTGCGTAACACTGGGCACGGAGCTCCGTAATTACGGTTTCAAAAATCCTCAGCACTTGTGGATCGAAGACAACCTCCAAGTTCGCCAGTTTAATGTAAATCTGAACGTGGATTTCCAAATTGACATTGTCTGTGCAGAGGTTTGTCACAATGTCCCATAACGAGATCCCTGTATTACGCTGATGGCATTGTATAATTTCCTGGAATCCTATGAAGCGTACTATGCAGTGAGAGTGCTAAATGGTTTAGAGAATTTCCCAGTAAGGTGACTGAATTAATTTTTCATGATATGACTCTGTTTGTTCGACTCAATCAGTTAGGTTGGAAGAAAAGAATAATGGGGGAACCTAGGAAAGTGCATCCCTTGTTAAGAGTTTCTTTGTCTTTCAAGCCGGCCACATGTTTACTGATGACAGGTGGGAAACGAAGTGTCCGTTTTAGAAAAAACATCGCACATTTCCTGCTCGTGGTAAAATGTGAGAACGAATTTTAACGTCAAAGATTTTTACACTCGATGATGTTTTCTTCCTTTCTGAATACTTACACATGCGGTGTATCAATAAGTATTTGCCTATGACTGGATTATAAAGGCAAATTTACATATACTGACCACCAACCACACTATCGCTCACAGAAATGAAGTCTTCCCCAGCTGACCTATGTTGGTATGAGCCTACTTCAGAATTGCCTATGGCTCCCAGGATTATCTTCCGCCTTTCGTTTCAGTGAATTATTCACCTTAAACTACGGTTGCAACCACCTTGGCGTTCAAACACACACAATATACAATATGTTATTCCTTCGTGAATTTATATGCAATCAAGTGAAATCGTTATAAAACATTGATTCACATTCCAGCGTTTGCACAACAAAAATCCGTTGGAAGATGAGGGCTTCACTTCAAGGAACGTTTCTTCAAAAGATGATGCACAACGTAAGATCAAATTCCGTTCAAAAAAGCACCACTTCGTTGTCCCGTACAGAAGTCACTTTTCCAGCTTGCAACGACTCTGTAAAGTCGATCATTTTATGGCGATTTCAACCAGGTTCATTAAACGGCCTCGAATTTACTCAAGAAATGCATGTCGTTTTCCCAAAATCTGCAAGTAAATCTTAGGCTAGGAAGTTCTCGATGGTGCGCGTGTGTCAGATAGTTTAGAAAGATCACTTCAATGATAATATACTACTACTGTTAGTGTGTATTTAATCTGGCTCCATTTTTGACCCACTCATTATCATGCATTGCACTGCAAGACTTCAGAAAAGTCTCGAAGTATGGCCCGGCGCGAATGGCAAGCCATACTATCTAGTTTAAATAAACCTAGAAAATCGATGGGTGGAAAATAGCTATGACTATGTGCATCGTTTTGCTGTTGTTCGTTCAGGTGAAACTGACGCTCTGCGTATACTCTACAGTAATGCATTAAACATGTTAAGAAACATAGCTAGGTCGACTCCAAATAAACTGCGATGATGTGTTCGAACATGGTTGGCATTTAAAAGAAGTATTAGTTGTTAATCGGCTACTACAAGCAGCTAGCTGTGGATTTAACCGGGTACATAGAGAACAGGAAAATGCGGACAATAGGAACGCCGGTGAAATACACGCATTTAGACTTGATAGCAAATCTTAAATACACTCCGACGTCTTTCAGTAAAATGATCGATTACGTAGAGTGGCAGTTTCCCATGATACAGAGCAGGCAAGGGAATATATGACTGAATGTTAGTTTTAGCTGTCTGATAGATATCTTGAGTTCACTGTACTTTTTCGGTATACCAGTTTGCTCATTTCTCACCACTTAAATAATCAACATTTGTTTAACTTGAACTAACAAGGCCATGAGAATGAAGCCAGTGCGAATCCACAAGCAAGGGGTTCGCGCATTAATCAACGTACAGGTTGGTATAATTCGCAGTATAATTAATTACAACCGTTACAAACTTCCTGTATGATTTGTGCAAGTTCCCCATGTAGACAATAAATGCATGACGACCGCAGTATGAAGGAAGCCTGGCGAGACTAAAATCGTCTGCAGACTAGCAATCAACAAACATGATCAGAATTAATGAGTTATTACACAGCGTCTAACCGACATTGAGTGATCAATTCTGTGCTCCTCATGGGTGGTTGCTCAACGGGAAGCCCTTCAACCACACGACTAGAATCACTGTTTTAGTCCAAATAATCAAACTTATTAAATTCATCTTAGCTTTGCTGCAGTGAAAATCGACTGGTTATTTGAATCTGCGATAAATGGGAGCTGTCTATGAATTACTCATTCAGGACAAAGCAGATGCGTGTTCTGAAAATGAATGAACGCAAAAACCAGGAGTTGTAACTAAACGCTTGCACCTAATTAGCTGGGTTACGATTACAGCCCGGCAGCATAAAAAGTCACAATACAACTCCCGACAAGCATCTTGAGAGGAAATCCATGTGTACACATGCTCGTTACGGAAGAGATTTTAATGCAGAAACTATTTTCTTCAAAATTTAGGGCCGACAAGAAGTTACACATTATGCCAAACTAGCAACTAACTAGATGACTATTCAATGAAGCGTCCAGTAATGGCCGTATTCTGTGTTGAATAATAAGTAACATTTACTGGTCAGTGCTATCAGATTAGCGTACCCGTTTCTGCGTCAAATATTTATCAGAGTGCTGCAGGAGATGTTTAGAAACAAAACCTGATGCGAACTTTCTAGTTCATTCTGTTTACTGTTTTACCAAATGCACTGATTCCTATGATAACTGTAAGGACGAAGTGCTATTAAATTTGTGGTATCATTGTCATATCACGGAGATTATTTAATACCTGAGCAACCGAAGAGACAATGACGTGCTCATAAACCTTGATAGCGTTAGTTGGTGAGCTCATTTGAACTCACAAACTGTACTTCAACTCAGCTGTGGCCACCAAAACGTACGCCATGATATACAAAACTCAGGTATTGTGACAAGCGGTCGAATTCCGGTTTTAATTTTGACTTAATTGTGGCCATGCTTTAAATGTCCTCGTATGATATTGGTCTATTCAGTTATTCTATCTTCTTTCCGATTGGTCCATTTTATTGAAACTAACATTGCTTAAATATGATTGGTGAAAGTCAGCCATACAGATGTGTTGGTTGACGAAGAATAAGTTTCTTCAAGCGATTGAGTGTCCCCGAAAACCGATTTAATGGTAACAGTAACATGAAAATCTTAGCGTTACCAGAAACTGAATCTGAACAGACTTGTCAGTGTACATCATATGACACCTACTGTCAAGGCCGTCTATTCCCAACATTTCATTGGTTAGTTTCACTATCATTCTCGTTACAACAAGAGCCTTCATGTATTTGTCTGCAACTGGACAGGATATAGACGGCATCGTTGTTCAATGCTGCACAATTGTATAAATATACACGTATATGCACGTGAACTCGCATGTATCCCATGCGCATTATAATCACTGATTATCGTGCCAATCAATTTGTCTCTAGCCAGCTCACTGCTTACGAGAGTTGTCCTTCATTATCCAACAGACATAATTCGAAAACCACTAATTTTAATGTGAACGTTTCAAACCAACTTGTTCAGAATATATAAAACGACAGATTCACACAGTTTTCCACCAATCTATCAATCATTCAACGAGGTCACCAGACATACATTCGGTCCAGCGAAAACTAATGTCGACCTCCCCGGAAGTCGAAAAATTAACCAAAAACCCTCCAGTCAATTCCATGTCAGACGGACAAACCGATGTGAATTTTGCTGAGGGTAGAGGCAGGCGACGTAGACATGTACGTGCTCAACTCGGAATTTTCTACGGCATTATCACACTACTACTAATTCTACTGTTGTTTGCCTCGGGAATGGCTGTCTACTATGGGGTTTCTTATCAGTGCTGTGAAAAACGTAAGTTTTTCCCATCGAAAACCGGTTTTATTTTGAATTCAGTTCTTTAGTTTCTTGCATCATAGTATGTTCGTTCTAGTTTATTTAAGACTGAATTTTAAAGAATATTGGCAATTACAATGACTGTAATTTTTCTATGAACCGCTAAATTATCTGGGTGTTGCCAACGGAAGAACTGAGAATGACAAAAATCTGCAAGTTAATTACAAAGGTCTGGGGTGCGAACAGCTTGGGTTGTCTTTAGCAACAATGCTGTGATCGAACTGTATCAAAACATACTCCCGTTAGAAGCCACCTTGAATACTCGAAACGTGGTGGTAACAATGTATCATTTGCAGTTTATTAACGGAGAGCATTATACGATGTACAGCATTATTCGATGTGTTCGTAAGGTATATATCGTGCAGAGTTCTCTCCCCTTCAGCATCTATTTCAGAACGTTCGTTAGCAGTAGTCAACACGAACCTTATAACCTTGTTATGAGAAGTCAGCTATTTTAATAACTGGCAGCGTTTTCAACAAACAGTGTCAAAAATTATAGCTGATCCATTAATTGAACCCTCTATATGCAGGTTGGGCCAAAACAATTGACTTATCGTTTGTGGTAATAATTGAAACTGTGTACCAAATTAACTAAATCCCATGAAGCTGTGTATACAAATCTACCAAATTGATTTCTGAGTTGATATTTTGCAAATGAGCTTAGCTCACCAAGTATAGTGTGAAAAATAACTTTTCGATAATTGTGTTATGGGTTTCTGATAGTTGGGAACAGTGGTGGTGTTGTTTGTAGCTCGGGTTGATGGTTTTGGTATTGTTGTTATTGATAAACATAATGGGAATAACACAACGTTTCGAGCAAGTTGTAATACTCTACGTTTCAACCACCTCGGGTGACCTTCCTCAGGATTGTTTTAATCGAAATCACCTTCGATTTCGATTAAAACAATCCTGAGGAAGGTCACCCGAGGTGGTTGAAACGTAGAGTATTACAACTTGCTCGAAACGTTGTGTTATTCCCATTCTGTTTATCAGAGGTCAGCTTTTTTTAACCATCAATGTTCCGTACATGAAACGTATCTCATTGACAACTCACGAAGTTATAGACTGAAACTTCACAGTTCTTGCTGCATAGGTTTGACCTTGGTTCGCCTTGCACAAATTTTTGGTAAACTAAGTACGTAAACAATATTTCTTGGGTTCAAGCAGACTTGTGACTAGACAAGATGCCCTGATATTCACACGCAGGGAAATAAACTAAGGCATTTTGTTTTTCTGCCACTGTTAACAAGACTGAAGTGAAGATTTAGTTCAGTTAACTCTTGCATTTTACCCAAAAGCAAATGTGTGACTAGAACAAAAGGGTTTCTTAACACATACGTCAAGTTTTCAGGACTGTGTGACATAACGCTCGAAAATTAAATCGCTCTCAAATATAAGTACTAAGTAAGCCTTGGAAAATGCAACGGTGCAATTCAGGAAGTATAATATAATTCTATCATTCCGGACTGCGTACGTTGTTTGTCTTTGAATTTCTGTCTTTAATTTACTCAAATGTGCGTGACAAAAGCACTAGTCAGCTAGATCTCATCCCACCTTCATACTGCTTGCCTTTAAAGCATTGTTTTCGGCAAGTGTCGTGCAGTAGTTGAATTTTTTAAGTGAAATTACGTGCACTTTGACGTCGTACACAGAGCAAAAACGGTTGAGTTTTGAGAGTAATTGGTAAAAAATATGGGTTCGTGTTCCACACGAGAAAGCGAATACGTCCTTTCACCCGATGGAAATCACTGGCCATATTAATTTGTTCAGTGAACAGCATTGATAGTCATCGACTTTCTTCCGGTCAACAATTCGTTGTTTCCATTCCCAACGATGACGCTCTGGTCATCATTGCTACCGCATCTCAATCAATAAGGGGAATAAAAATGAATTACAGTGGTTGAATTAAAAGTGGAACCAAAAATTTTTAAATCTGGTTGTGCATCAAGGAGTGATACGAATGGTGACACTGTGGTACGCTCAGATTAGGTGACTCAGATTCCTTGATATTACGATCAATATAACAGTCATCATGAAGCTCTTACTTTAAACTCATGTTACATGGCTCAGTAGAGTATTTCTTTGAAAATACACGCAATGGCATTTTAAAGGTTTAAAAATTATATCTAACAGAAGAAACGGGGAACCTTTCGGGGGTAATCTTTGTGTAGTTAGATTTCCGAGAGTAGAAATGACTTAGAAATTTTACACGGATCCGTATACATATACAGCGTTACTCACGTTTTTTGCGTAACTAAATTCAGAGCGAAATGAAGTCCAAAAGAACCCCGTTCTGAAGAAAGGCGTGAAAAATCTTAATTGTCTAATTTCCAGGATTTTAATAAAGTTAACTAAACGTGAGTTGCTGTCAGCTAGTGAGAAGATAGGTGGATCTGTGTATACGATATGTTCAAATTTCGATATGGACCACTTTTAGCGGGTTACGGAGTTAGATACAAACTTTCTTTCAGCTCTTCTTCTTTTAGCTGTAACTGTGCACGCCCGTCGGTTCTGTTACAGTCAACAGCTGAAGTATTTCGTAAGAAATTCATTCTGTGTGGTTGCATATCAGTAACCCCGAGTAAAAGCAAAAACGGTTCGTAAGTACCTCAGGCTTCTCAACTCTGCAACGAGATAGGCCGTCTTAAACGGTGAGACCGCCTACTGGATTTTTCTCCTCAGTTTGTCACAGTCCTTCGGAGTAGGTCATGATAATTAACGGTTTTAGTTGGCATTTTAAGCGTTTCTATCCCGTTGTCTCCGAATTATTTGAATTCTACCCCGGTAGAAAATTAGTCCACGTAAATGATCATTGACCAGCTAACACTGACAACCAAGTACCGGTCCATAATAGTTTAATCGATTAATCGACACACCGTATCTGCTGGCTAAACGTTAGAATTCACCACAGTCCACACAAAAAATCGAAACTTTGGCGGAACGTAGGATTACCCAAGTTTGCGGTGACCACGGTGATAAATCGATTTAAAAGCTGCTATATTTTCAGAACATATTAACATGCCCCAGAGCTTTTTGGGATGAGTCATGTGATCACTCACGGATGTCATCTAGAGAGTGATCAATGCTAATTTTTGCTCATGTTCCTTTTGGTCAGTAATGCAGGTTTCCTTTTGCAACAGGCTATGTGAGGGACCTTGAGAGGTCATTGAAAAGACATTGACCTTGTGACCGTGTTATTAAATTATTCCGAGGAATATGATAGTCCACACTAAATTTTCAGTGGCAATTAATAAGTAATGCTCCAAAGCGCACTTTAAATATCAAATTTGCTAACTAGGTGCCATTATGACACCCAAAAATATGTCAGATGTATGCCAAAAAATCCGCAAGACCGGTGAAACCTCCATCCGTTCGTCGAGGACATGCACGGTAGACAGGACGTTTACTCCACTGCTTGTCCGAACACATGCACAATTGGGAGGTCAGCAATTTTTAACGTTAATCCAAGTATGTTTTAGTTGTCGTTCCTTGGTCAATCAATCATTTGACTGGTTAAGCAAACGATTTCTTGGTTTGTTAGAAAATCAATCCGCCAACAAAGTAATGACCTCATTATACAGTGTTTATCAAATATAAGAAGTCTCATTACGTGCTTGCCACCGCCTAGCCTGGGAGCCGTTACTTCGTCATGCTGACGGAGGTACGTAAACCAAATATGACTTGTGTGCGATTGTCTGTCTCTGATCGGCTTCAGTTTGTCTATTGCACAATGCATAGTAGACATTTGACCTGACGCCTCAAAATGCCGCATATATGGTCCTAAGATATGTGTAAATTCACGTGCATTACGGATGTGTGCACCTACCTGTAACGTAAACACAACCGATTCTGACTGATAAGCAGATTACTCCCGGTGTAATTTGATGGAAGTGACTCAACTATACGTGGAACTCCACAACGTACCCTAGTAAAGATGTGTAGTGGTTGCACGCGCAGGTAAACAATCCCTTTGACTGCAAATTTTCGCTGCCTAAAAACGCGACCATATGCGAATGACTTAGGGCTGAAACTACATTTGTTGAACTCGTTATTGTGTGTATTGTGTTAGTAATGAACAAATTCTCCATAATGAGTACTTTACTTGTCAACAAATGGTCGATTGGGAGGATATCTGGGCAACTTGTTTTGATCCTCCGCACCACGATCAATAAACAGAAGCGCCCAACTTGCTTCGTTTCACCTGACTAGTAATTCGATGACCCCCATTTATACAGTGGTGGTTTGTGGTTCAAAACAGCTTCAGTCAATCAACGCCTCAAATAAATAAATTACAAATCGTCCCTGTTCATAATGTGTGAATTAGCCACCATTGAATCTTTCAACGATGGCTCGAGTTCATACTGAGTGATGAAAAATCCGACTGAGCAGTCACGCTTTTTTTCAATAACCAACACTAGAGACGATAATTTACCTATGCAATGGCAATGGTGAGGGCCGTCACAAAACCAGTTTTAACAAGGCGGCAAATGAATAACTAAACTTCCCATTCTGGATGCCAGAATGTCGCAGGGATTGGAAAAAGAACGTGCTATTACACGAATGACTGGGCGTCCGTCAGTAATGAAACAGACCTAAACAGGACCTGGCTCATTTGAACAAATGTTTAACTTTGGGATGCAGTAGAATTACTGTTAATGATTCGAGCAGTGCACTAATTCGCACATTCTCGTGAAACACAGCGTAAACTCTTTGACAGAAGTGGACAGCGTAAGTTCTAGTTTACAACCTTTATGGATCCTATGCACACAGTATAATCGTAGGCATAACAAATGGTCAGCAACCGTTAACTTCGACTAATGGTCTTGAATATTATATGGCAAAGGATAATGTTCATGGCTTTCATCGGGGCCTACTTTCACGCATGTGTGCTGGCTTCCCAGCATTGGTCCTCTGGGCTGCCTTTGCTGGATAAAAAACATTCTTCAGTTTATCAACTCTGTCACCAATTCGTCCTTTCTTTTACCTCCGCATCTGAACAAACACTAAATGAATGGCCGGAGTTCAAATCGGCCGTGACAATGATATGCACTACCGATCAGCTGCAATGAGAGCAAAATTCGAGTCTAGTGCTTGTTTTCGAAAAGGCTGACTGGAAAGTCTATATGAATGCGAAGGTTGCAATCAAATGTGAGTAATGTTCAACTTGAAAATAAACCAAATCCCCAACTACTCATCAGTAAATTAAATTTCAATTTAGAGTTTCAGAGAAAGTGAATAGTCATTGTTTGAATTCTCACTTATCAGAGAGAAATGCCATACGGGATGTTTGTCGGTCGGTCAAAGAATCTTTATCGTCTTGAAGTGTTCAGCTGGGATAAGTGAACAATGGTGACAGTAAATAGGATTTCACAAGTTGTTGTGGTCCGGAATGTTTAATGTACCCGTCCAGTCAGTCAGATGTTGTAGGATACATTGGCCTAATCGCGAACATCATGCGTTGTGTCCACTTCAACTTTTGTTCGATCACCAATGAATTTTTGCAACCAAATCGCCTTCCATGTGTCATCCGACTGGTAAAATTTGGTCTTTGACGGTCAGTTTGAAGAGTTCCACTGAATTATATCGAGTCAAGTTAAAAGAAGGCTAACTGAACAAACGAAAGTCAGTCCTTATTGCGTAATCAGTCGATGTTGGGATAAAGTGAATGACAACGGTAATAGATTCTTTCCAACAGCTCCGCTGAACAAAAACAGCACACATTTAAGGTTTGGTGGTTTGTGAGAACCAATCGTGGCCAGTTGTTTCAGTGCTCGAAGTTAACTGACTTTGTCCGTTACCTTGTTTGGCTGAGAATAGCGACATTCAAATCACAGCAAGACGGTGGCAGATCACAGTGTTTTTGACGATTACTACTCGTTCCAGTGTGGTAACGTAGTCAGATTTGGATAGGAAACGTTTCACTTGCAGTTCTTCGCAAATCGGCACAAAAAATGTTAAATTTGATTCACAAGTGCTTCTGTGTGAATTTTAATAAGGCAGAAAGACATTTTCAAACGAGACCAAACAATCTCTGTCGAGAACACGGTTGATGAAAATACAAAAACGACTATAAGCGATTGGTAGGCAACGAACTACCGTGATTACTACAGTGTTTGGATAAAAAGTCCATCGGCGAATTCGAATAAAACGATAGATAATTAAGATGATATGAAGTAGACTACGGGGTGTACTTGGCAAATGGACTAGTCGGTTTGGTAATTGTGAATACGACAAACCTTGATAATTTAATGGGACCAACATACTTTATATTTTACAGTTTTTTTATCAAAAATATAGGATTTAGGAAAAATTGGAAGTATTTCAATTTTGATGGCAGACCATGCTTATTTGCGAAGCATAGTTTATTGTAAAATTCATTGGATAACCAAAGTAACGGAAGGCTAACTGGTTTCCAACCACTTATCATTAGATGTATGAAACGGAATTGAGAAATGACGACATTGTCTGTCAAATTGCGTTTATGTAAGCTTAACATTTAATAATACTATTTCTGCAGAAAAACAGGATTCGAACAGTGCGTTCGCATTTAACAAAATAGCTATTCTAACTACAGTACGTAGCGTATCAACAAAAATCTCCGGCAGAGGAACGTCGTTCAAGTGTTAGAGTTGCTGCTCCACCCTGTGAATTTCACTAGCGCATTGCGACTTAACTGCAGGCACTGTTCTCATATGCGACCAGCCTGTCTTTCTGTAAACGTAGCGGAGATTATTCTCTTGTCTGTGAACGTCCTGTCAACTGAAACTCTTATACTTACGGAAAGATAAGGAACCGTGCAAATAAATGGCAGTCATGCTGATGATGATGGTTCTCTAACAAACAAAACGCTCAAGCCATTTTACTCACAATGATTAACAGAATAATGAAGGATACTGATGTGTAGTCAGCGGTTACAGGTTGAACACTGTTCGAAAAAAATTTAGCATGCAAACGCCAGTAAAACTTGTGACAAACCAATTTCAGAGTGAAGAACTTTCCTCATCACTCTGTCTGTAGCAAAACATTTGTGGTGTTCAGACTCTTCGTGATTTCAAGATGGGATTATTTTTTTCAACTCCCGTGGCTTCATAATAAACATCACCCAATCATCGCATCATTAAGGTTCACTTGCAGTCGCTCGTGATTAATGTTCGAGTTGTACGAATTTTTTGAGAGTACATTGAACAAAAAGTAGCTTGGCAGTTTGGCAGAATCCTAAGATCGCCGACTTGCACAGCAGCTACCTTCTTCTGGATCGGTTGTGACACCACTGAGACATATTGTGACAAGCGTGAACAACAATGAATAAGGTCAAGGAATGCACAAGGAGTGCATGCTCTTGATAACGGATCTGATCGCACTACGGTAACTTTCTAGGTAACTGACTTGTACCTGTTGATCTCAAGGTTATGCATGTCACTATACTTGTGATTGTTGTACATATACTAGAGATGCCTTGGTGTTCTGAGCAATAGTCATACAATAATACGGCCGTTGGTTTAGAACTGACTACTAGATGACAGCTCAACTGGGCATCGTTTAGCGCGCTCGATTATAAATCGGAACATCCGGAGCTGTTTCCGGTACATAACAAGCATATGCCCTACTGAGAGCTTTAATGAAAGAAGTAGTTGGATCTATAGCTTTTTTCCGTCTAAATACGATGACTACAACGTATTGAAATGGCATTCTTCATGCAACAAAAAACTAACAGGATTCTATCAAAGTTACATGTTTACTCTTAACTGAAGTATGTAAATTGCAGGCAACCTACCCAAGTCTTCCCATATGACTATGATTCAAAATTTCCCACGCTACACGAGGGAAGCAAATAACGCTTTCTCAACTAATTATCACGATTTCCTCATTCTACTGGAAATTCGTTGATCGGACTGTCAGATGAAGGAAAGCAGGAACGGAATTAAAAGCAATTTTTCACTTGACAATCAATAGTTTTCCGAACCATCGAAAGGGTGTACGTGGGTGCTTGTGAGCGCATGAGTGTTTCATCGGACTGTAATTACCAATCAGTATAAAAGAGTCGAGATATATGTAGAAGCTTAAGTTACATGGGTGAAAAATCAAATTCTTGAATAAACAGTGGAAAGCATGAGGGTTGGTGTGTGGTCTCGCTGGCAGTCGCTAAATTAATACCGTGGCGTAGGAAATTAAACCAAAACATGACTTTTGACTTGAAACTGTTGTAATGCTCGTGCGCCACCGGAAACTGTCCTGAAACGATCAGGTATGACAATCTAACGAATGTAGTGGAGTAACGGTTACGCCCTGTTAGTGCGGATGTAGGCAGTCCACCTATGATCGCCAGTATGCAGTGGTTTCGGCAGCAACGACTCGAAATAAGGTTTGTTGTGCTTTTTGTTGTTCACGCTCAAAGCGAAACCCCACGACCAATTTCGTACTTGTTTGGACTCATCTGATGGAAATAGTCTAAACGAGAAACAGAACTGACCATCTACCACTTTATGAGACAACGCTCTTATCCGCTGGGCTAGTAATTCCATGAGTATCACTTGTGATGGTGGACTTTGTGTGCAATTGGTTTGCAGTGTTGATGGACACATTCAGTCTCTGATTGCCGGTTTGCATTGGTAACACAGAAGATAGCTGATTCGGTCGTGGAGTTTCGGTTTGAGGGTGTGCATCGGAAAACATTGCAGACATCATCTCGAGCCTTTGTGACCATAATCACTGCAAGCTGGCAATGTGGACTATCTTCAAACTTAAAAAGACCCAGTTGCAAAAATACAGACTTCAGTCGGATTAAACCCAGGGGCAGTAATATGGTCTGTGTGCCCATCAGTGGCGCTGGTGGATTTTGGCGTAAACTATTTGAGAAACTCCGCTTAAATGTTCAAGCTTCTGGATAGTTTAGTGAATTTTTTAGAACAGAAAATTTGGCGGGTAACTGAATCCAAATGTGAAGGTTCCGACCCTGGTGTGGTTTCGTAATTAACTCGGTGAAGCGTTTGTCGTATGTGTGCACGCTGTTTCTCCTGTTGGTACAAAACCGGATGAAGTCGACATTTTTGTGATCCGTGTTTTTTAAATTATCATATCTATCACGCTACCTATAAGCAATGCGATAGAACTCAAAAAGCTATAAGAAACAAATATAAGAGCGGTAGTCACTGTACGAGAGGATGATCTTTGATGGAAAGTAGACAACCTAGTGGTATCAAACTTTAGCTATGCACGAATAAAGGTAGTTTCATTTGCGAAAACTGGTGAACCCTGAGTTGAAAGAATCCGTGCATGTCCGGTCTCTCGGAGAATTCAGAATGACGGAGTTTAGTTCATTACTGAGTTGCTGTTTAATCAGATGCAACTGCGGGGATGAATTTTTAATTATCTGCATTATGTACTGAAACAACACTTGCGACTAACCAGTTATGGTGCCAGTCGTCATGTTACTCCTTGTAACACAAAGCACTAATTTATGCCTTCCGTGTTGAATGGTCACACGTTGACTACCCAGATAATGGGAACAATTTGGTTGTGTGCACTACTTGGCTAATTTCGGTTTTAAAAAGCCTAGTCACTCCCCAATTATGCAGACGGAAAGATAATTCTGTTTCACGGCAGATTATTACACATTCTCCGATCAAAGTTGCCACCAATGTGACTGGGAACGCTCGCCACTTCTATAAATAGGCTTTCACAATGGTTTAACACAATTAGTTTTTACCTGTAAGTAAGTTGACAAACTTGATGATTTGTAGGGTTTTCCGTTTTGGCAAATTTGGGCTTCGACTGGGTCCAAAATTGTAATAGGAACAGCCTACCTAAATCTGGCAAACGCTCAACTACGTAGGCCATGAAACGGAGCCAGTAGCCAGTAAATTCCATGTATGGAAACAGTGGTCAATCTTTCCCAATATTTCTCATGGAATTCGTCAAGTGAACCAAAAGGTCGGCTATATCTTTAGGATTTCTAATGCACTACAAGCTGAAGTCTACCAGCACCATTGACAACCGTTACTACATAACAGTTCTCATTTTTAAACATGGTGTTTTAACAGCCGGATGTTTGGTACACCGCGCTAATATTGCTTTTCGTTTGCTCATTAATGATGCAAGAACACATGAATGATTTTTAACTCAACTACTGAAACAAGCGAGTAGAATTACTCTTGTTTTGAATGCCAAAAATGGATGGTAGTACGAACCTTCTCAAGAAAACCCTTCAATATTCTTCAACCAGCAAGATTTTACTATGGTTTAAATTCACAATTATGGTTATGAGAGTGATTCCTTGCAGTCGATAGACCGCAGGCAAATGACTAACCTGTAAATGTGCAACAGCAGAACAGTGAGAGGGGTGTGAAAATTAATGGTTGAAATTCCATTCCGTTAGACTGTTAAATTAAACATCAACAAAATACTACCCAATTGAATATGCATCTCGGATTGCGATTGCTGCAACTGAAACCATGCAGTGACAATTTGTTTTTCAGACTTAAACTTGTCCACAGAGTTTAGCAAAGTAGCGGATGGGTACTGTTCGTTTAAGTTGAAAAAAAATCCCTACTTTTGATTATTGGTTGCGACAAGATTTGTGAGATTTTCCCAGTGTATCACATTTGTAAATCTTATAGTACTCCCAATTGTGGATAACTAACATCATGATATGAGTCAGAACATGAACCCGAATTCTTTCTGAGGCTCCGTGATCGTGAACCGAAATCAGAACCTTTTATACAACTCACAATTATTGAATGACGACAGTAGAAGATTTTGTACGGTATGGGACGAAAATGTGAATTGATGTTAGTCATCATCATCCGTCTCACATGACGCCATGAGTTCAGTGGGTTGAAGACCACAGTATCTGCACTATTTACACTCCGGAAACTATTATATCTCCTCACTTTCAACATTTCCCATAAAAATATCAATCATCAGTGAACTCACTGAGGATTCCATAGAGACAAAACCAGTTTGTTGCCAACGGTATACAATAAAAATGAACGGCACATTCATTTCATAACGTAGTGACAACTCCTACTCAGATGCTACTGGAATACTAACGTTATTGTCTTAATTAGCAAAATACAGAACTATGCGTTCTGTCGGAGATGCTTGACCAAACTATCAATCTATACTTGGTGACGCTGCTTTGGAAAAACTCAGTGACTTTTTATGTACTTTGTCGTGTTTATTCCATAGGATACTATCGTTATGAAATTATTACATGCATATTGAAGGCGCAGGAATCTAGCTTTGTTTTAAGTCGAGGAGCTCCAACAGCTGTTCCAAAATCGGACCGAACAGGATTGTAATTCTGAATCGGAGAAACAATTTGACAGACACAAATGAAAGCCAAAACAGTCTCAACCACTCAGCATCACTCAGTGTCACGACAAATTATGTTTGTTCTGTACAGTCATGATGAGCTGAAATACGGAAACTACAATGATTGTTCGTCTGTATAAGCTCAAACGTTCTATCCTTTAAGATTTAGGCTTTCCTGAATACCCACATGTACTGTGTGATCGAATCCAGGTCAACTACACTTACACGTATGTACAGATCCTCTTTTTGACGACAGCCTTGTTGGAAAATTAACATGCGTAGTAATTTGTTCTTAGAACTTTCGGTAATAAAACGGTCCACAAATTGTTGTGTTAATTTAAAATGGTGCGATAATATTGGACAAGACTTGGCATGTCAGTAACTAGTCAAGTTGATTAATTCTTTCCCCAGGTTACAGACACTTTAAAAAGTGAACGGCTATTTTTGGTTAAAATTTCCACCACAAGATAAAATATTACAGATGAACTATGAAACCAACTTTATAGTTTTTTTCCGCATGAATAGCTGGGCAGACAGGGAAGAGTGTTTCTATTGGCGTCTGGCGTTCATGGTTATTGATTATCAATGTTGCACATAAAAAGTGTGGTAACCTATGTCAACATAATTGTTAGCAAGACGACTGTGTGATTATTCCGTAGGACTGTTAATGTTATATGTGTACAAAGGCTTTAGATAGCCATGGGCTAATTTGTTTGAATAGTAGTAAACTACAACATACAGTCAGTAACGTTTATGCTGTTGGGCAAAAATAGTGATCCGAAATGAACATCACTCGAACTTGATCCCGGTATTTGTAACTAGGTCAATTTTTCTGCCAGCATATTTCTAAAAAATTTCTTTCTCATCGGAGCTCATTAGTAGTGCTCATCAACTTCCGGAGAGGAATTCTCATCTCAGCCCTCATGCATGTGGAACTAGTGTCTTAATCACAACATTAGTGATCCTACAATACGCAGAACCGGAGAGCTTATCTCAATGCTGATGCTACGTTCAAGTATGGATGGTATTCACTTCAGAATAATCCAAATTCCTGAACTTCTGCTAACGTAAACATCGCTGTTTTGTTGGCCGTTCTCAAAAGCTACAGTCTGAGATCAGTAACATTGTTTTTGGAAACTATCAGTTATTTAAAAACAGATGGATTCGGCTTAATCCGTTGAATAGTTTACATAGGACAGGATGTTAGTCCATAAGTTGTGTGAGCACGACGTTTAAGAGATAAAAATTCGTGAACCCTTTGTCACCGATATTGCGACGATCAAACAAGTACATTGCTCATTCTTAAGAGGAGCAAAAGATGAATTAAGGTTCCCAGGAGAACTCCGTTACTCACTAATAACTTCACATTTCCTGCTGGAACATTCTTAACGAGACTGTTCGATTACATCACCACAGCCGGTCGTTCTCTATCTTTTTCAACGTTACAGATTTCGCACTTTCTGAATTCTGCAGCAGGGAAGTGTTATGGGACGAACCATTAGTGAGATCCAAAAAACTACCAATTTTATTGTGTAGTCTAAAGTTGTATGGAAGAACGTCACAATCCGAACCAGATTGTTCCCACATGAACCTCAAGAAAATGAACCCGCACACGTGAAAATTCTTTATTTCCACTTAAACGTATGAAGTTATTAACAAATAGACAAACCGCACACACAGGAAGTTTTAGAATTCGTCTATCGTATAATCATTGTCCACCTCAAAAAGTAGGCCGCAACAGTGCTGCAGTGAAGAGATAAATAGTGTAAGTTTACATGAAAAATGTGAAAAAATGGCAAGCAACAGTAGAATAAACGGGGAAATTTATCCATGAATAAAAGCACAGAGGTAGTACGCAATGATGAAGATGTTAAGAATTGGAAATAGGCATTGGGCATCCCAATGTGAAATTACATGCTATTTGGCTAGCTAATTAGAAAACTTCAGATTTCTGTAGACGGTGATGGTAGAACATGAGAAATAGAGTCAAGGTTATAGTTCCGAGTAAAATAAAGTAACCTTGGAGAGAGAGATCGAGAAGACGGACAGGTACTTGGAGAACCACGCCATAGTAATTCTATCTTAGACAAACGGGAGCAGAAATGTCCGTGCAGAAATGAATAAGTAAACAGTTAGCATTAATACACCTATGGACTGCAGCGGATGTGAAGCAGATTAGCCGCGGAGGGACGGCAATTCTAAAACCACGCACCTCATACTGGCGTGTATCCACGTTCACCTGCGTCAACCACTGACCAGGCTACGTTTATCCATCCCTTGCAGTAAGTAATAATGTTTATGAGGAGTTATTCTAATGAAGTCGAGACGATGAGTTTTTGTCAACCGTAATATCTGACATCAGTGTTTTGAAACTAAACCAGGGTGCATGCTTCATTTGCTTGTGCCAATTCGAATATTGTATACTCCAGCAACTGGCGTCCATCGGCATTTTTCTCAGTTCTCATTGTCTTGAACGCTCAAATTTTTTTAGTTATACTTAAATGGGGAACGGTACGGCACTTTGTTAGGCGCAACTATGTTCAGGTACTCAGTACAGTCTCTGCGGTTCAGCATTACTGACGTGGCATGTATGTGCTCCGTGTAACTGTGTTCTTTATTAACCGTTGCAAACGTCGGCAGTCCCTTGTGTGATAAGTATAACGTTTTGATTGTTCGAGTCGAAGTTGGTATACGTTAAAAACGCTGTATCCTCCGAAACCATTGCTGAGCTCTCAAATATGTGGGGAATAGTTGTTACTTTGAGTTTTCTGTCTAAATTCCCGTAGACTTTTTTCATTCGTGCAGCTTGTGTTTGACGTGGAAAGTTTGAATCACTTGATACCGCAAACTGTACATTATCATTCACTATAATTCCGTTGATGACATATAAACAAATACCAATCCCAATTCAGATTCTGGGGCACCCCTATCTCCCCAACCTGCTGACTTGTGTAGTAAAGAAACGGGGGAAATTTCTGGAGACAAGCCGAAACAACCACATATCCTTAGGGGATACGGCGTCTCACCTGCATCATCCGCTACACAAAAACAGGTATATTTGATTAACAGTGGTCCGCTAGAAACTGAAGACCGTTGGGGCACTCTCAAATAACCGAGTGAGATACATTATAGGTGTATCAACGGAATTGAGTAGACGTACCGTTTGCGCAGAGTATGGAAGTAAACAGCGTAATTGGTTGAGAGAGACTTCGTCAACGCCATGTTGATGCAGTCAGTTGTTTCATTTGCTTACTAACGCCGGCGGTTAGCGTTCGTACATTGTTTGTTTTGTCCACATCGCATACTTTCTGCATGTCTAAGTAAAAAACGGATTGGAGGAAAGGTTATTTTCGGTTAGTCATCATAGGTACACGTACACACCGTTTTATAACATTGTGGTTTTCAAGCAAACGTAATGAAAAACAGATTGTCACATAATTACGTAAAACGAATTTGAATTGTGTGGCAAGCAGATGATCAGACCGGCTTCTAAAGTTTTCAGGTTGTCAACATAGAAACACAGTAACCGTAAGCAGTGATTTTTCATGGGTTGCGACTGTGGACCGATTCCCCGTAGTCGGAATGCGGAATCCGATACCCTTGTATTGACTGGTTGGCGGCATCCGATTCGGATTAGCGTGTCACAGTGACCGGAACCAAAGGACGACTGATTACAAGAAGTACGGCAAACGGATTAGAAAGCCAGTACGCTGAGACCTTGTCGCAGATCAACAAGGTGTATTGGAATTGCACTCGATTTATCAAATATCATTTGGGAAAGACACCTGACTGTGCGACCGACGTAACCCGCTCCACATGAGTACTTGAAGGAGTAAACACTACAGAAGGTCACACATTCAGTCAACGTTTGTTCGAGTTGTGCAAGAAAGCCAGGTTGGATCTGAAAATGGTTCAGTCCTCATACAACGTGAGCATTTTCAACTGCGTTACTTATTCTACCAGTCACAGGCTCAGCCAGTGACCCCGTGTTTTTGAGCAGCTGGTCGGATGATGAATAACCGGATGCACATTAGTCGCTAAACTATCTGCTACTTCCAACAGTTTCATAGAGTTTTCAAAACGTTGAAAATATCCGCAAATGTTGATATCTCAAAATACCACGTGGTCTTCCGGAAAACGCTTTTATTTATGTGATATAAATGGTTTAAATTCACTTTTGCTCGCCGAAAATTAATAGTAATCGCTGCTTATTTCATCCACATCAATTTGGACACCTCTGACTTTATCTGGGAATAATTGTAGAATATCGTGCGGATTAGACAGCGAATCAACATAGACCCTTTAGCCATCCATTCTGATACAACGTTTATGCGGTTCTCTAGTAGCACACTGTATTCAGGTCGATAATCGCAATCCCGATATTACACATTCTCCGTTTTGCTGGCTCTTAAAAAGCCAGCAAAAGAATGTGAATAATTAACTACTTTATACAGAGTCTTGCCTAACTGTAGTTAACTTCAAACTTGTGATTGCAATCATCAACTGAATCTTCGTATCGTTTACCATTTCGGGTTGTTTGAGCTACGACTTTCGGATGCTGACATGCGTTTATCATTAACTGCATCCTTGGCTGAGGTACCAGGATAGGTACTTTCTAGGTGATGATGAGTAAGTTCCGTTTCTCACTTTTTCTTACCAGAAGACAATCATTTTGTTATTAACCATCTTCGACGACACATAACCCATCAAACACAGATTTGTACTCTACTGAGTGCATTTATTGGACCAAGTGAATGTGCCTCTAATTTCTGGGTAATTGTCGTCAATATCGTGTTTGTGAGTAGCATACACTCAAGTGAACGTATGACGGACAAAAGCTTTATTCCGTGTATATATTTTGGTAGGACAATATTGAGCACTGGGTAGGACTGTAGGATACTACATGTGTCAGTTTCTGCAATCATATTCCTACCTACGTCTTTCAAGTGGGGGTATTCTGGTTCGCTTAAACTAGACCTTGTCCTCCGTTTGAAGCACCGGCTACAAACAATTCGGCTGCCCAGAGAACCGTTCAAAATGGTATGAGCATCAACCACTTCAACTCCGTTCAATTAACGAATACTTTTCATTCACTATAACACCATGGGCCGAACAATCTGATCGAGAATATTCACGTTCAACAGCGGCTAACAAGCGTACCTACATCTGCGTCACGTCCGTTTGCTGTTGTTTCCGTGAACGCGGAATCAGTAGGCGAGTGTTAACTACACAAACTGGTCTTGTTTCATGTTCAACTGATAAGGTTAGAAGTTGGTTCCCTCCATAAATTTGAACATAGCAGTAAGAAGACGGACACTGGTAGATGCTAGCATTTCGTATTGCCTCTTCAGTACCAAATAACAATAACCAGGAACATAACTATGACACTAATGGGATGGGGGCGAAGAATAAAGTAGCAAATGGGGTGGAGAAACGAGAGGACAGAATTATTAAGTCCATGGGAGTCTAAGGCTTACATATAATTGTTTTTGTACACACAACGCTGGCTCGAGACGACTAATCGCGACCGCCTCAGCAAAACGCAGGAAACGCGGATTAGCGTGGCGCATTATAATTCTAAATGTTAATTCTGGATTAATCCGGTGGCCAGTGGCCAACATGTGCCTGGCGATAGACGAGGCCGGAAGCTTGCGTGATCCAGGGACGAAGGGAGTAGACTGCGCAGTCACATACTGAACCCATTTCGGCAGACGTTCCTTCATCTTAGAGTTCAAGCACCTATCGGTTCAGCCGATGTAACTTTCGCCGCAGTTACACACAAATTGATAAATACAGTGTGAGTTGGTGCTAATAGGTTGTAGTCATGGTTATTGGTTTTCCTCTAATAGTATTCACACTGAGAACAGTGCCAGTCAAGCTGTTCGTAGTCTCGAGATACACCCCAGCGTTGTCAATGTATTTAAGTTCAGATAGTAAGCTCTGTAGGTGCAGGAGTTATTCGTTAGTTCTTAAACTAGCACTCTTCCAATGAATTCTGACTACGTAGTTGATACATTTCCGAAGAATAACTCCTTTTCAACTCATCCGGAACCTACATGCCACCTGTCGCTACACACTAAACATATTGAGGATGGGAGATTCATTGTTCAAGTATGTTCATTCGGTATTTCTTACTGATTATTCACGTTCATCGGAGACTTGGAGGTCGTCGTGGTTCAACGTTCTTTTAGTAAAGTGGCAGATAATTACTACTCAGGAGTTGACAAAGGATACTCACACGGTTAATCGAAAAACTGATTTGTTAGAAAGCAACAGGTCAGAATAATCGAACTGCTCGTTTGCTTCAGACACATTCAAGACATTCCGCTTTCATTCGTGAACTTGAGCCCGGAATTCGAGTTGATATCCATTGTCGGCAACCAATAGACAGTGTAGCTAACATGAACGACCACATCTTTACCGGATAGTATGAGACAAGACACGTGCGTTGTTTGCCTCTGGTCCATTCTCTCCGGCCCTTCGACCTCGGGCCCGCAGGCGAAATTGTACCAAGCCGATTGCGACGTGATTTGCACGAAGCAGATTTCACTGACAAGTGTAAAAGAGAACACGCACACACACACACAACACGGTTTTGCTTATTTGGGTGTTGTTTATCGATCGCTTGTGCCTATCCTGTTGTATTGTCGAGCGTACTCGGCCAGTCCTAACTGGCTTGATTGTGAAGGAAACGTAATATGATTACCCCTTTTACTGAGGCATACTGACGGGAATAAGTCGATCGGTTGCATTGGTTTCTGACTTATTCTACTTGTGGGTGCACGTGCATTGACGTGCAACGGAGCTGGCTGCGAAAGTGAATAGTTAAGATAAAACGTCCTAATTACCGTAATTCAATACCATCTATCTATATGAGATGAGCGATGTATGACTATTCACTGTACTCCGATATGTAATTAACGTTTACACTGTTCTAGTCGACAAATCTCGGAGCTCACGGAACATCATCTGGATATTGGTAGTAGTGAGCTGTCAACAAGGCAGGGCGAATATACAGTACGGGAACCAGAGGGAAACAAAGAATCCGGATTATTCCCCACGATGCACAAGTGAATTCACATACAAGACTGAAAAATGAAAACAGTAGTAACGAGAAAAGACGGTCAGTCAGCTGTGTTACTAATAGTTCATCGACCTGCCATTTTGATCAACTAACTGTTCAACTGAACGTCAAAAAATATGCTACCATAAGTTCTCCGTGACACCTCAACCACTTTTTGTAGCTGTCTGACTTGTGACAACAGTTTTCTTTTTCTAGGATGCCATTGGTGTTTTACTTAAAAAGGTCGTTAGTTTTGGGCAACTTCGGTTGTACAGTGGCTCCATATCAATGACAGCATACACATTGCATTCCCACCGCGTCGTCAGCTAAACTTTAAAGGCACGTGTGTAGTGTACCGATCATTATTACGTCCATACAAGGTGTGTAAGATCACCTGTCAATATGTTAAAATGATTTGGCTTAAATCCATGGGTATTGCCTTGAAAACAGTAATCAGATTTTGATGACATCTCATCTGAAAAACGTGTACACATGTTCAATTTTAATTTATCAGACTGCCTCAATACTAGCTCAGTTGTTTGGCTATTCAGATATGGCTTTTCGTAGGTTGTTATGATTGAATTCACCATCTTTAAATAAAAACGAAATAACGCCTTTCATACAGTTTGTTAGCCAGTAATAGTGTTCGAGGTTTTACAAAAGGATATTCGAGACAGCTTTCTTGCGTCCAGGAACACAAGGGTTAGCAGTTCAGCAGTCCGGGAATAGCCCACCTTGATTATCGGGGTTACTCGTTTATCTGACTGTTCATTTGCAACTGAGGCTCTCCTTACATGAAGCGCACGACAAAAGAATCGAGTGAACCTAATTTCGGTTAAACTCCAGTTTCGCTCCGGACAGAAATTGCAAGATTATTGAAAGCTGTATTTTACAACATACGTTTGGCGGCAGTCACACGGTTTACAACATAAAATGTTGGAGGCGCTCCCAGAATTCTCCCACATTGATTACGGGAAGACTTGCTACATGGTGAAAATAAGTAATGTTCGACCGCTAAAATCAAAAGTATACACCTTTTTCAATAAATCCGTTCATTATTTCCAGCAGCAATTTCAATTTAGTTTACTGAACACGGAGCAGATATGCTAGTGAACACCTCCGCCGACCAGTTAGTTGTTCGAGTAGTTTCAGTGTTATCTAATCGTTTTAAGCCTTCGAGTAAGGACTTACTCATGGAGTTTAGGATCTAGGACCTAGCTGGTTTCATTAACGAATGTATTTTTTTCATCACTATTGAACATGAAACTCTGTCGATCATCTTCAGTAATGCAAATTTTTTAATAACAGAATGAGCTCCGATTTTTTAAACGAACAGACAACCTACTTGTTAGCAGCAAACGAGCAAAGCTTAATAAGCGGCAGTTGGATAAATTGTGTGTATATTATGTACTAAAATAAACTGTGTTCAGAGATATGACAAATAGCCTCGACGAGATTAGAAGACCATTCCAAGTTTTATGGTGTCCTCAAGCTCAAAAACTGACTCTAGGTTAGCTTGGCAATAAAAAGTTCAGTGTCTTGAGAACCGGATATGCGTCAACGCCCAGGTAACGCCGTAGTTTCCTGACCAGTTCACTGAGAATGACAGAGTGAACCTAATATCATACAGCAATACCACATATGAACAGCACTTCGCTTTGCTGTAGCTCTGGTCACGTCATGCCTTGCGGAGATGCACTTGTCGGTTTGAGACAAGAGGTGACTTTAACCATCCCATAAATACAACAAAATTGCACTACACAGAGTGGCCGGTGAATTATATTTCGTGAATAAATTCCGCCTTATTCTGAATTTGCTTTAACTGTAATCATTAAAAAAATTCAACATCTAATACTGAGCCCTCTTATCTGTTGCGGTGAAATGAATGTTTTCAACTCGGTTATAAAGAAGTGGTTGTTAGACCACTTTGGACTGGATATCACCAACATTTAGTTTAACCTTTCGCATTTACGCTTAACTATCATTCAGAGTGTTTTATGGAAAGCATACTGTGGGAATCTTGCTCTTGTTAGAGTTCATCACGATACTCACTACCTTTCACGAGTACAATTTGAACTTTGGCTCCCACGCTCCAACCAACGTGACCAATACATCGTTAACCTTACGTTGAGTACGGCCGAATTGGAATCTGTAACTCCTCAACTTTTCAGGATGAGTGGACAACTGGGAATTACTCACAAACAGATGTCACTGGCCGTTTAGATGTGCTAATTTGGCCGTGTCAACTGTTTGAGCCGGTAACGCAGTAATTATCGAAATTATATCAGTGAATAGTTGGCCATAGTTTAAAATCTACTCGTGACAGAAGTTTACCTTGAATTTCAGTCGAGTCTCTAAATCTTACTGCTGAAGTGGTTACTTCCATTAGCCACGATTGAGATGTGCATTCAAGGATCATGTCTCAAATAGTGCACTATGTATTAACCTCTTGAGTTCTAGGTAACTTCGAGGAAATGTCTGTTTACAAGAGACACATTTTTCCTACTGTTATGTATAAGAACATTTAAAAACAAAGTATAGCTTTGTTCCAGGCAAGAAGACTAACTACATTAAAAATAACGACAGCCCTCCCATCATGAACTTTAACCTACGTACAACTCGAAATTTGTGTAATTAAAGAATATTTGTTCTTGTGTTTAATCAATTGTTGCCGAAAATTATGAAATCTAAATTAGCAACATTAAAAGCAACGCTCACGTCATATCAGACAGCATGGTGATGTCGCGATAAAACTCAGGACTGGTATTTATCCCATCGATGAGTGTTATTACAAACCATTAAAGACAATTAACGAAAAGTTAATCTTTTTACAATCTTCGCCAAACTCAGCGTAGTGTACATTAAAGACGATAACTGCGAAGCATTTCTTCTATAAATCCTAAGCAGTATTTATCAACATACATTAGTGAACTTCATTGCGCGTTGCATAACTGGCGTTTCGTTTATACAACCGCTGCACTTTTGACAAGTCCGTGGTAACAGTTAACCGTCACTGTCACTAAATCCGGCCGTATTCTGTTAACCTAATTGTGACACAGGAAGCCAAGGAAAGAAACACTGGACATAAACGTGATATTCTCTTGTGGAATCAGTCTGATAGACAAACTGAGGTATGTAATGATTTGGTAATGTTTTGATTACAATTAGACATCGCACCTCGGCTTGGTCGATTAAGTGTTCGCTGGAATAGATGGCATATAATGATTTTTGACTGTAGTTATTGTGAATTCAAACACGTTACTTTTGGAACCTAATCTGTTCACGTTTCTATGGGACGAATTACTTTAAGAACTTTTCTGCCTTCATTTAGATATCGCTCTTTGTTGTGGAACCTTGATACAACAACTTAGAGTGTAATTCGGTGTTGAATTGCACTGTCTGAACGTACAGACGCTCAAGTCATCAGTGCTCACTGATTTGGTGATATTTAGTCTCCAAGCTCCTAGGACTGAAAGCAATTTGTAAAAGAAGTCCCCAGCCTTCCAAGTGAAAAAACCCATGTGTGTTAGAATACACATACTGGGAGCTGCATCGTCTGCAGTCTGAGCCACGTATTGCTATGTTTAGTTATGCTGCAATCAAAGCTTATGAAGGCCTCTTGTCGTTCAGGTATCTTTTTAATGAAGACACTTCCTCAGACGATTTGGAAGTTATCATTTCGAATCTTCCACCTTGTAATGGTTTGCCTGATTCTAGCATTTTAAGGGAGTTGCATACAAGCACGTGCACCTATTTACGTAAGTCCTAGTGAATTCCGTTGTTAAATGTATATACATCGAACAACGTGGCTGCCTGTTCGGGCGTGTACTACAATCTAGTGAATTCTACCAACAGCATCGATCGGGCACTCTGGATACAAAAACATTGTCATACAAATGGCATCACCAAAATCTATAGTTATTTACGCAGAATAAACTACGTTCTATTATAGAAGGATGACCTCCATTATTTAAGTTGAACACTTGCTTAAATTTCATGAAGCTGCAAACATTAAGAGAATGCTAACAATCGGCTTAAGGCCTCTGATGATGAACCAGCCCAAGTTGGTAACATATCCAGTTTTCAAGTGAATAGAGACTTAGAACTTAATAGGCTTGATTAGCCCAAATATGTCGCCATTCGTTGGTACTAGTAGATACTATGTAACTCATTGTTGTAGGTCACCAAAGTAATTGCATCTGATATCAATAATTACGGCGTTATTGCCCGAGGACGATTTGGTTGTGTGGAGAAGTAAAATGGCAACAGCCGCTTGAAATTTACACCGCAGTATTCTCTACACTCAGTTTACCAGTGGCGAAGGAACACAAACGTTACAATAGGTCAACAGCTTGTTCACCATCCTTGTTAACAAAATTAAAACAACAGAATGTTTAAAACGATAGTAACAACAAAAATTATATCAGGCTTTACATTGAAAGGGCTTCCCACCAGGTCTAAATTAGACACTCTGCCTGGGTCAGTCATTTATGCAAACGCACGTATCCTGCAAAACTGTCAGATCCTGCGAGACACTGTTTGCACTGGACATCATTTGTACATAGTCTACGTAACCGTGGAAACCTGATTATCCTGCCCCCACTGAGTTGTGCTGAAATGCACTGAGCGTTGTACGGAAATATCTTGTAGTTCGGTAATTAAATCTGCCGGAAAGTATAGCCTGTCATCCGTTGTTGCTCACCACTAAAAGATTCTTATTAATAGAGTTTGAAAGAAGAGACAATATGATTACACAAGTATTAATGCTGAAGATTAAAATGTCACATACGGCCTTCAAGAACGATTGCCTGACCAATGAGAATAAAATGTCAAACAATACGCTAGTTGCAAACTGATTTCTTTAGTGTGTCAACACTCATAAAAAGCGAGATTTGATTCCCAGAGCGCAGATATTTTTCTTGCTTACTTTTCAGAGGCGATCGTAACACAAGTGACGTGAAGCAAAGACTATACTTTTGTTCCCTTACATCTAAAACTGAATTGTGTTCGCTATCGTCAAATCGCAGCGTTGATCAACTGACTGGCAAACGTATCTCACCGAAATGTTTTTCATACAACCTGCCGGTTCATTTTCGGCTACGTACGTCGACAAATGTTGTATATATCTATGATAAAAGGTGGCTGTGCATGCATCTCAGCGGTTGATGTAGAACATAATACGAATGATAATGACAAGAGAATGGATGGACACAAAACCACACCCAAGACAACTATGGAAATAGGTCACTTTTTGACTGGGTCAACTCAGAACCCAAACTTGCTGGCCTCTTCCAGAACAGCACTAATCACTAATTTTCACCTGGCTGTATGCACCAACTACTGAATCAGTCTGTCTGGTTGTCGTTCAAACGAAATTCACTTCGTTGGTTTGTGGTGGAGGGGTGATCGCTTCTAGTGTTGTGGTTGATGTTGTAGATGGGCTAAGATGTCCTTACGTTTTACATTCGTAAGTGTTCACCCAAGTTTAAGATCTGAAAAACCTCGCGAATCTCAGCTTTTACACTAGGTGGAGTGCGATAATCTCCAATTGTTCTTAATTGAAAGGACACTGAATCCATTGAGCATATATTTCACGATACGACGATTTTGTAGGCATCACTAGATGGTGCTCACGGTTAATAAGTTGAGAAACTACCAAGCAATATTAACCATAATCCCAGTCAAACTATCGAATCTAACAGTTGTATCCAAGCAAAACCTTGCATCATCTCACAGAAGATGGTTGTATAAAGCAACCACAAAGAAGTTACATTAGGAAAATTCCATAATGAGCTCACTCATCAAATAATGCCTTTCTGAGGTCTAACCTTTCATAAAAGAAGCTCAGGTGTTAAAAGAAACACCACCGATTTCGTCATGGTCCTTTGTAGTAGATAAATATCACGTGATATCAAAAGCTAATCACATGCTACACACGGGAATAAACGAATTCGGGATAGGCGAAATGCACATTGTGTGATCTCAATTAACCACATGGCAGAAAGATAAATAAATTCAGTTCAAATTAAAAATCAGAGAATTGATAATTAAATTGTGATAAACGATACAAATAGAGATGGAAAAACTGAACATTTTGAACAAGGTTTTTAACTAAAAATTGATACTCGAAAGTTTTATGTTATTCGAGTATGCCAGATACACGGTGTGTTTTTGTATGCGTAAACACTCGTTAACTAGCCTGGTCCGTTTCAGAGTACAGTTGGCAAGAAATAATTTTAAACAATATGTATTTGTGTTAAATAATAGGATATTTAGTTTTTTTAAATTAAAATACACGCACACCTGATCTCAGCTCTTGCATGCCTATAGACCTGTTAATTCACTGCCGATTTCACGTAATCTGTTGGCATGCTTTTGATTAGTTCGCTGTCTACTGTAGCTCCTGTGTCGTCATTTCGTTGCTTCTCGAAAGCAAAGATTATCTACAAAGGATTGTAGTTGGTAGTTTTGGGGTAATAATCCGGTTATGTCCAAGGTGAGATCAGTGGCTCGGTGCTCAGTATGGTCGCTTCAATAGCACAGCGACAACAGTTCAAATAGACACGCTGCTTATGGGCTGTAACAGAACAGGCACACCGACCAAGGACTTAATTTCAAGAGAAGCGGATGAAAAATCTCTTTGGATGCAGAAGTTTTAGCTAAATGTGAGTGGCATTTAATTTGACTTAAGAAAATCTCTCACCACTAATGAATAGTCTGTTATATGTTTCTAAACTCATGCTAAGTTTTGACAGTAACCCGAAAGGTTTGCATACAGACGCTTTGTTGGTGTGCAACGGTGTGTGTATCAACACGTCCAAAACCAGTTTACTAATAATGGGACTAGATTGTGAAAACGGGTGGGACTGATAAGAAACTCTCTGGGAACTTACGTTCATCAATTGTATACTGCTTGTATGAAATATGAGCCGAAAACTAATGGTCGAGTATCGCGGAATGGTTAAAAATCCGTGCAGATCTCAAGAAGAGTGACTTTTTAAAAAATGAAACTATTCTGATAAAACCTCATCTTTAACACAATATATAATCAAGTAAAACTACGTAGTGACTGAATTTTGGTGATTAAAAACTAATAAACAGAGGTTAAGTTTGGGCAAACGGGAAAGAACGTCTACGTGGTGAGGTGAAACACAACTGACGTGCACTCTACATAGGCAACGTTTATCGGGTTGAGTCAGAAGAAGCATCAAAATGGCTCTGACAACCGAACAGCTTGCGTGACCTTTTTTGAACCTGTCACTCCCGGTGACGTAATCGTAGTGTCCACTTTTGATGGGGGCGCAATGTGAAATGTGACCTTTTGTCACAAGGTGTCACTGATTCAGTGGTTGTTGCGAGACACCTCCTAGATTCGTGTGAAGCCTGATAGAAGAATTGATGCTTCTGGCTTTACTGGAGCCAAGCTAAACAGAGAGTAAATTTCGTGCATTACTTTTGATAAATGCCTAACAGTGTCGTTGATGTATGAATACCTAAAATCGCAGTCTGAACAAAATAAGAAATAAAAATGTACTACCAGGTCTGTTACGTTTCAATTAAGTTGTCAGCCTATGCTTTAGCAGAATATCATAACAGATTTCACCATGTAGTTGTTTCTGGTCAGTGCGTCAGCTGCGCAGCTGCGTTTCTGTTAAGTGGCAACTTAAAATAGCCTTTTTCATTTCACCAACCTTCTCCATTAAGGTTTGCATTCGCCCTATGTGCATACTGCTGTTTGATAGTATCACCTGTTAGAGTTTGCTGTTGGGACGCTACCGTAACTCTCTTGATTCCGTTCCAACACTTTAGTCTATCACCATTTACTTCGCCTTGTGGTTCGAACAGCATAGGGGACCAGGTCCCAGGCAGGCTGCCAATTATTTGTGTAGGTGAATACGTGGTGCTTTCAAGTGTCTTACATAACATATTTCGCTGTAACACCCATCTGACCTTGGCACTGATGTCACACCCGGAAATGTGCTTCTCCGGTGATTAAATTCTTCAATAAAAATTGATGTTACTGTTGGTCCGATCTGGTCAATTTAGAATAATCCAATCACTGGAGCGTAAAAAGACAACTCCTGTAACCCACTCCCAAAAGGTGGGTGACAAGTCAGAAAAGACGATTAAAACCGTTTGAATTTATACGGCGCTATTGATAAAAATTGCTTTCTCGCCTTGAGGGTGAAGTGATCGCACAGTCAACTTGTGCAGCAGAACAGATGTTGAAAAGGGAACAACCAAAATTGACACCAATCCGTGGGAAATCAACTGACTAATATAATTAGCTATGACTGAGGTCAAGAACTTGTCAAACGGAACCAAAAGAGGACGTTTAAGTAAGTAGTGACAGTTATAAACAGTGGACAGTAGGACATTGTCTGCAGTTAGTCATGTTACGAATTTGTTCAACTCGTTTTTTGTACACAGCAAACGGCGATATAAAACAAAGTTGGAACTGACTTTCGTCAAGCAACTGAAACGTGCATCGACTATTTCACCGTTGGAGGTCCTGCCATACATAACACGGAAACCGTACCAGAAGCGTGACAAATTCAATAGTTAGTTCTTAAAGCAGTCCAGTATAGCAGCTTGACTTCTGTTGTAGTTTTTCAGCATTGCGTGCCTTATCCAGGACCAGGAACTTGGTCTCAGTCGAGATCTCATGGAACAGTCGTGTTAACCATTACAAAATTTACCCCACTTAAGATGTGAGTAAGCATTTGGTGGCCAACAGCAATGTTTTCTGAAAACATGGGTCGGGGTGCTTTTCCACTTTTGGTAAGGCTATACTCTACTGAAGGGCTGTAACAAGAAATGGTTTTGAGTCCTGTAGGTCGTTTTAAACGTGGCCGGCTAAGTAGTTTATGACAGCGCAAAAGACCTGATTGCTATTTTGTTACGGGTAGGTTACGCCAACCAAATTCTCTGCAGTTTATTGATATGTGAAACATCTACTAACATCTTATACGAAAAAGTGTGCCCATGTTATATACACTTCGTCCAATACCCTCCATTCTTCTTATGTTCAGTTCTAGTTGACTTTCCGTTTTGCACGTGAGTTTATCCCACAAGTTTGAGATGAGAGCGTTGCAGAAAATAGACAGTGTCAACGAGACTGGAAGAAGAAGCCTATTTTTATGAAAGTAGTTTCGGTCAGATATTTTGAGACATCTGAAATGTCAAATGTTTATGACAGAAGTTAGAATCCCCACAGTTGCTCACCAGGATAACTGATATCAAAATCAAGTCGCCTGCTGTAGCTCGGATTCACATACTCAATTTCTCAAGGAATAAAAGTTTTAATTTAGACTTTTTATTCCATGCTTGGACGATGGGACACTTGTACGGTCGGACTTCAGCTTAGCCTTCATATTCTTCTGTGATCCTTTGAAAAATCGTCGGAACCCAAGTACAGAACCGTCATTGTTTAGCTCGTCTGGGACTTAGAAGAACGAAACATCTTGATTACGTTGGTAACACCCTATATCTTCTATGTACACCATCAATTTTCTAGCCAATATATATGGTTAGGAACTGTGATAATCTTGGGTTCAGCTAACCTAACTTCTGTCTTCTGCCGTCGGAACTAACTGAAATCCTGAAGTATGTTTCCTACGCAGAGTAAACAAATCACATTTGATGGCAACTCCGGTATTCATCTGCTCCACATGTTAAGCCAGCTCCAAAATTGAATTTCCTTCAATGTGAAACACATCACCTAAAAGTACTCACTCCAGACTGGTGGCTGCTCTCCGCTGGAAGTGACTACGAGGTGAGCGATTCCTATAATAACCTTACTATAGTCACGACCGAATCTTTATGGTAGAATGTCCAATCAAAATTTTGGAGAATAATGTCGAACTTGCTCAGTCGCAACAATAAAAAATACAACAGAAAATGTGGCTACGGTTCACATCAGTAAAAAATTCCGTGAGCAAGGTTTTTCAGATAGGCGTGTGTAGAATGTACCGCATATCCATCGACATTCATAGGTAACATTGGATTTGGTGGCTCAAATACCAACTGCTTCGTATAAAGCATTTGAATCTGGAAAGTTTTGAACGAGACTACTGGGGGAAATCACGTTGCGTTTTCGCGATGGAACTAATTGTGCGATGGCGAATTAGTTGGCATACGTCTTTACCCCTTAAGGGAGGGCGAAGGAATACGGATTTTTGGACACTGTGTAGGGTCGAATTATTACATCAAGGGACGGTTCGTACCTTGCAACAAACGGTTTACAGTAACTGTCTAGGTGTATGGAGATGTTTGAGAATTTTACTCCTCCTTGGATGATATTCACAACGCAAACACGTTTGGATAGCTCGAACAACGTACGCGCCAAGTTTTACTTCCTAAGAAACTGACCTGTCCAAGTGCCTTCGCGATGGACAGTTCGTAACACCAAGCCATCTACATTTCCGCTGAAGCGTGAATCTAGAAATGGTATACCGTTCCGATTCGCACTTTCCCTACTGAACTGCATGTTTTGGTGCAAATACTTCATTGTGCCTACTCAGCTGTGTTTACACACATTTTATAATTATGCACTCATGGGTGGTAGGTTCCCCCGCCCCCCGGAAAATAACGGCTTTTGTGCCTTTGCAATAAGTAAGCTTATGGATGACGAAATTTCAGTAAAATCCATGTTGTTCTCCGTGGATGAATACATTGCTTTTTCTCCCACCTAAATCTGCATGTGCACTTGTGGAGATTACAGAGTACCGTATTCACCGTGACTACCAGGTAGCCAGATGGAATACCTGGGTGTAGCCTGAGAGGGGTGTATTTTGATCGCAACGTTTTGCAGTTTTGTGCATAGTGAGACACGATCGCAGTAGGTTCGACAAGGAGTCATGGCCTGTTACACAGCAGCACTTGACTATCTCCACTGGTGATGGTTTCCTCAGGAATGCTTGAAGCTCGTGGGCAGTACGTCACAGCGCAACTAAACTGCACTCTTCCGTGTGCATTTCGAATCCATTTATGGAACGATTGCACGGAAAAACAGTTGCTCAAACCAGCACAGTTGAATGTGCTTCGATTTGAGTTCTCAGTAGCTACACCCAAGTCCTCCTTACTGCAAGCAATCTTCCTCCCTAACACTATGCGATTCGAGTTCAGGTGTTAGAAGGGACATTTAGAGATGTTTGTAGGGAACAGATGGATGAAGGCATTCGGTTAAATAATTGGCTGTCCTGTCAAGATTTCTTGCTCATGGCTCCATTCGATTGGAAATAAGGAAACCCATCACCATCATTGCCTAGTAAAGAATGAAAGAATGCATTCGTGACTCATTTATGTCGTCAGAACCACGTTCACACTGTTGTTTTGAATTTTCTACCCAGTTCCTTTAGCTTTTTGTCATTCAACACCCCTTGTGTCAGTTGGCCTACGGGAGGGAATGTAATGGTATACAGGCAATATGTATTTTGTCGCCGAATCTGTAGATGATTTGGGTGTACATTTCTGGACTGAACTGTTAAACTGCAGAACGACAGATTAGTCCGCAAGTTGACAGTCATCTTATACCACAAGAAAGACAGAATAAGCAAAGATGATTTTGGCTAGGATTGGAATGGTACGGTATGCCATCAGAAGTCCACAGAATTTGTGTCTGGGACTACATAGAATAGACTAAAGTCATTGTTCGATATGCGTTATTTCCGACGGGGAAAGGCTATCAATTGGTATTCGATGGGCGGGAGAGGTGATAAAATGTGCAGCACAACGATTTCGGATGATCATCGAATGCCTTCGAATAAACCACTTGCCAGGGAGAAACGTAGAAGACAATAGGTACACTAGTGTTGTCTTAACGCCGATTGAGAATGACTGACTGCACCAATTTTGAGAGTGATGGCTGAAGGAAAACAGACTGTGAACCAGATCGTTGGATGCAAAACCGGTTGCGGTATTAAAAGAAAATTAAAAACCAGACAAACCGCCTCGTATGAATGAAACGTGGAAATGAAGCTACGGAGCATCCTGATGAAGGACACTGGTGAATCAATCTTAGTTCATCTCACGTTTCAACCAGTTTCAGTATAAACCTGCTGTCTGTTCATGCAGTACAGAAGCTAGATAGAAAAAATGCACACAGGTAAACAAACCACATCAAGAATGCATTTATTTTCAAAACGTACTTTTGCAAGGGTGATAAACCTAAAAACTGAGAATAAGCAGTCCTAATTCACATAAAGTGAGATGTACAAAATAATGGGAAATACTGTATAAAAACCAACACAAAATACTTTTAAACAATCTAAAAATTTGTTCATTTACATCTGTCACGAACTTGAGGTACTCGTAGGATGTAGTTTTTCGGGCGGTCAAAATTGTGCTAAATCAAAAAAGGAATCATATATGAAAACACCGCAGCAGTTTTTAATATAACTAATACTCATTGACCTGTGACAAGTGAGGGGTGTTGGCGTTCACTTTAGTTTAATTTGGGAATGGTTTAATGACCAGAAGACTAAAAACAGCAAGTGTTTAGTCACGTGGACTCAAATATAAGTGACTATGTCTGCAAATTTCAAACCATATTTCCTGCATAGCGAAAATATTTTTGAGTTACAGCATGAGCAAATTTCAAGTCCAGTATATTCTGGAAATCATTCAAAGGTTTAAGTGCTTGCTGCACAAAGTCTGGTCACGAAATGTTGTAACATCAGTGAATTCTAGCAGACAAACAATATCGAGGTAGTTTTCAACGAGATTATAGGGCAATTTTTACATTAAGTAAGTAAGTAGGTGTGAATGTGAGGTCATTTGAGATAAATTGGTTCTACGCTAGAATCCACTCAAAAATCTCCATAAACGGTCACTGTCTTACGATGCTTTTATGCATGAAAGTGAATTTCGTATAAAGACTTTCCCGGTGGTCATAAACTTTGCGGAAGATAGTGATAACCTTGTCAGGCCTTCTGTTTGCCTAGGAATTATTCGGGGCTTTCTTTTAAAAATTATCACAAAATTACTGTTTCAAAGTTAATTCGGATAAACTGGTCTTTAGTAGGTAGCCAAATTATCTTGATAAAATTACGTAGTCTGTCGACAAATTTTGCGATCGCGTTATGTATTGTGAAAGTAAGACTAGATCACCACGGAACATTACATGAAAATAAGACTTAGAGAAAGTACATTTTAGAACTCTTCGGAATTTCATGGAGGGAAGTTTTGCCTTCATAAGGGAACCTCTGGGAGAAAATAGTACCTCGGACTGCTGTTTGCCAAGAAAATCTAACAAGTGTAAGCTTTAGGTACGGAACTCGTGAATATCTGCTGCTCACCGAGAAGACCGTAACCGAAACCATATAATTCAGTTGTGTTAATGAGGATGGAGAAATGTAAATCGGTGAACTGGTAACACTAAATCACTTATGGAAAATACCAGAAAATGACTGCACTCAGAGGCTCGCGCTATTCTTGACTGTGTGAAGAAAGATATAGCAAAAGATATGTCGTGGTCTTGTTTTTCCAAAACAAGCTATTAACGTGGATATACTGTGTGAGTTTAATAGCACGCTGACAACTAGCGAGCAAGAAATTGCTGAAGCTACATGGCGACACAACAGTTATGATATTTGAACTACAAAAACAGGGAACATTGACGGAGGTGAAGCCGTAGAATGACATAAAATAGAGTAAACGATAATAAAATGTCCAGAATATGAGACACACTTGTGCAACTTTAGAGCGCTGACCATTTTTTATTCCACATTGACTAGAACTCACAAGAACTAAGTGATAGACCAGTTTGTAAGTCGGAGTAGAAAACATTGAGCCAAAAAGAGAAATGTTCACTAATCGATCGTAGTGTTCTTTGATCCGAAAGTAAGACCGTACAATTTCTTCGACTGGCCGCTTTTATCAGTTTGTTGGGTTTCTGCAAAGTTCTGTAGCTGAACCATACAGTATCACACCATTTTCAGGGGAAAAAATCAGTTATATGTCTTCTTAACGTCATTCTGCTCGCTCGATCTCCAGCTACACAGCCCTAGTAGCTGTACTGCTTTCCGTCACAGATTTTTATGTTCGAATTTAAAATTAAAGAAATACCTTACTGATATGCTATTTGATTCATTGGAAAATTTGCAAACCGTGAATTTATCAACTTATTTTGGTAGCTGGTTCTGATCGCGCAATTTTCCTTCCTCGCATTTTACAGAGGCCGATGAAAGAATATGTAAAAAGTGTGAGTCGTTTCTTTTGCCCATTTCTAGTACAATTTATTTTAGTAGTATGTTTTTTACCACCTTCGACTAGCATATGCATATATACACGATAGACTTCAAAGCCAGACAGTTAGAAGAACCTAATGAAAACCAATGGGGACAATTCTCCCCAAAAGTAGCATTTACCTCTTGTACACTTCCTAGATGAGATGGGTTTAATGTGGTTCAGTCGAGTTGGAAATATACTTTAGGGGAATTCTACGCACTCTTCTTCAGTGCCACGAGTCCTGACAGGTACTGGGCACAAAAAAGGTAGATACTAGAAAGGTTTCTAGAACAGTGAAATCTATAATTGTACAAGTCGATTACAGGTGTATGTTGTTGACGGTGGAGAACCGAGTTTTAATAAATAATTTAGCCAGGTTGAAAAAGTGATCTACTTCTGAAAGCAGTTGATGTGATAGAACTGAAATGTCATGTTCTCCAAAACCGCCTTGATTAATGAACTGGCTGTTGTATGCATTGATTAATTTGGCTTACTTGCGTAACCAGACTTGTCTTTAATGTTATCAAATAAAATGAAACGAGAAAGTTTAGATGTGAGTAAGAGACAAGGTCGTCAAGAATGCAGTCCGACAAAATCAAATGGGGTGGCTTGGTTGAGATTATTTTAAGCATCATCAGACACAGCAGCAGGTCGATCGTTCACACCGACGCTTAACTGTCACACAACCATGAAGAAGAAAAGAGAAAACCCTGCAAAGATGGACGAGAAAAAATGGGAGGGGAATGGACCTGAACATTAAGAGAATAGCTACGTCTACATTCAAACAGTCAACAGCCAGATATCTGTACCAAACGAACAAACATGCTGCAAGTGAGAGTAAAGCGTCATCAGCAAGACAGCTTCCTTACGGTTTACACTGCCCCGCATCAGTAAATGCACTCACTTTCTAGACTACTCGGCCAAACAACGACAACATTGAGGCCACTGAACTCAGTTAGCCACCATCTCACCTAACGTCTCCAGACACTAACTCAGTGAGTCAATCTGCGGTGGCCAGCCCCTTCGTGAACGACTTCATTTCTCCACGCCAGGTCATCATCTGTCCACCTCGCATCTCGCGCCAGTCGGTCGCACCGTCGGCAAAGAGTGCTCGGTGTGGCAGACGACTAACTCCCATCTTTAGTGCATCATCTAACCATCTAAGTCTGTACAAATATGAGGAATGAACAAATGAACTCATTTGACAATCAGTGTCAAACGCCCGCTTCCTAACCTCTTCGTTACTCATTCGTTGGTGCCACCCGATACGAGCGACTGAATGTAGATATCGGTGGTCACATGCTTGAAGATGGTTCACGTGTTCTACTTTGAGCGACCAAGTTTCGCTACCGTGCAGTAACAGATTAGTTTACAATTTGTCTATCACTGAGTTGTACTCTGTATTGAGTTGAAACGCGGCTCAGGGGTAGTAATACCCGAACTCCGGTGCAAAGCGTACCATCATGTTAATACACAAACATTACTTGATGTTATCGACAAAATGGTGAAAGGAAAATCACAAGTGATTGATATAATTTGAGATCGTTCACGTGCTCTGATTCTACCACGCTATCTTATGGCAATAAAATCATTCTTGAATCAGCAAACATGTTCCAATACTGTTTGGGTCTTTGTTACTAATGTTATAACGTAAACATAGATCTGCAGCCCTGCAATTTAGCAAGTTCTTTGTCTTTTTCAAGTATACAGGCTCTCTTTTCCAGCTTTCAAACCTCATATTTTATTAACGGTAGATATGCTGTTGTTCGATCGTAGACTGAAAACAGAGACCAAACAAATATACTTGTTTTGTCAGATAACTGCTGGTGTCTTAAAAAGGGTTTAGTCATCTGTCCTTTATCTGACAGCCAATGAAGATGTTTCAAACGTTTTACAATGCATTTAAACGTGTGAGCTGTTTCAGTAGCAACGAAGAATGAAATAATTCAACTATACTGAGGGAAAATAATTCAAAACCTTTACTCTTATAAACTACAAAACTACTGTAGGTGAATATGTACTTGCTTTCAAATTTCTGTTGACAGCCATGCAAATGAATCTATCCGATTCAGTTGATCATCTGATGACCGATGAGACAAAGAAACGTCCGGCCCGCAATGTAAGGATACCACAACGTATATTGCCAAAATGGTACGGTGTCCGATTACAAGTGCATTTACACTCCGGACACCCCAAACACTTTTTCTACAATGGTTCCGTCAACATCAAAGTCTACTGTCAAGAGAGTACGGATGTAATTTTTGTGCATGCTTATATGCAACTCAATGTCAGTTTGGATAAAATTACGGTGAGTAGCTGAATTTCCAATTTAGATGTCTGTTTGTTTCAGCATCACTTGAGGACGAGAGTAATATTATATAACTTTAATAATTAATGGACGCTAATTAACTTCTTAAAGTTTATCTACAAAGGAAAATTCGGTTGGGTTTGTTATTCCCATTGTGTGTCTTCAGCAAGTCAGTTTACTTCAATTTGTGATCATGCCAGTTTTGAAAAGTCGAGGTCCTGTCAAAAATGTGGTGAACATAGAAACCATCAAATTTAAAACATCTGGTAGATCTCTAACATAATTAAATGGTGTTTTCACTCAGAAAACAAAGCACAGCTTTCATTTCCTGCGCCGAATATGCCTAACCCTCGATGAGTTGAACGATACACAGTTAGATTGCGAATACGTTCTGTTCTGTTTGCTACCGTACCGAGTCACGGAAAGTAGTTAACGTTGACACAGACTGTGCTAGAAACAGAAAAAGAATTTTTAGTGATACAATCCCAACAGAAAGACTGAAAAATACTTACTGATAATTATTCGGTCGATTTGTTATTTTTCAACTGAAAAAGCTTCAAATTTGATCGTAACTTTTGAACTCACGGAGGTCTTCCTGCCAGCTTCACTCAAAATACACCTAATTCTCTCCACGTTCGTTAAAGATTATCGGTAGTCTAAGTGCTTGTCACGGCCTGGACTCGAACTTTAGTCACGTTTTAATGTGACACCGTAGTAGCAAATGTGTCATTGGCCTCATCAGTAGTAGAACCAAGTTATCACATCCAAGAGCTCAGCTACTTTCAGTGGAGTGAGAAATACACTTCCAAGTTATATTGACCGAAAACGCAGATATTACTAGTGAACTACAGTCAGCAATTGCAAGCCGCAATCTCCGGTTTCATCAATCACTTGCGTGAATTTTTGCATTGATAATGTGGACTCATCTTGAGCATAAAACACAGCTGACTGCAGATTTTGATTTAGGAAAAACTTTCTAATCAACCTCTTCAGAAGCAACCTACAAGCTTCAAGCTTTTCTGTTGTTTGAAGTCATCGATTTCATTTTTACCTATTCCCGCCGGGATTTGAAATCCGGTCAGTTGTACCCAGTGCAGAATCAATGGTATAGTCAATCATGTGGGAGTCCCGTGAACGAGTAGCCGGTGTTAAAACCCTAACCACAACATGCCAATGTGTTAAAGATATGTTCCAACATGAACAACGCTAGAATTCAGTGACTCTTCTTGATAAAAACTGGATGGAAAATTTGTGTGAACATGACAGGTAGATTCAAATATGAAAGGTGTCTGTAATAGAAGAATAACGATAACAGTTTGTCTCACTTACTAAAACTTTGTTTATGTTTAGTGAGTACAATACTTTGAAAGGTCATAAATGAAAATTCTGTCAACCAGGGTTGAGGGTAACATTAATTGCGAAAACCTTGGTGATCTGAAACCTGCAAATTTGAAAGGTCAGATAAACCAAATTGTACACTCTATCAGAGTAGATGAAATGTGGACAGTTGACTAAAAATTTCAGACAAAAACAGCGTCCGAGGTACACGATTTAGGTTGTAATCCATCAGAGGACCGTTTCAAAATTTGTGCAATATACCATAGTCACGTGAAAGAACGTAAATAGTGGACAGCCTTTTAGAGAAACCCTCGATTTTCACATTCGGACTTTTTTAATTTCAGTAAATTTTCCAGGTTACTTAACAATAGTCATCACTGTCTATATTCTAACCGTAGAGAGAAGTGATATTCCGTCCTCCTCCGTATAAGACAACCGTGATGACTATCGTATCAATAATCATATACTGGGTATGCTCTGTTTGATAGTACTGATAGTGTGTTGAATACAAAGAATGCACTGATTGCTCGTTTAACTCGTCAGGCGACGCACTAACTGTCCTGATAGTTCAGTCTGATGACCAATGATAGCTGATATCCTCTTTGGATACCATCGAGTAAATGACAAACACTCACGCAACCACTGACTTTGCTTGATGGATAGCTTTTTGTTCCTCAATCTTTTAAGGAAATTTTGCGAGAAGTTAAAAATGTAGGACATTAAGAATTGGAATATATGGCAGTCTCAATTAGTATTTGGCGGAGATATGTACTCAAAAATATGCAACGTATGTGCCACCGAAGTTGCTTATGTGTTACGCTTCGATAAAACAGACTGTGAGCATTTACTGTGTCTGCAGTGGATAACTGCTTTACGCTGAAAACGACTGTATGAAATTTATGACCGATTTCGGGAAGAACACGATCTATTAAGGTAGTGATCTGCATGGAACAAGATTAAGACGTGTCGCACTGAAACGTTGGCGATTGTTGACTGAAATTGCCGTCTCACTCATTCCGATACAATGAAGGTGATCCGCTTATTTTCATTCCCACGTGTGCAGTACAACCTACCAGGAATATTGATCCGCATAATAAATTCTATCACCCGGAATATTGCCAGAAATGCCGAATGCTTATGGGAATTTATGAGTTCGCTTACTGATGGAGTGTAATAAATTTCCATTAAACATGAACACGCTTCCAGTCCGTTTCCACACAAACAAATAAGTGCCAGGGCAAAATGATTGTGATGAAACGCCCTTTCTGGTTGTTGTGTGAGATGATCAGGAAAGCGTGAATGAGTGGTCATCTTGGACAACATGTTGATCATGTCAGTATGCCAACCCTCTAAACGGCGGTTGAGTGAGTTACATGTTAAAGCACGCATTCTGACGGGGTTGGTGCGGGTAGTCAGAATAAGATGTTGATAATCGAGCCAGCATACGCAGCCGGACATCCGAATGAGCTAAGAATTGTATCATAGTCCATGCCGAACCGAAAGAATTAAAAAGGGAAGCTTCTCGAAACATTCACAATCCCTATTACTAGTGCACCAATATTCGGTTTGGACTCTAATTGTAACTGAGCGGAGAAGGACAAATTTTGATTAGTAAACCTAGTAATAACAATCTGATTGGAAATACATCCGGGAACGTTTGCAGTAGGCTCCCTATCACTGAGTCTATCGAAATCTGGGCACGGGTTGACGATGCTACGTTTCTGTAGAGGGTATATTGATAGCACAGTAATAGCTCTGCGAGCCTATGCCTCTTCTGGACAAGAGGCACAAAATAAAACAGTTAGTTATTTCGATATATATGGGAGGTAAGTTATTGATCTATCTGTTTCTGATGTTTTGTTCTATCACATGTACCGCACTTTAGTTGTTTTTGATAATCAACTGGTAGCTATTTGCTGCCTTCCAAATGTTGATTGTCTTGTTGCCTGTTATGACGAAAATTCGCACCGTCTTTTACGAATTATTTTCACAGCGAGTTACACACACAATTATCTGTCCACACACATTTCAAACGACACTGTGGTTATGGTCAAAACTGCCTGGGAGTTCTGTTTTACGTTTTGACAGGAAAAACAAACATTCATTTCTCGTTAGACCTAAACCCGGGTCTCTGCCTTTCACTCAAAGTATGTAGGATGAAATTTCAGTTTGATCACGAAACAAACCCGTAAATCTGAGAAGCATTCAACATATGACAGTTCACTTTGTACATCTTGCCTTAACAGTGGATTGTGATATAACCTGATGTTTTTTAACCTAATCAACTATTAACGCCTGGTTAGTATGCCCGATTTTTAAGAGATTGTTCACAGGTTGTCCTTTCTTAAACACCTGCATCTCCAAAGCACAAGTGGAGTGTGTTTTGGAACACCTCGTCAAAAAATGACAAAGTTTGACGACATACCTTCGAAAAGGACAGACTCCATCGGCCGCTGGGTATAAGGAAATCAACTCAGGGACTTCGTTGACCCGGTCACACCTTACGAATGCCTGATCACAATCTGCCAGAATGTGTCATGTTTACGAGCAGTGGAAGAAACAGTGTGTATGGCCAGAGCATGATTGGCTCCGGATATAAATACTACATTAAGGTTTGTTTTATAGGGCGTTTCTGGCTTCCTGGCCGTGGACCAAAGGACAATGAATATCGTCGATTGAGAACGTTGTCCGACCCGAAGAAAAATATAAATCAATGACGCCGGTGTCACGAATCTCCTTGAGCAGTGGTGCAACTCATTTTCTTCTACACCTGTGTCCCCTCCACCTTCTCCAATGTCTCTTCTGTCTTATATTTTGGCGTGTTCGCCATTTTGTATGGTTATTTTGTGTTAAAGGTGAACGTGAGAAAAGATAAGCGTCACTACCAGTGGACGATAAACATACCTGCATTCATAGAGTATGTCATTGTGTTAACTTCTCCTTCGCCGTAACGATATGCAGGATGGATACTTTGACAGTATTTACGTCGTAAGTTAGACGTTGCTGTGGTGTTTGGCGTTTTATAAGTGAACCTTGCTCGTCACGTTTTAAAAAGGCTGTGTGATGGACCTTGATTATACAATGCAGTTCCATGAACCCAACTTGACTTTCTAAGCTTGCGCCATAATCTGTGTATGAAACGCGAGATGATAGATGCATTGAAAGGGGAGATGCAAACATCTGAAAATAATAGACTAGTTAGGCTCAACAAACTTCGGCTCATTGGGTCCAATCAAAGTTAGCGGAAAGATTGTCGATAAACCAAAACTACGTTGGTAGGTAGCTGATGTTTTGCTTTACGTGTTTCATTTCGATAGATGTTTGTGAAACATAGCATGAATGCTTTTATGGTGGTCCTGTTGTCCACTGCAGGTTCACGTTTGGACTGATGATGAACAGGAGCCTGTGGACGTTGCCTCATTGAAAATTGAGAACATTTCTTACGATGAAGAAATGCAATGGTTTCGAATAAAACTGGTAGAAAAGTTACAAGTCGGAAAATATTATCGTGTGAGCTTTGAACAATTTCGTTCTCATTTGAGACCAGACCTCAAGGGTTGGTATTTGAGTTCATACGAAGAAGGCGGACAGAAAAAGTAAATGATCCAGACTTTTTATGATATGATATATCTTCTTGACCAAACTATACACTTGTATGATATATTGGTATTTAGCTGACAACAGCAGTTTGACGTTATTCAACAGGTTTCAGCTCTTCTAACAATGCTTCATCCTACGTGGTTATCATTTGATCAGCAATCCACATATGTGGTCGTTAACGCAGCGATTGGAAATTATCTTTATAGCTGACTGTGTTATTTTTCAAAAGTGAATCACCCCAGCAGTTGAACCGATTGTGAACTAGGCACAAAATTGTAAATAGTAATCAATGTGCTTTTTAGTGGAAGCACTCAGGGTTACTAAAATGTGAGTATGAACTAGGGTGACCACATTCGAATATACACTTCATTGTGCGCCGGATTCCCATCCATTCGGACTTGACAATGAAAAAGAAGGCGGAAACTTGCATACGATTTAGATGTGAAAAACCATCACTCTCCGCCCAAAAATTGTTTCGTGAGTGTAAATTTTGGCTACTAGAAATCTGTTAATCCTGCCAGCCAGAATGTCGTTATGCGGTTTGACAGAAGTCGCCATTTAGACCAATCGCAGGACCACACGATTAAAAATTATGCTTCGACCTAAATGGAGGTAAGAATTACCATTAAATTCTGCACACATTTAAACCGAACATTACCCACAACTGATCGTAGCTGCCGCATTCCCAGAGACTTTTCAGCCGGCTACTTTCGAAAACAGGCACTAGACTCAAGTTTCGCTCTCGCTGGAGCTCGTCAGTAATGCGCATGATTGCCACGACCGCGGCTAGAACTCCGGCCAACCTTTCGTGAGGGAACCATGTTCACTACTGCGCCGTCGACCTCACATTAAACCTGACAGAACCATCGTACATGAACATTCAGCCACATTCGCTTATGAGTAATGCTGTGAAAGCTCGATCGTCTGGAGAGGAGACATAACAACAGTCCCGTTAACTTCAGACGACGTTCTGTCGACTCGGACTCATCTCTAAGTTGAAACCACAGAAAGCAATGACTTGTTTTGCGACATTTTGAGTGAAGATGAGCATTAAGGGGTTCTGGTTTTTTGAACAAAATGAACACCACCTACAGTCTTGGCTATTACGTTGCAAAAGGCTTTTCAGTCAGTTCCTTTCCATACGAAGCATTAGGCCCAATTTTCACTCTTGCTGTGGCATTGTACCCTTGTGTGCAAAACATGCTAACACCAAATTCTGTATGAGCTTTCAGCAAATTACAATATCTAACTCTAATACTTACATTTCTCTGACCTCCAGTATTCAGTTTCTACAGTCCAATTCATTTACATAGACTGGATAATATATTTTTGTGGATAATGTGTCACATCTTATGGACAAATATGATAGCCATTTGAAATTTTTTCTGAAATTTAATTTCCAAATGTATTGATGTAACCGTTAGAAATCCGTAAGTCTGATTCAACTCTTCTGTCGCATTCTTGTCACATCAATAGAGTACGTACATTATCAACAGGTGGTCTACTATCGAGCTTCCTTTCAGCTAGTGTCAACGCATTAGTTAATTAACTTCACGTGTTGAAATAATCCTGAGTTAAATATAATAGGGATATTTAGGTGAATGTTTTGCTGAGTGCCAGATTCATGGTGCTTGTTTTTCACATCTATATAAAACGCCCATTTCAGTGTTCTTTCTTAAGATATCTTCTCAACTCATTTTGTCTCTTCCACATTGTTTTATGTAGTCGGCATTAAACTCCATGAATTTCCAGTAAGTTTATAAAGGAAATAGTTTCTATCAATGTGTTTACTAACAAGCTCCGTTTTAGGAATTTCAGATTACGTACCTTACGCAATACCTGCAATACTGGTCACCCTATCAAGCTTGAAGATGATGTGGTTGAAACTGCCTCAAAGAAGTGTGGAGGCCTAACACGAATAGCTTCTGGCCAGCCGAACACTACAATAAATATGGAATTGACCAGCTGTATGTTTGTTAAAATGATGTGATTTGAAGACGGCTAATCAGATTACTACGACCAAGGTCAGCATGTTTTCATAACAAAACAACATGACCGGGAAAAGCAGAATTGTCACACAAAACTCATTTCCTAACACGGGAAAACAGTAACGATTTCGTTGGGTGGAAGCCTGGATATGACTCGGCAATGCACCCCAAATATATTCATCGATTTAATTACCTTGTAAATGTATGTAAGAAATAACGAAAGGTCGGTGAATAATTACTTGAATATTAGTAGAGTTCCCGTATCTGCGAACAGGACTCTAAAGTACATGACACACGAGCGTGGTCAAAGAACGACATGCACATGAGGTTTTCTTCACAGCCTGTACTAACTAACCTTCTAACCAGCGTTTCAAGTAAAACTCACGATAGATATACGTGAAGAAGTTTCTGAAATCTACATCAGACCAGACGAAATTGATTAAATAAGCCAGTTCACTGATCGTAAACTGAAGGGACAAGTTTTAAAACAAAAAATATCCGATATGTAGGTTTTGATTCAAACAGTGTTAGGTTGTTTTTGAACATGGGTTTACACCGACTAATTATATCAGTGTACTCGTGAATCACACTGTGTGTACGGTGGACTGGGTGTATGACGCGGGTGCATGTTACTTCAACCCAAACGCGTATGGTTGCCACACGATAACACGGATCACAACCAAACCTATCGGTCACTTTCTCACTCATCACAACTGACTGGCTGAACGACTAACGGTCAATTGTTTCGCTTCCGGAACGGTCTCCAAGTAAAAGTTCGTACAATGTGCATTTCGTTTGTCCAAGTTCACTTGAACAGCGCGAACTAGTGGAAGGACAAGATGTACTGAGTTGCACATACACCAAATCCCTCTTCAATGGTAGAGGTTGCAAGATGGTTCAACGCTCAGCTTTTGGACGTTTGAGGTGTGGCATAAGATGAATAGCCAGCGGAATCTATGCAAAATCTGGTTTATTCTATCTGAGCTGTACACGCAAACGTGGGTTCATGTTATGACCCAAGGCCAGGCATATTACAAAGCATTAGCTAGTTTTAATTCGTACCACACGTGGAAGAAAATGGGAAGGCAAACAGCGTACACTCATTCCCTGTATGCGTTTGTATTTGTTGGGTCACCGGCTGTTTACAAAACAGACTATACATGTGACTACATCATTCGGTTTAAATCTCTCAAATGATAATTGAACAAAAGGAACCACACGGGATTCACAGTGGATTTCGATGACGCTCGTAATTATAGTCAAACACTTCTGACTTACTTGGTTCATTGTTAATGAATCACTCATGGAATCACCTGAATGTATATATAAATTATTTCTCTTCAGGTTTGTGTGAGGCAATGACGAATCCGCTACTAATTTTGCGCACGGGTGTTTGGTAGTAGAATAACTCCCTACCGAAATACGACACTTTGTATAACGCCAGGAAAACCAGTGCAACTGAGCGTTTGTCCATGATGGTTTATGTTGCACACTCCAATGTGGAGCCGTTTCTTGCATCATACTATCGACGTCTTCCTTCTCAGGCCAGATTTCAGCATCGGGGCCACTGGTTTTGTTTTCGAGTGATTAGAGTTACATGTTAACCTAGGTCTTATTCCATCGAGTTCGCGCTAGATACATGGTTTGAGTGAAACCACTGTATGCAAACCACTTTTGTTGACCGTTTTGCATGCACGACGTTTGGCTTTGGCGAATGTGACAGTCTAATGTGAACCGAAATCTACCAGTCACTTAGCGGGGTAAGTGTCATCTTCCTTAGTAGACTGAACTCTGGCGCGAGGGCATATTAGACAAAGTAATTGTTGTATTGACTGCATTTTTTCAAAAGGGACATGTTTAAATAGTCTTTTTGAGTTTCAAGGAAATTAACGAAACAGTATGGGACAAGTGAGCCTTGCAAACAAACGTCAAGAACAGAGCTTACTGTATGTTGGATACGCCACCGAACGACCGTGACACAATCACTTCTCTTAACCAGTGTCACTGAGACCCACAATTTCTTTCATCAAACTTGACGGCTGTGGCATTCTTTTGCATCCACAATAGCCAAAACACCCGATCGTACATGATTGGTTGCAGTTAACCTGAACTGTAATCAATTTATATCACAACCAAACCTTTTAAATGTATTGACTATTCTGCGCGGTTCACTGTGCCTATCTGTGAATCAAAATTACGCTATGGCCTACTTTATTGCTGTTCCGGTTTGTTCAATGGAGCCGTGCAAATTTCGATTCGAACCCTTCACATCAATAAAGGGGTGTAAAATTGAAATCGTTAACTGTTGTACAATTTGGTGACGTCCGTTTCCTACTTAGCCTGTCACACTGACCGGAGCCGCAGAACGCCCATGCATAAAAGTCAACACAAGCGTCTTACGTTACACCGTTTGCGGTTTTACCAGCACAATCTGTAGAAAGAAGATTGAAAATCACATGAATGAAGTTCATTGTGGTCCAATCGGGTTATGTTCGTTAGCCAGATGGCAGTTTGGTATGACAGTGGATAAAAACGGGGAGAAACTTTAATAGTAACATCACATTCGGAAGAAAGATATTGAAACTATCAGACGAGAGGTAGTTGGGTATAAATGTATACGACAGCGCAGATGTATCCACTATCCACTACTGAATGCGCGGGTTTGCTGACATCAAGAGACCGCTAAACCACGAAGTTATGATTATGATATATAACGACATACCTGTAGTTGTCAAGAAAATGTGAGCCACGGCTAGTAAGTTATGGAGTTACCGGTTTGGACCACATTCAGGCCGACTTCTTATATATGACGAGTTAAACAAGATCGAGACTAGCATGTCATCGCCAAGTTCCAAGCAGTGGGTAATTGATTAATCAATTAAATGAATAAAATACTCCTGATTCATCAGCCCAGTTTCCACCAGAATTAACGGAGGACTTTTCTGTAATGCTTAAGTTAATATGACTTTTCCCGTTGAATTAAAACAAGGACGGAACGGGTCAAGAAAAACGGATTGGATACACTATTTTGGTTCAGCTTCAAAAGTGTGATTACAGTCGGCTCGAATATATAATCTGAAGGTCAGCCATTTCCACTACAACCATTAGTAAATGAAAACTCTTAACATATAGATGAGACATTCGCAAAGGCAATTCAACCAAACTTAGGTTCGATATGACTCTTGTACAGAAAGCCAAGACAAAACTGTCTTCTGTTTGTCTCAGTGAACTTGAAAATTGCCTAGACGCTAAACTTATCCTTAAAATGCTGAGTCAGTCTGGTGTGGTCGTTTTTACTTCGGATGCTTGTGCTTCAGGTTGTCTGCTCAATAGACCGGATTTTTAAAGGAATCTTCATTATTTCAGTAGAAATGGTCTTATTTAAGGAATGACCCTCTTAGCAAGGTACCTTATAGTTACATTTATGATAATTTCTTAGAATACCATCAGCTTCACGACTTTTCTTACGTTCACAGATATCTTGCCACCAGTCAACTGCAACCGACAGACGCCAGACGTGTCTTTCCCTGTTGGGATGAACCTGTTTTTAAAGCCAAATTTAAGGCAAGTTCATGCGTTTCACTTGTATGTGTTATGTCGTTAAGTTGACCATAAGATCTGTTGGGTTTACTTATCTGATCCTAATCACTGTAGGAAATCTTTCATCACATTTTAACTTAGCTCGTTTTCAATCTACCCCTAGATCACGATTGTGCGAAACAAAGAATACATATCGCTCTCGAATATGGCTCTAGAGAGATCAGTAGAACTACCGGACGATTGGATTGCAGACGAATTCCGTCCCACAGTGAATACCTCAACGTATCTGTTAGCCTTTGTAGTGTGTCAGTTCAAATCTTTGTCAGCTGTTGACTCCAAGGGCCGTAACGTAAGTGTGGAACATTTGAGTAATAATTTTTCGCTGCGCTTCGTACATGAACGGTTGATCAAATGAATAGGTATGTATGTCATAGTGCTATATTACCGCCTGTAGACTTACAAGAAAATCGGAAGATGATCTGATCAGTTGATCATATTCCCACCTCTTTTCCAGTTCACCGTTTGGGCCCGGCCCGAGCTGATACACGCTGCTAAGTATGCCTTGGAAATTGGTCAGAAAATCATACGCTTCTTTGAAGACTACTACGAAGTAGCTTATCCACTGGAAAAAACCGGTAAGCTGCCATATGATTAAAAAATTACCTATTAAATCCATAATCTTAATGTATGCGACAGGGCTACTGATGATATTTAAGTAGTGTATTAGCTACTGAAAACGGGGATTTCTTTTCAACTACCAAACTGTGTTCCAATCCAGATCGAAAGCAGCATTAGTTCAAAGCGCCTGTTTGCACGTCGTTCGATGATCAGGGTGTAGAACGCAAGACAACCCCAATACAAGGCTTGAGGGATGATTTTGGTCCATTACTCCTCCAAATCAACCACTACTATACCGATGTGATGGTTGGTATGAGCATTCTGTATAGGAAAATGTTGATTAGGGACATGTTGCCAGTTGAGTAATCCAAAAGACTTAGTTGGACGGAAAGTGTGAAATTAAACACCACTCACACTTGATTGAAGCCACCGTTCCTGAATAGGACTTCCCGTTAGTCCACTTCAAAAGGAAGCAACTGACAGGATTTTTGTGAAAGTCGTTCGTCAATTTATGTGTTGTTCAGTTCGTTCACTGAAGACAATATCTTCAACCTAACTGAGATGTCCCTTCCACAAGATTACCGAATGCAGGAAGCAGCCCACCTAATTGTTTCTTGAACACTGCTCAGGCAGGGTTGTGGTTGAGTGATTGAACATGATCGTTTAGTCATACAAACTAAGAGGTTGCTAGCCTTCTGCAAAACGTGCTACCCTCACAAAAATGAGGGGTGGCCAGGACAAGGACATGTTATATCGTTGGGCTATTTATATGAGACGCAACTCGATTTTACTGTCTTTCTGTCGAATTAAGCTAGCCGAAAAGCTTATCTGAATTCAAAGTCTGTGTCCAGGTATGAGTGGTATTCAGTTCGAAACACTCTGAGTTCCCATGCTTTAATTAACGATTTAAACAGAAGATGTTCCTTACGACTGCTCTACCTATGAAGATTTCTGTCCACTTCACTACACAACTGACTCCCGTGTTGGGCCCAATACCAACTCTAACTTCTTCTCATCGCATGTGTTTATATTTATCGGGTTTTATGTTATGTGCTATACTTGACTTTGTTCTACTGACAATATATCAATCAGAAATCACATGAATTCACTTGACTTGTTCTTACCACAACTCGGAGCTAGCTAAACATCAGCTTTACAGTAGGAAACAAAGTTAACTTCGTTCCTAAAGTTCCTGAGCTGTTACGTTCTCCTGTCATCGACTGAAATCGATTAGCCTTCGGCAGCTGCCTTAAAATCTACCAAGGCTTGTTCTGTGGATTCCAAACAGCGTGAGAGATGGTTCGGTAAGTTGGATGTGAGGAGCAAAGATTGAAACAGTTCGAAGAAAAAAACCTACGCAACTTCTCACAACTCCATTTGTTTTTTCCCCTCTGGTTCGGTGGCCAAATATTTGGACTTGCATTCTGGCACTTTTCAACGAGTCTCTGATTCTGATGTCCGGTCCTGTTGATACTAGCATCAATTCGCTGATGGTCACTTGGACTGACTGTTTATTTCACGTATATCCGTTCACAAGCGGAACAACTCGAGCAACCCATACTTCATTTGATTTGAGGACGCACTTTCACGTTATATTTATAGATATGGTTGCTGTGCCAGATTTCCTCGCGGGCGCAATGGAGAACTGGGGACTTATTATCTACCGTGAGGCGACCATGCTTTGGGACCCGAAAACGGGCACTGCCGCAGGACGACAGAAAGTAGCCACTGTAGTCTCACATGAGATTGCTCATCAGGCAAGGCACACGTTTAAACAAGATACGAGGCTTTTTCTGTTGATTATGTGTACTAATAATATATTCTAACCTATGGCATACTATAATATGTAACCGCGAACTAATACTTAACCGCTTCAATTTCTTCAGTTGATGTGGGCTTGATGCTCTAGTAGGCCACTAGTTTGCGTTATCACTGATTTAGAAGGTATACAGCACATTTGCTGCTCATACTATTCACAAACGCGCAAACCTTTCTGTATTGCAATTGAGTATACCGTAACTTCTATGTAACAACTAGTCTTCGGTTTTCTGAAATAACAACTCAGCACGAAGAGGATGGTACCTTAAAAATGAAAGTCTGCATGGAAGTGAAATTTCGTTGACCGAATTGATAAATAAACGTCCGATTGACAAGTACACTGTACCCGGTATGTAATTAGAAACTCCGTGTAAGATGTACGTCAGAAAATTAAGATACGTATATTGAAATAAGGATGCTCAAGTATAGCGTCAGAATAGATCATTGTCGTTGGAATAGTATTTTGTCCTACAGTTTTCCAATCAGGTTGGTTAGTGGCTACATATAAGTATTCTTGTGAGTGTGCGCTATATATAACGCGAATGAGACTATCTTTATTGTCTGTTGTCACTCATTATTTGGAAGGGAATCAGTCAGGTAACTTATCAATACCAGTCGTCTAACAATTTAACTGCGATCTCACTGTCAAGAGCTACCTCTTATCTGGGACAATTAGGTTGCAAATAGTTGTTTTCGGTAACCCTTTCGCAAGTCAATATAGTTATACTGGTTTCTTCAAGACATGGGCTAACCTGTCACAATGTCATTTCGGATCTTGTGGAGATTTTCCGACATTTCGTTTGTCTCAACCTTTCATTAGCAAGCGTTCAAATGGATTCTTACGTAACACAACATTAGATGCATTCGCTTTGCATGTTGAACTTTCCCAAGCTAGCTTAATTTTCTGTCCTTTGACTCTCCCATTTTTAACTGAAGTAGTAGACTGAAATTTTGCCCTTACTAGCGCTCCGAAAGTTAATGCTGCAATCAGGTATGAGTGCTGTTCATTTTGAATTAACCCATACCTACGAACTTCCATTCCTGAGTGAAACCATGCTCAGTTAGTTCAGTGAAGACATTAACTTCAGTGTAACTGAGTGGTCTTGATTAAACGGTCGCAGATTGAGTTGAACAGAGCAACTTTGTTTGTTCTTTCGAAATAGTCGAACAAGCTGAACGTCACTCACATAAGGCTGTGGTTGAGCAATTGAGTATGATCATATAATCACAACTACTGAGATCTTAGTGGCATTGTATTTAACACAGACACGATGGTAAGAGAGTGAATTCCGGTCCCAACGAGGATTTGCATGTGTGGGTAGGTTTGATAAAAGAACAATTCAATCTAGTACCTATTCTCGAAGTGAGCTGGTTAAAACGTTTATGTGAGTAACAAAGCTGTAATAAAGTTTGGGTGATGTTCAGTTTGATATAATCCTCTGAGTTGCCTTATTTCTTCTGTCATAATTTTTCCTCAAACAAAATACTTTCGGTGCAATATACGTGGTTTTATTAAAGATGTAATCATAGTATACAAAACACTATTTCCCAGCTTGGTTTGCTTTGTACAATGGCCGGTTTCTCTTGTTATTGTTTCTAGCGGAAAATAAGTCTAGTTAGCCTAGATATGACCCTTATCACGAACACACTCCCATAATATATAGGCAAAAGGAAACTGGAATCATTCATTACATATCCGTAATTATTTCACCTCTATTGACTGTCTTCACCAGTACAGTGGTTTGGCAATTTGGTCACTTTGACGTGGTGGGACGATTTGTGGTTGAATGAAGGTTTTGCAAGTTTTGTGGAGAATATCGGAGTCGACCATGTTCATCCTGAATGGAGAATGGTGAGTAGGCTGAGTACAAATAAATTTCCATTGATTGGTTGCTAGAATTATGCTTCGATGTCATTGGTTGTCGTGCAACATACCTATCAAATGAAACAAAATAATTTTACGGTAGGTTGTCAATGCGTACACTTAGCAGTTCAAGTCAGATGTAGAAAGTCAAATAAATTCAGTCGGTTTCCTTACGCCCGTTTGCAGTCATACTCACTACAGGGCATCACCATTATCATCAGTAAGGGAAAAAACATCGCCCACCTCATTGTTATTGAACCTACCACATACACTTTTACTCTTCAGAATTAGCAACGTTTACACTAATCATTCTAATCTTCTATGTTATCCTCTCAACCACCTTTCTCCCTAGTATATTTGCTCGAATACCAATCAAGTTCTTCAGTATCGGGTCTTAGAACCAGTCAACTTCAATCGTCACACGACACTTACACTATACGATATATCAGCTCGGCATTGTCAGTGCACTCTTGGTCAGTCAGGAGATTAACCTTAGTCGACCAAATCCGTTTGACAAGGCAAATTGCGATATTTTATGCATACACGTTTCATGTTTGACATCCGTTTACAAGATCTAGAAGTCAGACGGCGCTAGATATTATACGCATGTCTTACATTGCTATTTGTTTATCTGATCACATAAACGTGAATGTCTTCCTTAGGTATTTGTAAGATGTGTCACTGGGAAATTGTGGAACCCGGCATATTGACCTTTAATTTTTACATCTGCCACTGTTGTATCCTATTCGGGTTGTGTCCCCCTGCGTGTGTGTGTGTGTCACAACTCTGATATTCATTGGCAAGCCCATTGAGGAATCGGTCTTGTGCGCCTGTCATTGGGTGTGTCGTCATCGAACACTTGCACCTGAAAAACCACCAGCAATGTAGAATACGTTGACCATTACCGTTACTGTTATGATCACCAGGAACTTCATCGACATTGTCGTTGTGATCACCAACATCAAAGTCATCAGCACCATCGTTCGTTCATCTTTGTCCCAAATTCTATCGTCTGCTTCAAAGTTGGTTTGGATTTGGAAGCAATTGAGTGAACCAAAGAATTTCTAAATTCAGATCATAAAACATACCTCACACTTTAATGTCCCACGTGACAATATTCAAGGTCTTAAGATATAGAAAAAAGGCCCTTTTAAAACAGATGCAGAGAGAGTCAAGTTTTTTGGGGTAACCACACAGAAATATTTTCGAAAATGAATAATTAAACTAATTGATAAACAGATTGGGAATAACACAACGTTTCGAGCAAGTTGTAATACTCTACGTTTCAACCACCTCAGGCGGCCTTCCTCAGGAGTGTTGTAATCGAAATCACCTTCGATTTCGATTTCAACACTCCTGAGGAAGACCACCCGAGTTGGTTGAAACGTAGAGTATTACAACTTGCTCGAAACGTTGTTATTCCCAATCTGTTTATCAATAACATGTAAACCAAGATGCCCAAACTATTCAACTTCATTCGTACTAAATTTGGTGCGGATATCTTACAAATAATTAAACTAACTTCTGTTGTTAGCACATATTCTAAGTTCCTGTGGCTATCATGCAATTCGGCTATCGACAATTGTTCCCTATATGTTTTTCTTAATCTGAGCAATATCTATGACTGCTCTCTTTCTTACTACCGTTGAGTGTTAAGTTAGTGCAAAAAATGTCTGATAAACACAAAAAATGGTGCAAGCAGTAATGAAACTCACAACTATGTGAAACAGATAGCATGATTTGACACGAGGCATAGTTTTCTTCGAGTGCTTTCCATGCACTCGCGTGGTTGATTGGGAGACCCCAGACATGACAAACTACCCTTCTTAAAGTGAGTTATTGGAGCGATCAAAATATCTTTCGTTTTTTATTGCCAGACTGTGGCTTAACGATTGCTATCGGGCTATAGAGAGTATATTGTGAAGTGACCACCGCAGTGAACAACACAAGGACAGATTGGGTTTATGTCCTAACCAAAGTTCACTATGTGTGTAACTACCTCAGATGCCAGTCATGGAACTGACATCACTTAAAATAATCACTGATAACCAGTGACACTTCTTATACCACTAACATTATTGAGGCAGTCGGTCACCAGAAACAGCTGTGGTCATGCTCCGAGAGTGTACGTGGTTGTTCGCATTGAGTTCCGAATCTGAAAGCCAGCACATGCACACACATTCTTTTACAAGTGAGAGCCAAACAGAGCAGAAGCGTGTTATTTACCAAACACCTTGTATGTCTCCCAAATCCTTGTAAACACTTCATCAACTGATCAGATGATCGTAAAGGCAGGATAATTCACACTAGTAAATCATCGCGGATTTCTAATAGAGTGTGCACGTGTTAACTAATTTGCCATGCGTTTTGTTGTTGTCGTTATTACTAAGGATGAACAATTCCTGTTGGAAGATGTGCAAAAGGCGCTGGGTCACGACGCCACATCTAGTTCACGACCTGTAATTCAATCTGTTCATTTTCCGAAAGAAATCAACGAGCTTTTCGATGCTATTTCATATAATAAAGTGAGTAATTGTTAAAGAATGGTAATTTTTTTGTCTACATTCCTTAAGAAGATGGAAATGAGCAATATCGGTATGGCGTAAAATCAAGAGAACGATAATTACGTGTGTATAACAAATTTTAAACATCCTGTTCAGAATCATTTTGTCCGAGTTCCCAGATAGATTACTGAAGGTTCATTTAATAGCAAACGATTTAAAAGTTTCACCACCCACCATCAGTGTTAGACTTACACTTGAAATGATTCAAGCAAACCGTGAATGTCAAGTTCACACTACAGTTACATGTATTCAGCCTTTCCGGATACATTGGATCGTCGTTATTGATCATAGATGCATTGTTGTTTCCAAAAATGCTGACCGTAAAGGAAAACTAACGCGTTACACAAATCTAATATCCACACAGTAACTTTATGAAATGAAACGTGACATCGGACACAAATGCCAGTGATCAGAAAAGCCTTTGTTTCCACTGGTTGTGCCGCCTATTTAGTTCATGAACTTTTACAATGTACGTATTCAGTACTAAGAAAGCCGTATGGTTAAGGGCATCAAAACGTGATCATTCGCTAGACATATCCTTGCGTTTGACGTTTTTAACTGAATTGTACAGCATTCTTTGGATCTTTATGTTTGTATTCTACAAGTGTAATTGCAGGCTTTACTGTCCCCACAGCAACAGTACCAATCGATAACTGCTCGTGATGGTTAAGCTAGCTTGACTAGGTTAACGAAATCTTTTCGACTGGGTCGAACTTAGGTATCTAATGTGCACCAGCCCGACGAAGCTGAGCGGACTGATCATAATTTGATAGCTCACACTTTTGATTTTCTTTTTAAGGCAGATTGCGAAACACATGTTTGGTAAACAATCAATCTCTCAATCGAACACCGGCGTTACGTCAGGGGTCTGCGGCTTACGTAGAAAGGCACTGTAGTACTAAAAGGCTTTATGTTTTGTGTTAAATCGCCCCAGCTAATTTGGAGTAATTCACTCAGTAACTCGTACTCGACAATTCCAGTAGCGCATATTCAGACGGTCTGGTTAACGGAATTATCTTTGAAGTTTAAAAATACGTCGCAGAAAGTGTTCGAAAGGATTTGAATTTATACGGTAATATTTGACGAAATCAAAATCAAGGTACTTTCTCACCTTGAATCGGAATAAGCCGGATATACAAATTATTCGGCAGAAAGGTGCTCAGAATGGAACAACCAAACGTGAGTCCACAGTAGCTACCATTCAACAACAACCAAGTGTAAATGAGGATAAGAGTGTGTCAAACAATGTCAAGAAAGAAAGTTTTAATAGACAAGCAATGGCAATTAAAGAGAAAAAGGAAATTAGACATTTTACGTCAAATTATGGTACAAAATTCACCACGATTTTTCACTAAACACGGCAAAAACAAATTAAGGTGAATTGGGAATGGGCTTTCAAAAATCAAATCGAACAGGCCTCAACAAATTCTTCGATGCGCACCTTATCAAACCTAAGACGAAAAACACATCAGACGATCTTAAACAAATTCAACACGATGCATTTCATATACTTTTCTTCTGGAGACTATTATTAAAAATTGTTAGCAATACAACTTTATTGCTCCTCGATAACGTTTGTGGGTTCCAGCTTAGGATGATCGAGAAATCCTGCTTGAGTAGTCAAGCTGCTGGATCATTTGGTAGTGTGCTGAGTGGACAACTGACTCTAGATATAGAACTTCCAAGCTTTCCGTACGGTTCCGTAGCACCTGCCACGTCTGGGCTTGCTGCTTCTGTCAATGATTTCAATTTAGTCAAGTTCCAGACTTCTAGCCATCATTTCTCTTATACATAATTATTATTGTCATTTTTAATTAAGACGTCATAAAAATCCGGAACAGGTTAATTTGAACGAGCTTTAATTCCCTTCATTTTAGGGTGCGTCGGTACTGCGAATGATGGAATCCTTCTTGGGTCGTGACACTTTTCGGCTTGGATTGCGGGTAGGTTGGTACAAGATGTGAGCTTGACCAGACAACTTTTAACCCCCCCGTCCATACACATATACAGTGTTTAACGAAGGAATGAGGCAACCCTCTGCTTACGTGCTGCGTACATAGCTCATTTACATATTTGTTTGTGCACAAAACCAAGTTTACGTTGAAATATTGTGGCTGCGTTTGGACCGGATAATTCGACACGGATATCAGGATGTACAGGGATTTGGAAGAAAGTTGTCCTTTCAAAACCCCGAGGTGCAAGGTACCAGATTCAAACTAGACTCATCTGTAAGGAACTCGAGACCGGCCGCAGCACAGTCCAAAACGTAAGGGAAAAAGGGGTCGCTAATCGTCAAACCTGTCACTGATCATGCAACAGTTAAGTAGTATTGTCATGCGTGAACGCTTCACTGTGAACCCTGATGACGTCATACGTAGTGATGCCGATGGTTTTGTTAGTAAAACGAACGGACGCCGGACGATAAACCTATGATTTGAATGTAAGCAGAATATATAGTTTTGTTAATATTAATATAGGCGTAGATAATTGCACACTTGATCAAAAATTCTACAGGACATTCTTAGCGGAAAATGATTTTTTCCCGCAGTTTTAAATTGTACTTTAATCGGCGAAATTATGTCCCATTTTCAATTAAATGGTTGTAGAACGTTTGCGACCTCCTGTTTCCTTACCTAACGACTCTTCGAAGATTTCCTTCAATCAGCTATACAGATAAACATTTTTGCAGTGACTTTTTTTAAAGCCTGTGTACAATTTTACCTCCAAAGCAGCTAGCCCTGAATTGGTGCTTTTGAAAATGCACCTAACACACCGCATTATAACCAGCAGATAAACACGCTAGTAGTGAACTCACAATCTTGGTTGTCACCGTTCTTCTTCATTTCGTCACTTATTTGGTCAACCTGGTTAAAACTCCCTTTGGTTGCCACGTAAATGAGGGTCGAACAGCCTCGCTTCTGTCTCCTTCCTTTCCTTACTACAATTCTACCGGCTAAAAGATGTACATGTTTCAGCTTGTTTACTTCCTGTTGTTGCCTGTCAATATTCATCGGTCATTTTGTCATGCTTATACAACACGTTGACAAGACACACGTCACCCTGTTACTTTTTGTTCCCTGTACTCATGGAACGATCAGACAAATGTACTTTTCTGAGAAGGGCACCGATGAGCTATCCATCTTTCTGTGTCTTGCAGAAACCTGTAAACTCCTATTCCTTATCTCAGTCCACAAGGTTGCTTACTTTAAACCACAGGTCAACCTTTTTATTTACCCCACAAGCTATCAACAAACCGTCAGTAGTATACGTAGTTACAGATTTCGATATATTAACGCGGGGAGTTGCATCTGGGCTTCTTTTGATTGTGAACAAACCTATTGTCCAATTTATGTTTTAGAATTACCTTCAAGAATTCAAATTCAAGAACACTGTTCATGAAGATTTATGGAGATCACTTACCGAAGTGAGCATCAGAAATAATTAAAACAGTGTTCAATATTTCACGTGTATATTTTGCTCCGCAAACCTGCCTTAGAGTTCATATATAAAACCCACAAGGTGCATTTAAATTTTAATTAGGGGAGTCAACAAGTTAAGTGGACTGGGAACCATTTATTGTAGCCAAATTAAACATTGAAAAGCCATTGAAGGTCTGAATTTTTGGACAAGCGTCACTTTAACTTCAGCAATACTAATCAACACAGCAATGATCTAATGTTTGAAATATTGTCATTCCTTATTGCACAAAAATAACTTTCGATCTCTCTGGATAAGAAACTGTGTCTTCGGCTTTTAAGCAAGTTGAAATTGTTGATAACACTCGAGACAATCCTTGTGTGGAATTTCCGGTTCTCCGCGAACTACTCACAAACTCCAGTATAGCTGGAATCTGTGGGTATCCGGTGTTAAGTGTTATTCTCATCTAGCAGAAACTGCCTAAACACAGGCCAATTCTGAGAAGATCGTGTTCATGAGATGATCTTTGTAGAGGAATAACTTTACTCTTATGTAGTTCGGTTTAGCTTATATTATCTTAGTTTCACTAGATACACGTGTAATACGAGAGTGACGGACCTTCTTCGAAGACTGAGTAACGATCTCTCTCATGTTTACCTCTTGATATTTTCCTACACGAAAAGGTTTACAGACCGGTTCAATGAGTTACACAGTCGTCTTCTCGATGTCCTTCTAAAGCACTGTCACATCAATTACTACATTATCCCAGGAAAAGCTCAATATGGCTGTGGTACTCATAATTAGGGACTTCGAATGGCCCTAGGAATCGTGCGTTACTTGAAACCTCCCACGCAAGTAATAAGGAGAAGACCTGGTGCTGGTAGCAGCAAGCAATTGTTATTCATGAACTGAGACGCCAAATTTACGAATGTACAACAGTATTAAAGAAATCATAGCCTGTCATAAACTGTATGTTAATTGGTGGAAAACGGAACAGATGAATTGGCGAAAAGCGGAAGGCACAACACTGAGTCTGTTCGTCCAATCCTGATGTTGTATGTTTAATGCGATATTTGGATTGGCCGTTTTCATATCTTCTGTTTGGATAATCGGTGAATCGAAATTTCCACCACAATGGCGCAGCACTTAGCCTTGCACTACCATGTTTCACACACACCATGATGAATTGACATCGTCGTTTCATTCTTTGATAACACTAATTATTTTCCAATCCACGGAGGTGATTTTTTGTGGTAAACAACCAAATTTTACTAAAAGCACTCAACTGATGGCGAAGCACAAGTGAGTATCATCCGGCCTGATTAAAATCGGAAGATAGAAGGTTTTCATCAAGCGCGGTCGTGCTGTTTACTTCCAGGTTGCTTATAAAGTTCTGTCCAAATAACCAGGATAAAACAAAGTACCGTATCGAAACCGCTGATACGTTCGCTATCAGAGTAAAGTATTCGAAGTTTTTTGTAAGTTATGCTCGTTTGTATCTTGAACCTAAAACGACCGATTTTTAACCTCTATTGGCATCGTAGTTACTGACAATCAGTAACACACAGGATAAGTGGTTCGTCCGACTGACAAGTAAGTTTTGTGGTATTCGACTCTACACACAATCAGTAAGTAATATTTCAAACCTTGGACATCTAATGGCTTCCTAATTAATTCTTTTGAACATAGATCCGCCACTAGGTCAAAGTCTACTTGAAAAGTTATGTCTGACAGTGAATTGGGCACAAAGTATGGGAACTATCCTCAACAGAAGTACACAGCCAAACCATATTGCTATGGTGTCCTCAATTTGAAGCCGCGACACAAATTGGGTTGGTCATGTGGAGGTCAAGTAAACTGTGAACGCGATTTAATTCACCGCTAACAACATGACATTGAAATTACCTGACATCTTTTCGGTGATGTGGTTGTCGGGTCATCATTACGCATATGTTCAAAAACATATTGAGAATTGGAAACATTTCCGCTGCCATTTTCAAAGGTCACGTAGCAATCTACTGGCAACGCAGAGGGAACGATGCGTTGTTTTAATAGGGAGATGAATATTAACTGCTTGCGGTTGAGAGCTCATATATGGACTCAAGCTCAGCGTACCGTATGAACTCGAGACGGAACTCCAAAGTTAGAGTACCAAAACACGAATGAAGTCATTTTTTTAAACATCATAACGCCGGTTAACAAACACTAAATTTCCCATTTATTAGATGCATCGGTTGCTTCATTTGTGGGGAGTAAGTTACTTTGGAGAGGTCGGATGCATGAATTTAATTCTGGTCTGGTCTATAGAAGAACCGTATTTTAGATGGTACATCAGTTCTGGCCATTAGGTTGCAGTATGAAGTAGCAGTTACTGTCTTTTGAGTGATGGGACTGCCCACATTAGTTGATAATTTAGATTGCAAACTTTTAGTTGATGAAACTCGAACAATGCCCATCGATATTCAAATTGGCATAAAATTGTAATTCTCTAACAAATGGATGTTTAAATTCGGGAGTCTTATTTCAAGAGAAACGAATACTCACTTTAATATAGACCATTTCTACAGCACACCCTAGTTTCAACTCATTAAAGAACAGCTATGATTGGCAGTTTGGTGTGCACATAGTACAAGTACGAGCAGCTCCAGTGCCGACTTTATGGTCATCTTGGGATGAGTTTGGATGGGCTCAACCTATAAAATAATACAATCTACTGTCACAAATATTCTCAATAGATATATCAAGGTGCTAAATCAAGATAGCATAGACACCTCGTACATGTTGGCCAAACAATTATGCGGTTCCCGATTAGATGTAAGTAGATTTCAACCGACTTTCAGCTTTCTATTTTTTTTCACCGTTGAGGTCGCCAACTTTTCTTAACAGACGTATCTTAGACATTTTGAAATTTGCCAACTTTTGCCTTGATACAACAGTATAGATAGAGATTGGCACATGCAGACGGTTTCCACCAGCTTGCATTTCCCCATAAACTCGTTGGCATCGTCAATTCACAATGGATTGTGGAATATAGATTGCAATATTAGCCTGCTATCAGAGGTGAACTTTTCACGCTTCCAATAATTATATATGTGTTGAATCTTGCCCCAAATATTTTTACATTTCCCGTCCTGACATTTGGTTCCATAAACTGGAAATTTATGGGTACTCTGAACACAGTATAAAATTTCTGCTCTGCAAGTTTAGTTTCATAACTCAGTGGACTAAGCACCTGAACACTGGTGATTCTGGCCATCGTTTCTCGGATGCTTTACGACTAAAAGCCCCAAGGTTTGATGTAAGTTGAATAACATTCTGAAGTGATTTCGGCTGTCACATTTCCAAAGATGCTCCAGTAAACTCCCTTCAAAAAACATTATAATTGATTCCAGCTCTGACAACGCTTCATGATGTGATTTTCTCGACCGCTGCGTCAACGACCTCACATAAGACACGACTAAATTATCGTACTCAATTCCCCAGCCACATTCGCTCGCCAGTAAAACTCAGAATGGCTAATCATCCACCGAGAAGACGCAGTAATTGTCCTGTTACTTTCAATCCGTGACCATACACTTACGTTTTCTCTTCAAGTTGAAATCGCATGACCATCTGAATTTGTTCAACAGCGTTTTGATTATGAGTAAGCAGTAGTTTTTGTACAAATTCCTCAGTGCTCAGTCCCATAAGTGGTAGTCACGTAACCGTCTTTACCCGTTTTGATCATTTGTGTTTACACTACTCTGTAGTAGCAAGTAGCCCTTTTGGTTTCTCAAGGCAAAGTTCATCAGGAAAGAGTTGTTCAATGTATAAAAAAATGAGCAGCGCATAATTCTGATTGATTTCTACCATGTTTGTTTATAATTCAGGCTGCCAGAAGCACTGGTAAAGATGTGGACGTCAAATCCGTTATGGAAACGTGGCTGATGCAAATGAACTATCCACTGGTAACAGTTGAAAGGATCGGCACAAATTTGTTTAAACTCAATCAATCTCACTATTTAGACAACCCGGAGAATAACCCGCCGGAGAATCCGTCACGTTTCAAGTTAGCTGATTTTTCAAATGGTTATATCCTGGAAATTTTTAAACACCGTAGTCAACTGAGCTGAATAATTCGATCCGGCGTAAATGGTTGCCAGTTGTGACTGGTTTCTTATTTGTGGCTGTCAAGGGAGGATGTTGATCGTAGCACTGACTCAAGCCTGGGCTCCAGATAGATGGTATAGTGCCAACGAACAGCAATGCGGTTTCTCTATTAAGGCTTCAGTCCTGGGATAACTGTATTCTGTACCGTCACTTTTCACTAGACTGAACTATTTTGAAAATAATCCCAACGAAGTGTACTAACGGGAATGTATGATGTATAACCGCAAGTGTGTTACTTTGTCCAAAAACGAAGAACTCAGTACAGATAAAATTGAATAAACCAAATGTGACCATTGAGTAAGTGGCTGCCTACAGCGTTTCTTAAACAAACAGTGGCGTGACACGATATAAAACATACATTACTGCTTATATGTATATACATATATATATGTATGTATGTATAAAATGTGAATCTCGGATGATGAAAGTTAACTAACACACAGGTTTAATATACCGCCACTTTATAATGACCAAAAAATGATAGGTTTCTGTTTCGTACTAGTCAATCGATGCAGTATGAATATACTCATTTCACTTGTCAAGAAATCTACACCATTTCACGGTGTAATGTTTGATTAGCGACCGAAAGAAACCGACAGGTGATCCAATGATAGTTTCGGCTATGGCGGCTCACTTGTTATGATTTGAGAGATGACTGTGTGCTCCCAGAGCAAATCACTATGAATATCACCAACTGGGAACTTGCCTGAGCATGGCCATGGCCTTCTAGTGTCCATCAGGTCATTTTGTTTGTGCGTTCGTTTTGATACAACGATTATACAGGACCAATTTGTTGAGCGCATGACTTTACATAGGCCGAAGTTCATTGTGTACACCACCAGACTTCTGTCGCGATCGAACTGGACAACCGGACGCGTATATACACAATCATGTCAAATAGTTCATCCTTCAGATAGTTGTTTATGTAATATCTATCACGTAAGCTATGAACACTTCAAGTAAGCCTAGTGGCTGCTGAATAAGTCTCATTAAGCTAGGTTAGTTGACCAGAAGTAGGAATCGATCTAGGCTAAAGTTTGGCTGGTCAACTATTCTGAATCTCTACGGTGGTCAACCGACATTCCCAGAAGCGTTCATTTCTGAACATTTTGAAGTCGTATTCAATGAACAGTACTTTTATTAATCAATATCACCCAATATAACGGGCGTTTACCGACAAAAACCATAGGTGTCATCCGTTCTTGACTATCCTATTTTCTTGGGCAGTTTCCAATGGCAGATTCCTATCAAATTTGGAAAACCGAGTTCCTCGGACTGGGGAGAAGAAGACGTGATTTGGCTAAAAGATAGTAAGCTAATGAATACTTACTAATACAACTAGAATCATTCACATTTAAGCAATTGCGTTCACACGGTTCTCCTATTTGTCTTACTGTCCGTTCAGTACTGCTAGAATTGTTCACAAACTAAATTTGATTGTGGCAAATCAGCATTCCAAATAGATTGATTTTAGAAAAAAATGGTACGTGACCAGTTTTAAACCGTTTTCGTGGTAGAGGTTGTCAATTAACATAAAGTTGTGCTAATAGGTAGTGTGTGTGCACTATATTTTTCCTATTACTTTTGTCAATATACCCTCTATCCTGATCACTTATCCCCAAAATTATCGTTTCGAAAATTTCATTTCGAATAATAATCACTTGCATGTTTTCCTGAAAAAACTGGCCACCTCAAATACATAGAGGCTCACTGTATTGTTGTTGTATCTGTATTCGGACTCCATCGGCAGCAAGCCTTACGGACAATGACAACGGTAGTGAGAACAAGTCTCAGCAGGAGTACATACTGTATGGTCGCATTTTCAGGCGTCTGTCATCTTAAAATGTGTGGACTAGTGAGTTGCTGGTCGCTGAAGCCAAGTATTGCGTCATTCGCCTTACAGTCAATTACAAATAAGTCGTATGGTTGATACTTTTTCAGCAGGGCAGTGAGAAGGTGTTAAGTACACTTTAAATGACCGATCAACAATGATTACTGATGAAGTTTGACAGTGTATTCTACTGTCCGTTACAAGCTGATCATCTATCCAACATAAGCAGAAATCACTGGCGAACTTTTGGTAACCCTCAGTGAGACACATCCGCACTCAACCCACACACCAAAAACCGGTTGCTATTTTTTTGAGGTATTCAGATATATGGTAGAACAACTTGTTGCCTCAGTTGACTTGAGAAGCACCGGGAAAGATTGTTTCGAAAAATAAACCGCTATGGGAAAGCTCACAGTTCAATGAGAAACTGCGTCACGTTTTAAAAACATTCAGAAACCGTGTGTGAGCATTGAAATAAAATGAGAAAAGCCTACAAGGCTGTCTTCAGCTAGTCTCAAATAGTCATCTGAACAGCCAGGTCACGAAAGTGACTTCATGTTCGTGGGCATACAACATCTATTGCGAGACAGTAGATCAGTGTCCGCTGTCTCTTGAAGGGAACCACCAGTTAGAACAAATGTTTGTTCATTACACTGGAAGTCGGCTTTGATGCAAAATAAATTTCACTCACCAAGGATATTTGTTTATTCTGTCTTGGAGAAAGATGAAGCAAACGGAATCAGACAATGTGTTATCCGTAAAACGTTCAAAAACTTAAACACCGATAGACTGCAATCTCGTATAACTTATCACGTGTTCAGTGAAGAAGCAAATTGCGGAACATGTGCTTTCGACAAACCAGTATCGGACCAGTACGGCGTTAAAAGTTGACTAAACGAACTTAAGCACTGAGTTCCGTCTATTCAATTGATCAGGACGGCTAGAAGATATATTATGCGATGCGAGCATTTCCTTTATCCGCATTGGTCATTTACATAAAACATTCGATCATACAGGTATAGGGTATGGCGACAAAATAAAATGAACGGAAGTCATATGGCACATTCCGAATGAGGTGAACGGTTTCTCTGCCGTAGTAACGAAATTGATTGCGTCTGCACTTTTTGCCAACAGAGGGCCCGCGCGTGACGCCTGATCAATAACGCTTCGGAAAACACCATCTTAATTTTGCGATTGTGTAGCAGGACCATAAACGAGGTGGTGGAGAATTCACATGACCTGCTGCGATTGGGTGTTTTGGGCTTGACGACACCAGGTTTCTGTTTGTACGTTGGTAATCTGGCATGCGTTGGCTCACTGTCCCGGCGAGCCACTTGGGGGATGTGCTCCACTCTCCTCTGTTTGAAGTTTCGGTCCGTTCTGCCAAGGTCTGAGTAACTACAACTGCAGATGAACTAGTAGATGATGACAGGTAAAGCTTTCCGAACAAGAACGATCGGGACAGTGGAGACTGATCTTGTGTGAGGAGAGTAACAAACGTAACTCCGCTGTGGGATAAGTGCGACCAATGACAGATTTCGACTTTCGAATTGCATCGGTAATGTTGTGGTCTCTTATATAAGGAAGGTTGATAAGAGGAAAATTGCTTCTTCGCTGCTGATCGTGAGTGAGATTTAGCCATTCGCTGCTTGCAATGAATTTCAAAAAATTTGACCAGATACCCATTCGCGAACAGAGCACTCCTCACGAGCTCCTTAGATGGTCGGCCTTGTACAGTTTCCTTACTCGATTAGAGAGCGCTCACACTAAAACACGTTTGTAAGCCACGAGTTCAAATGCGGGAAATTGTAGGTACTGCCCATTCCATGTGGCTTTCCGACAAAAAGACCAGCTAAGTGTACCGCCTCATGGCCTGGAAATAAGAATATCTTAGAGCGGTAGTGAGTCATCTAGCCAGTCTTCATGGGCGACAAAGATTTCGGTGAGTGAATTTAACCTGATGTAAAAGTTATGGAGTGAACAAAATCTGACCAGCATATTGTTTGCAAAGCAAAGAACGATCAGTACAATCCCATAATCCATCTTCGACCACTTCAGGAAAATGTTCGGCCACTCTTGGGCCCAACGTACTGCCCGTTGATATGCCATCAACTTGCCCATAGAGCACATCCAGTGAACTCAAACCAAATACTTTGCGCACACATGATAACTGCTTCTTCAAGGCAGTCGATGGACACAGATAGAAAAGTATTAGGGATCAAAAGAGTCACATAAATAATCATACGGTGAATCATTTGTGGATAGGGGGTCAACGTCAGCTCAGTACATCTTTTGTGATGAACTCCCCGGAATATCTTTCAAAATATCGCACAGTTGAAGGAATCTTTCGCGATACGTTTGCGATACGTTTAATCATCCATGCAAGGGTAAGCTTCAACAGAACACCGGTTTTGCGTAATTCGGATAAGCATCTCATTCCTGGCAAAGGGTTCCCAGCGAACCACGTTAACTGCTCATGACGCTCATGCGGAAAGATTCTCCTGCCCATGCCCCAAGAGGCTTTGTCGGAAAAAAGCTTATAAGTCAATGTATTATTCACCAGTAAAGTTTCATTGAATGTAAGCCAAATTGGTTGATTTCAGTAAGCTTCAAGACGGTACTGAGCTGGTGCGAGATCTGTCAAATCATGAGATAGCTGAGTGAAGTGAACTCTCCTGACAAAGATCACGTTCACCTCGAACAGCTCAGCTGTAATTTTTATGGGGCTAACGAATAAGTCCTCTGCACCTCTCACAACGTTTTCTCTCTTCACTAATTCATCCGTTCTAAGTGACAGCTGACTTATTTTCAAACACCTTATCCAGTTGAAGTCTAGAGAATCAAAGAGAACTGATGGCTTGTCACCTGTCTTTTTCAAGGAGGGTACTGAAATTTTACGCAAGTTATTAGCTGAGTCATTTACTGGGAGATTCACACAACGAAAAATTGATGACTGTGGGGAAAGCACTTGTATACGCGTCACTTGCATACGTGCCAAGGCTCGAAGTGTATTCTGATTGGTCGCGGCTTCAACGAGCAACGGCTCACTCGTCCATGCCCTTTTAAATGACCCGAGTGCTTGTGAATGCGACAATACACTATGCGCTTCTACTGACTCACTTGTTCTCACTACCGTTGTTATTGTCCGTAAGGCATGTTGCAGATAGGGCTCGAACACAGATACAACAGCCACGCATCACACCACTTCCTAAAATGGGAATAGTCATCCGCGGCAATGAGGGCTTCCGAAGAGTTCTTCCTTATTCGAAAGGAAGCTCAAGTGAACATCACCGATTGTGGTCAGCTTGCCCATTGTCGCTCACCCACAACCTCCGGTGCTGTCCCTTGACTGGTTCATTCCATTCTGTCACCAACTGATGAAGAAACCTAAAGCTGTTCGCATATACCTCTCAGACTAAGTTGATACGATCGAACTCGCTGGCAAATCGGTCTTATGAAAAACAAGGTTTCAATGAACAGACTGTTTCTGATAAATTCTCGTCTTTGGCTGGTACAATCATATAAAATTAAGTGACGAGTTGGAACATAATTTATCAAGGATTTATGGAGAGACAATGTGATCGGATAAGTGATTAACAATACTTCACTATGGTTAATCTCTGATCAGTAACGTTTCAACTCGTCAATTTTATATGATTGTACCAGCCAAAATGGAGAATTCATCGAAAACAGTCTGTTCGTTGAAACTTTGTTTTTCGTGAATGCTACGGGGATTTTCAATTATCTGAAAGCGGTTTTACTTCAAGTTCTCCAAGTAATCTGAAATCAAAACCTCAACTGTCACGATTATACCCGATCACCAATCGATAACAATTTCGCTCGTGTTGGTGCATCACCCCTGACTCTGGTGGCCTACAGGAAGCAACTCTATTCCCTTTCATGCTTCCATTATGTATCGCATCTATGCCAGTTCGTGTTCAAACAATTGTAGTCATATAGGTAGACGATTTGATGTTGTATTCCTATTCAGGTTCAATAAACGGCAAATCTTACAGACTACAACGGTAAAGTGAACACTTGACTCACAAGGGTTACATATTACTGTGTGGCATTTATAGGCGGTAGCGTCATGCATGTGTGCGTAGACGAATGAGTCGATGACCGATGAGGGCGCGACCAATCCGAACGCAGCTTGGGACTTAGCGCAAGATACACAGGCGGTCTCGAAGCGTATATTATTTGCTGTTGACAGTTAAACACCTCGACTTCTTTCTGCTAAGTATCTGGGACTTATTTTGAGCAACGACATGACATGGTCACTTCATGTCAACACAGTATCCATCAAACTATAAAAACGCTTGTTTTAGCTCAAGCGTTTAAAATCTCTCTATTCCACACCACTTGGCTAGTCACAGCCTATGTTGTTTCACATCGTATGTACGGTTTGTTGGCGCGAAATTTACCTAAAACCATGAGATAATAACGCCAATAACATGTATATAACACGTGAATAGCAATGTACCAAATACAAGCGAAGTGTTCGGACTTAACGAAATCCTGATAGCACTGTAAATATGATCGTAGTGGATCATTTGTTGAACGAATAGATGCTTCGAGGTGTGACGGAGAGATTGGTTGATGTGAGAGTAATCCTTGAATTGAAATGTCAAAGTAGGATTGTTATCAACGACCGTGGCTGTTGCCATCAGATTGCAAAACCCCTGCCTGTGTGCCCGAAACCAATCCGTACAACCGCTCCACTTCATTCGGCCAGTCATTCAAAATCTAGTTGAAACCCGAGCAAGCGTGAACCCGTTGACACTGATGAACGCAAATCTCATGACAGGCTGTTGTAACACTAATGCATCCCTAAACACTCCCACCCTCCCCCAGTAGACTGTAACCCATACCACTTCTGTAATTTTTAATGACTTATTTGACTCGTTATACTTTTTATATATAACTCACTCTTACCCTATGTAACTGTAAAATCCTGATGAGAATGACCGAAAACAGCTGTTTGCAAAATTGGCATCATATGTACATGAGTAACTAAACACAGCATATGTTATGGGTCAGGTGTACAAAGACCAGGGCCAGTATTGGAAACGAATTGTTAATTACACCAGGTCCAGGACACATGAACACCTAGACCGAATTGAAGTCGATATGGTCTGTCAAACAGGTTGGCTAAAAAGCCAGCTGTTTTCATGAACAGTCGATAGGAGAACCAGAGCGTTAGTTTGTAAAGATTGTCGTTTTATCCAGCCACCTGTAAAAGTCAGTTTCATCGATCCAAGACAGGACGCCATATGCCGCAGAGTTCAGTCCTCTCAACTCTACTTACAATGCAACTGTCCTTTAAAATTTCAATGGCCTCTGCAACTTAGCTTTCTTGTGTAGTGCTCAACTGTTGTCTGATTAACTCGACATCTTCTAAATAAATTATATGACCTGCGTCTAGCGCTAACCCAGCGATTGCAGAATCTCTGATCATGACCTGGTACGCCAGTTGATTTCTGGGCACTTTTCTAATACCTCTTTGATCGACCTATCTGACAGACCATATCGATTTCACTACTTTCTATGTAGTCATTTGTCCCAGACCTACTGCAATTAGCTGCTCGTCTATGTACGTTTGACCCATGATGTGTTACCCTCTGCTTCGTTTACTCACTTACGTCTAGCCTGCATTAAACATGTAAGTGGTTCATCTGGCCTGAAGAAGCTTATGTGTCAGGAGTAAAACGTCACCAATTAAACAGACTACCGACTATACAGCGTTTTGTTCTGAGATTATGACTACTTAGTCGGTCTCAGACATATTCCAACAAGTAGTGAACGAACGGAATACTCTTCATTTGTAACCATTCTCTAACTTTCCCCTCGGTTTCATGTTTATCTCTATTTTGTGATGGAGTAATAATTAACTAGTTGTTCTCCAACTGCTCAAGATGTGCATATGTAAAAGGCTATGCATAGAGTTCATTAACGATGTGACTTGCCTTGAGCTCTTGCTCAGTATCCAGACGAACAGTTTGATGAACCAGTAGTTTTCATAACCGCAGACCGCACCAGACACACACACACGTGTGTTTCACCTCTGGCAGCTAGTGGCCAACTCTTACTCACATTTGCGCTGACAGATAACCTCCTTCACGGGCCACAAACTTGCCCTCATTTAGAATTAACAGCTGTGACTACTAGGACCTACGTGTTTTCTTTTTCGCTAAGTAAATGGCTCAGTTCATTCAACCGTGCTCTAATAACCCAAATGACTGTGCTAAACCCTTGACGAGTGTTCAGAAACGTGTTTGCTTCCCCCAAAAAATGGTGTCCGTTTTACTTTAAACAGTACATCACTGAAATTCCAGTGATTTGTACTGAGTTGCGTACACTCGCATAGCTCCAAGTATATGTACACTCTGAATTTCGTATACGATTCATCCACCATGTTAGTTTGGTACCCGTACAGCCCAATCTGTAAATTTGCACATATGAGGCTATCAACACTGTAGGTTATCAAAGGTAAATACAACCGGACAGTACGACATCAGTAGTATAAACTGTTGCCAACACTTGAAGTATTACTATACTTGGGTGCGCTAACCGAAGTTGTAATATATCCGCACCAAATTTAGTACGGATGAAGTTGAACAGTTTGGGTGTCGTGTTTAACATGTTATTGATAAACAGATTGGGAACAACACAACGTTACGAGCAAGTTGTAATACTCTACGTTTCAACCACCTCGGGTGGCCTTCTTCAGGAGTGTTGTCACTTCTGGGGAAGGCCACCCGAGGTGGTTGAAACGTAGAGTTTTACAACTAGCTCTAACCGAAGATTAACACTCCCAGTCAAACGGAGTCAGAATCATACAACCTGAAAGCTGAATCTAATATTACAGGATTTGAAAATAATCCGGAAATCTTAAGAGCAGGTGCTATGAACATCACCATTCAGGTCCAACAGTTGCTCAGATTTTTGCCACAAAATCAAGTTCTTAAGAGTCAACCTAACTTGGACACATCCGAGTCAGCGTTAGCCTGTTATGAATTTTTGGAAGCCAGTAATGGAGTTAGTCTTCTTATGTTTACTCACCTTTGAGGAAACTATTATCACAGACAACTATTATCACAAACAAGTTTTAATAGGAGTCTGTTATTCCAATGAGTTACTTATGCTGTACTTATTTACGCATGCGTACAAAGAAAGTGTCGTTTGATACCGTTGTATACCATTTGGTTTTATCGTCTCGATGTGAATGGGTTAATGTGTATTGCACTGTTTACGTATCTTCCACGGCAAATCAGTAGTAATTGTTGTTGTGATTGTGTTGTGTCAATTGAGTCCATTTCAATAGCACTCTACATGCATTGTCTTTGCGATTATTCCACACTCTCCCGGTCAAAGAAAGCATGGTTGTAGAAATCGATATTGACCCATCATCTTGGTATGTGCTGAACCTACGACAAGCCGGTTTCTATCGTGTACACTACGCAGACAACAATTGGGAAGCGTTAACGAAACAATTGTTGTCAGACTACAAAGTGAGTGGAACATTGCTCATGTTATTTCCTTAATATGAGTACCGTATGTTTGGTTGGACTCATCCTACACTTTTGATTTACACTCCCAGTGTCATAGTCACATTTATCACAAGACCGGGTTTATCATACAACGGTTTGACCTTTGGTCATTTTGGGTGGTAGGTCATCAATGGGGTGTTATTTACGAAACCATGCGTTAGTGTGGGTGAGGCTTATTGGGTTTCGTTGTAGGATTGCAGTAACGTATTATGTGCCGCTTGATCTGATATGATGGTGTGAAATTTGTCGCAAACAATACTGATCGACGACAATTTTGTTTTTCTGATTCCTGCTTGGATTTTTAATTGCTTGAGGCATATCTTAAGAAGCAATGTACTCTGATGGTGGCTAACTGCGCCAAAAAGTTTAGCGAATGTCGTTTCAGCATAGTTGCACATTAAGCCAGTGTTGGACGGACACTTCAAAGCTGGAAATGATTATGGTGGTGCTGAGAATTGGAAACATGGCTGAGGAAGATGTTTATACCATGACCTACCAACGAATAACAAATAATGAACGACACGACTCCAATTACTAACGAGAGGGTTGGACAACTTGATGCATTTCGTTGTGTTCGAGTGAACAGTGTAGGTGAATATTTTCCTGACACAATTGTACAAACCTAATCGATCAGTAAGGTTGCAGTCAGTTCCACTTCACCTATTTTAGTTTGACAAGTTGCACTACTTAAACGGAAACTCAACCGACACAAATGTGAACATCATTTCGGTTGACCAGCAAACGGCGTGGACAATGGCGGTTGCTAACACAGCCAGCAAAATCCATCTGCATGTTTCAGGCTTTATCTGGACCATTAAATCATTGTTAGGAAGAGTTGTTGCATCTTGCTGAGGTATATTTGTTGAAATAGAGAAGAAAATCAATGAACTTTTGATTGACTTCCTAAGTTACATTCAGATTTTCACATATGGATTAGACCGTGTAGACTTTTAACAACTGCTGATTGCCTTAGATATGTTGATATTCACATAGTGTGTCAGAAAAGAGAAATGAAACAAAGAATCATCAATCACGTTCGTTGTTATCATCTGAAGCGTTGGAAGAATTGGCACTTCGGATGACGTCAAAATGGTCCATTATTCGGATCTACTAAAACAAAAACCCGGAAATGTGTGCTTGCAACTTGAATTGGAAAAGAACAAGGTGTAAAATTAACTAAACAAGAAATGCCTCCAAAGACAAAAGTCTAATTGGCATCCAGGAAGAAATGGTATCATAACTCTGAAGTTGGAAACCGTTTGTTCAACGACTCAGCGATTAACATACGGTTCTCACGCAAAGGCCCAAGGTTCCCGGATCCAGTTAGCTTTTCTTACTCGATGTCAAGCAGGTGTTTGTTTGTCTGAAAGGCACTCCTTGAAAACAGTGTGTAGAACAGCTCTTGGGGATTACAGTAAATACCAGAGACAGAGTAGAATTACCCGTACAATGAAATTTTAGGTAAATGAGAACCAAACAATGCTTGGATGTAATCGCTGGAAGGGGTGCTAACGAACACAGAAAGGAGGCTGTTCCAACGGTTAGTAAGTCCATAAGAAAGTTGCGAGAACGGAGCTTGATAAGCGTCCTGTTCTATAATTGCTGGCCGTCATCATTCGCTACCATGAAGAACTGTTCTACGAGACCTTTTCCGAAAAAGAAGTGTGTGGGAATTAAATAATCATGAAAAAGTTGAAATTCGAATAGATAACAATCAAACATCTCAGCTCTAGACTCACACGTGACATTTCTTGTGCTCGTGACTGGTTTGGTAGTCGCGCGCTGGACAAGCTTAATGGCTAGCATGTCTTTCTTCAGGCCGGTATACACGACCTGATTCGCATACTCGAGGAGCGGTCTTATATAAACCCCACAAAGCGTTTGAAACGCTTTCTCGCCTATGAGTGGAAAGTGTGCTTTATCATCCTAAGAGCAGCAAATCCCTTTTTGTTGCCATCTCATGATGGTAAGCGAAGGATAAGTTAGACGACAACCAAATGCCCGGATCTTTCTTCAGATTGATTTTCATGATATCTACTGCGCTGTACGCACTATGAATCACGAAGGTATCGTTAGAATCTTTACCGACTGACAGGTTAGCACACTCACTGTCATCTAGTGAGAGACTGCAATCATCCGACTAACGCTTGGTCGCGTCAAGATCAATCTGTAATGCATTGGGATCAGTGGCATTCCAGATTTCAGGTCGTTCGTGTATAACAGGGTGTTGCTGGAAATATTATTCGAAAGGTTGTTGATGGAAATGAGGAATAAAAAGGGACTTAGCACTGACCTTTGGAGAACTCCAGCCGAAACGAAAGAGGGAGACAAAAAGTTCGATCTGGTCTCAAATCTAAAAGTCCTACTATCGAGAAAAAAACCTGTTGATTATTTCACTGTTAAACACACACTATGGATTATGTACATTCAGACTTGAGAGCTGATTGTTAATTTTCTTGTTTTCTCTCCCACCTCACTTTCAAATATTTGATAGTATTTGTACTTAACAAGCTGGGTCAGTTTTAAGCGATGTGCATCGTTTTTGAGCACCGAGGTTAGAAACCTTTTTACTATACGGTTGAACGACGGACATAATAGTCAATAGAATAAGGAATCTAGGTGGTAAATAATACCACAGGGTATGAAGCAAGTTAATGATCCTGGTTATCAAAACAATGAAGCAATTTCATTAGTGCGGTGTAAATATTCACGGCCTGAAATGAGTTGCACGTAAGCTTGTGCTGTCCATTTTATAGCACATAGAACCACACAAACAAACATGCTCGGCATAACTTGATATGTTTAAAAGATTGAACCTGAAACAGGGCATACTAAGAAATTGTGTTGTACTCTTCCGTAAGCATTCATTCAGCGTTCTTACAATCACACCTCGCATAACCAATGGCATAAAACAATATACTCCTTTTTTTATTCAAATCTGATGTAAACAAAATGAGGTTAACTATATCTGCGTCATGATCAAACTAACAGTTACCATAACAGTCGCCATAGCCTGTCCAGAGAATCATGGCCAAATGACGCCTGCTCATATGAGACCACAAATTTCTCACGTTACGACACCTAGGTGCCCATTCACGGACCTGGTATCCAGCTTAGACTCAAGGGGATACGAAGGTGAGGTTACTTAGGCCTAAACAGCATGGCCGCCTGAAACTGGCTAGCTAACTTGTAGACGGAACTGAAAGCCTCATTCTTCTATGAGAAACAAGAGACTCTCCAATGGTAAGATTGCTGTCGTAAAGGAGAAAAGACGTGTGGAAAAAAAACACTAAAATAGAGGAGGCATAAGGGGGGGAATTGGCTAAAGAAGGAGTTCAAGTATTTTTACAGATAATGGCACAGGTTGTACGGAATAATGGATGAGTGGAAGATAGTTGTGTCTAGGTAGTCAGACATTTTTCGCATAGCTTGCAACACGAAACCTGGAGAATAGTAAGAGACTCACGAATATGGGGCCTAGATGAGCTGCGGCCTGGTGGTCGGAAGCACATTTCAACACTGTGACTCTATACGATGTTTATTCCATGCTAATTCCTCTTAGTGTGCCAGCCATGGATTAGGTCGACAATATTTTTAAAGCGCTATCCAACATATTTCAAGGATACACCGCACCGTTTCGGGACTAGAACTTCGGAGTCACTCTCCGTTGTTCAGACCACATGCTCACGCATGTATCGTCAGTCACGACGCGTAACTTTTAGTCTCACACCCTCCCCAACAATGTCATAAGGAGTCTTGGAAGGGAACAGTTAACTTCAGTAACCACTACGGCACACGAAAACTCACTGCTCCAGTCAAAGCCCTGCACTGATTCCGTTCTGCACAGATGCGTTCCACCAAACACCAATCGACCGGCATCACATTAGTCGATTATCACACGGCCTCTCGGCTGACACTGTCAGCCCCATAGAGCAGACAAGCTTGGGAACGCGTCCGGAACCTGGTCAGCCACTGGCTAAGAGCCTATGAGCACCCCACACCAAACGCACCCCTTGATTGGTGAATAGTTTGGCAAACGAGCGCATTGGTCTACCGGAGTGACGCAATCTCAATCTCGGTTGCGAGGACTTCTACGGCCTAGTTTCTAGTCCGATATTCACTCGCATCGCTGCGCATGGGGACAGCAGCAGTTCGAATGGAAGTTTTGAACTAACGCCCGCATTTCGGACTCCACTGCTGGCGGCAAGCGTGTAGTGTTACTGAGGCATTAAACCAAATCTAGTCAACTAAGTCATTTGGGGTCATTACTGCCCACTTGTTGGAAACATACTACCTCAGGCCCAACCCTAACCCCCAATCAACCTCCAGCGTAGTCCGCAGACATATAACTATCTTTTGGATTCCATCTTCCGTGTGATACTCACAAGGTGAACTAATTCATACTTCCTGTTACTTTTAAGTTAATGTTCCTCTGTTCATCTTTTTCGCTGTCATCTGTGTAACTGATTGTCTGTCTGGGCAGTCTACAGCGCCTGACTGTTAAGTGTGTACTTGTGGTGAACTGATTATTACGGTATAGCGGTCGCTTAGCTGATCATGCCTCCAATGTGTGCGGAATGTGACAATGGGCTCCGCCAAAACGGTAGGACTTCAGCCTGTCTTCTGTGTGAGTCCCGAACTCACTCAACCTGTGGACTGGTTCCACCTAAAAGAGAACCCATCAGAAAATATGTGCTCAAGCTGTATAGTCGCCGGAACTTCGCACGACGGCCAGAGTGCGCTGCTGATCCTAGTACTCAGTAAGCCCCACATCTATCGTCTTATCGAAGATGCAGTGTATATTTCACCTTGCATTACTGAATCTGCGTTCACAACCCTTACCCAAAATGTGTTGTGAGGTCGAAGCGAATGAGTGCCTATCACTTTGACAGCCGGTTGACCAGATCTGTTTTGATAATACGAGTCACAGTCACTGCGACACCACCTAGTAAGCATGCCGACTTCCAAGCTCAATTTGATGGCCAGAACAACATCTCACCCTCCGTTACCCTTGACCAATCAAGCGGACGCTCACAACCAAGCTACTTAAAACGTAAGACCCCCGTGCAACTACAACTGATTCACCCAGTAGAAATGAATGAAAAGAAGCAAAGAGAAAATCGCCTCATTCNAAAGCCAGGCAGACCATTCATCATACAACACAGCAACAAAGCCGAAGAAAAGAATGGATAGAAGACCACAGACACTCACGCACGCATCTGCTTTTTGTCTGGCTGCTCCCCTTTGGCCAATTCTCACAGGGTTGAACCTGTAAGGACGGAAGTCACAGTCAGCACAGCCCTCCGGATCAAAACAGCACACAAGCCTGACCACCACCCAAGGTAGCAGAGAAGGTCAGGAGGACAAACATCACAGACATGAGCACCAACACACCCAGGATCACACCACTACACTTACCTGTAGTTATGCATCAATCAGTAATTATGTTCAATCTGCCTGAGAGTAGTTGAGTAATGCTTGCGGATTGGGAGGAGCACAACAGGAAGGAGTGCTAAACGATTTCTAAACACTTGCCTTGACGAACGTTCACTCACTTGGCTAGAAGATTATGTAGGTTCAACGTTAAAGTGAATGGAAAATTGTCAGAGTGGTTCCCAGCCAACATTAGTGTTCCGCACGGATCAATTTCGGGCCCTCTTTATTCACTCCTTTCGTTCTTGAACTACCCAGTATAGTCAAATCGCCGACGTTGCCCTATGCCTATGACACAAAGCTCCGGCGAGTTCTAGAATATTCTGAAGTCGTATGGAACCTATAAAATGACCTGAACTGCCCAAATCAGCGGCTCAAAGCAAACAACTTGCCGTTTAGTGTCAACAAGCGTAAAGTCGTGCATGTTCACCAAGAAAATTCTAGACTATTACCTTGGCGACACAGAGCTGTTCCTGTCAACACGCACAAGAGACCTAAGAACCACAGTGGTAAACAGTTTGAGTGTGTCTACAAATTTTGCTGCAATGGCCAAAAAGGCACAAATAATCTTGAGCCATCTAGAAGGAATCTGTGGAACCTTCCCACTATGTTCGCCTTCATAATCCACCCAAGCTTGAAAACAAACACACAGGCCTATCTTCCTTAGCTTAAGAAACGTTTGACACTTACTAAAAGTGTTCTGAGAAGAATTATGAAGCTAAGGAAAACAACTTATTCAGACAAACTGGTCAAATTAAATCAATTCTCAACGAATTACGGATATCTCAGGGAAGACAATTACTACCTACAAAATACTCCAAAACTCGGAGTGTTAAACGGTACATCTCCTCCCACCAAGTAAGGATGAACGTTTAAGCAATTAGTCGCTAACAACTGAGTAATGAAACAGGATGGTTATTCTGGAGACAGAGCTGGTTCACAGTTAAGGTTTGTTTACATTAAAACGCATTACCGAACTCTTTGGTTACTACTGAATCGGTTGAGGATTTTAAAGTGATGCCGGACAGGCAAATACGTAAAAGACAGGCGGCACTACCAATTTCCTAATCGATATACTATCTCAGTCTAACAGGTCATCAGTTGTGCATGTGTGACTGAATGTTGTTTCCGTGCGTTTCAGTGTTCGCTGCTCTAATGATTGTAGGTGACAGCTTCACTGAATTGCTCTTTTATTCAGTTCCATTCACTTTCCCTCTATACCTACAAATCGTTCAGCACAACTTTTCACCGACCACCACAAAACAGAAACGCAAAAACAAAGATCTCTGTGCCACCTGAAACAGCCTATGAACCTATAAAAATGTGAGGTACTTACCTTCTCGTATAACAGCTGTAAGCAGTCAGGGTATCGCTTATCCGCTTCTAGATAGCCGGTAAAACAACCAATGTGTTTTGAACACTCCACTTTGGTAGCAAGGAATTGTAAACGAGTTAGAGAAATAGCAGATTCCAAAACAGAAAAACACAGACGTAAGCAGGAGCCAAGTTAGATCTTAAAACAAACTTAGCTGAAGGTCTGGATGCAGATTTATAGAGATCGGTATAAGAGAACACACTTGTGAATCAGAACTTGTACTAGGTTTGAATTGATTCATCAGACAGCAAAAAACGGGTATGATCATAACCTGATAAACGTGTTGGGTAGTGAGTAAATTTTGAAGTTTTGACCAAACATTGGTGAAAATTAGCCTAGAGCAGTGTGACCAATAAAGGTGTGGAAGAGCACTGGTAAAAACTGGGATTTGCTAAAGTTGGGTAGGATATTGTTTTAAACGTAAAAATTTAAATGTATGTCTTCCAACTTCATTAGCAACACGACTTAAGTAGAGGTACTGTTGAAATTTGGCTTAGTGCAGCACTTTATAGATCAATAAAATTTTGGGCCATAGCCGGATTCGAATCAGTGACAACAAGTCCATCTTAGATGCATTTCATCTGAGAGATAGATAACGAGATCACTGCGTAGAACATGGAGAGTTCGCGTTATAATCTTACCACCTAATATTCCCATGTTTAGTCGGCGTGCGCTGATCAGATGTTTTCCAGTTGAGGGGTGAAATGAGTTTTTACTGAGACAATTATACAAACAGTTGTTTTCAGCCATTATTTAACAGGTTAACGCAACCACTGCAGTTATCAACGGTGTGAGTTATACGATTTGATATTTTGTGTGCAAACTTATCGACTAAAAGTGAGGGCAGCAATGCGGACTGACGTTTTGCGAATTCGATTTAATCGTAATCATGGGTAATGCAAAACAGGTGTACATAACCGAATGGTGATCGCATCGACTATGGCTGGTATACGTCTTTGGACTGATTTGAAATAATGTGACAGAAACCTGTATACAACAACAAAACGAAACATTTGCTTTCAGTTTGGCGACCTAGAGTTCACTAGTAACTGATTTGTCAACTCCATTTTCGGGCCGAGTAAGATGATGCACCCTTATCCGTCTGGCAAAATATCTACCGATGTGACTAATGCACTTTCCTGTACAACAAAAGTCAAACGAATATGTTCACGTATGCATTGATCAGAGAATGTCATTTCGTCTTTCACATCCAGATTCGGCCTGGTCTCAGCTCTGAATCCGCTTCATCACATGACAGAGGAAACTGACAGTAATGCATTGAGCTCGCAAACAGTGGACATCTAGCAGACTGCTCATGTGACCAGAGCCATTTCACACATGCTAGAAAGAAGGATAATTGTAATCTGCTTTGAGGAGGAAATGACGAAAGTCACTTCGGGTCATAATTTGCCTTCTACAACTCAAAAGTTAGAACATTATTTGTGTCTGACTGAAACATAAGCAACTCGTTGAATTCATTCCATGGTGAATGAGGTACTGATCACGATGTTACGCGGTTTCGAGTGAGTTTCTGTTTACGTGCACTAAAAGAACCGAGTAAGCACAGTATACCAGGTTACCTAGATAAGTGGTAGGAATTCAACATCTGTGGACAAAACGGAAGAGTGTCAATCTTAGCAATGTTAACTGAAAGCTATCTAGTGATGTCTTGTTAGGCCACACGTTTTCTGCTAATTATTGGCCAGCCAATGATGGCAGAGGTTTCTGTATGAATTATGCCTGTTGTACAATTGCATCCGGAAGTGTTAATTCGTTAGCATTATTCAACAATTGATTTACCACAATTTCGGGAACTGGTGTTGTTGATCTTTAAACAACGCTTATTTTACGGCCGTTTTTATTTTCTTGTAGGTTATACCGGTTCATTCGAGAGCTCAAATCATAGATGATCTGTTCAGCTTGGCCAAGTGAGTTCTGAGGACACTAGCGAAAAGTTGTTTCCCGTGACTTTAGCCATATATATTTTATCATAACTCCATTATTTTTGTGTACAACGAAAAAATTTGTAAGGAATACGGCTGTTATCAGGGGATGTCATTCCAGTTTTCGCGAAAATATATTAGTCCATTTTGGGGCTGAAAACCAAAAGCAGGCGTTGTGATCACAATGAGATATTCGTAAAAGGGTAATCTATCGAACTACTAGACTATTGATTGCAGTAAACGTTTTCAGTTGTCTCTTCTTACTGTTTACGATGTCGTTAAACTAAAATTGAGATATTCGTCTTAGGTATCAACTGGCACATATGTCACTGGTTTTTCTTAACACTCAGGCGGGCCACTTAGGGCATGGTCTTTGCACAGTCTAGGCTACCAACAACAGACCTGCTGATGATGAGAAAGACAGTCTCACAGTGTCCGGCGACCTAAATGTTGTTCCATATGCAAGTAACTTCAGTAGCAAATGGAATCAGAGTTGATCAAAAATGATTAATTTTCAACTTAACTGTGGGGCAGCAATCGTTGCTTCTGTGAAATTATTTTCAAGTTGAATATCACACACAAATGATCGCAGCTTTCAAATTCAGATAGACTTTCCAGTAATCTGTGTAATTAGTTGGATTCGGTTATCCACGTGATTCATCTAGGGACATCGGGTGCGTCTTAAATGATAAACTGGTCGAAAATTGTGAGTTGAAAACCTAATACTGAAATGCATGTGATAAACTGTAAAACGATTGACAATTCCGGAAAACACTTGCGCGAGACTTGCTATGTGCGATCGACACTGTGTGGTGAGGGAAACTCGCGTGAGCAACACTAGACCAGTTTATTGATCAAGCTAACACCAGTTAGCAGTGAGTGGTCTGGTAGTCATGTTAATCTAGAAAAGTAACGTGAAACTTCCAAACTTCCAGTGAGGCTACGTTGCTAGCCTGGTTTAAACATGACGGTTCTGTGCTTAAATCGAGTTCAGACAAAACTTGAGATTTGCGGCTCGATAGCTTCACAGTAATGAGTACGTGTCGACCACATGAGTGCATAACCGGAGCAATAGAATTGGCCGATGAGTGTGTGTGAACGTTCATGCCGAGCCGCATGCAAGCACAGGCAGGTGTGTAGCAAAGCAACTGTCTCTCTCTGTCATTTGACAGAACTAAGTGTAGCGGGTAACTGATAAACAGTCGTTAAGTTCATTTTCTATTGTATAGCCTGAACATCACTCACAAAACAAAGGACATATTCACATTCCAACATAAAATTCCACTGTTCACTGAAAGAAAATCACGATATTCAATTTGCCGTCACGGTAGAGTTAATCGTCAGAGCATATATTCAACCAGATTGGAAGCTAAACTTGGACTCACGTGTTTTTGAGAACAGTGCGTTAAGTACCTATCTGTCAACGTCATGTAGACCAACTAAAAGGCAGATCACAACAAACGGGCAGCAATAGTCATTTTGCCCAATCATCTAGAGCACATGCGCAGAAAGTTAATCGTTGACTGTGATTGATAACATCAGGGTTAATTTAAAGAGTTCGTTGGAATTTCTACAAGAATATCACCGGGTTCAAACACTTCGCTGTAGTTACCAATAGTATGGCAGGTGAGTGACTGGATTACGGTTGTATCACTTAACCACACTTCGTACATACAGTTCACAAATCAATGACAGCCAGCTGGGTCAACTTTTTACGATATCTGTTCTCACCTCTTTCTAATTTGCAGGCCCATTTTAACCTATGAGTAAGAAAAACACACCAACTGAAAATTCATCACAAACTACTAGGATTTGACATTACTAACACCTAGTAGTACCTAAGGTTACTGGAAATCACGAAAAAGTTAAAAAGACTGGAACATTCAACAATGTATTAGTCAGTTACTCGGTTCGGTATGACGAGTATGGTTTCAGTTGCCATTTTGTTTGACTAAGTTCGGTTGAGCAGATTATTTCACCAAGTGGCCTTTTGCGGTAATCAAGGTATCTGAATTTATTTACTGACGGAAATATGATGTGAAAAACGGAAGGAATTACAAATTAGAATGTATCACTGCGAGCTCAGATTTTTCCTTTGTACTAAAGAATATTCGTTATTTCATATAATAATGTGTGTCACGTTACAATCACGTACATATTGCTATTCGTTGACCCTTCATTTCTCATCGACAGCCGTGGAAATGTTCCATATTCCGTGTTCCTTAACATGACCAAATACTTGAGCAATGAAGAGGAATATGTCACTTGGGAAACAGCCACACGAACTCTGCGCACGCTTACACGCTTACTCGCATTTGACTCGTCTTACGGTGCTCTGCTTGCTTACATACGAACACTGGTGGATCGTGTGATCAACCAGGTAGACTGGAACATGATGACTGAAAACGAAGATCATTTGAAAAAGTAAGCGATATGTGGCCAATCTAGGAAATTTTCTAAACGTATGTACGCAGACAAAATGATGGTTCTTGGAACGTACGCACCTTCCACCAAAGTTGTTCGATTGCCACTTCATGTAGCCGAAATGCTGAAATATATTGGCATGATTTTGAACAAATTGGAATTTAGAGCAGCCTCGCGCATTGCGCTCAATCTTGGGATAATAACTGTCTTGTTACTTTTTGTGAACTAGTAACTGCACGTATAAAATACGGCGCGCAATCTGCACAAGTGTATTCAGTTGACAGAATGACCAGTAGCTCAACGGTGGGTTAACCGAACCTTGGATTAGGAGTTCAGAACCAGCGGATGAACAGTATTCAAACTTAACCTAAATTCCACTGTTCCCAAGTCGCTAACAGCGTCCTAGATATTCCCTTCTCATACGCACAAAATTAGCTTGTGAATATTGAAGGTACAGAGCAGCAACAGATTTTTGTTTTCTAATGACAAAACGATAGATAATGCCTCCGAATATTTGTAATCTGAAGAGTATTCGCGGTCGCTTTTGGTCTCATGCTGATGGCCGACTGGCTCCTTGTTTGGTGAATACATTTTTGTTGATTACTCGGTTATCTGTGCACCAAATTGGTGAGCTGTTCGGCAAACATAAGATGTTCATCATCATCCTCCCAGAAATCAATACATTAGTGGTTCACAATAATGTTTAGCTGCCACACAACCGTGAAGAAAAAGCAAACCCGGTATAGGAAGAGAGAAGGAAAAAAAGAAGGGGACCGGAAGGGACTTAACTACTGAAAACAACCACGTCCATATTCAAACATTCAAAATCAAGGTGCCTACACCCTGCGAACAAACAACCTAGCTGCAAGTGAGAGTAAGGCGTCATCAACAAGACAACTTCTTTACGGCTTTCACTGCTCCGCGTCATTAAATGCACTCATTTCACAGACAACTCGGACAAACAACGACAACACTCACGCCACTGAGCTCGATTAGCCGCCATCTCAACTACAGTCGCGAGGGCCCCAGCACGGGAGGCGTACTCGATGTACAGTGGCCAACCCGCTGGTGAACGACTTCATTTCCTTACGCCAGGTCATCTCGCACCTTATACCAGTCGGTCGCAGTGTTAGCGAACAGTGCTCGGTGTGGAAGACGACTAGTTGGCATCCTTAATACATGACCTAACCATCTAAGCCTATGCAAACGTAGAGATTGAACAATAAGATGCTGAGCATTCGATTTGTGGTATTGGCTTATAACTGATTAGGTGCACGGATAGTTCCGCTACTTATTCAAGTAGATGGGATTTCGAGTAGCACAAAATTCAACTCGTCGTGCACACAGAATTAAAAGCGGGAATGCGAACGGACAAACTGCATCAGATGGAAAATACCATCTTTTCGTCTTGAAAGCATAAACTACTGTGTAAAAAAACAAACTGAGATGACATTAAATAAAAATTAGTGAACAAACTCTATTGAAGTAACATTTATACCGTAACTATAACAGGACAGATATGAAAATGGTTGATACCACCGTATTTGGAACAGAGTAACGAGAATAATCTCAAAATGAACATCTGGACTTGTACTTCACTTCAGCAGTACAGTAGAACTACAGTGATATAGGTCTTATACAGATGATATATATATGATGCATTTAATGACAGGTTGGAAATGGTGTACAAGGACAACAATAGGGTGAACTTGTTTTTTTCACATAACTTGTGTGAATCTGATCTAAGCTTATTCAAACTTAGATATTGACGTTAAGTCGTAATTAGTAGAAACAATTTTTCACTATTTCCGTCTTTCCAAATATGACAAGCAGTTGGATCTTGGAAAGAAGGTTGATAGGTGAATGTGATGTATATATATATATGAGGTCTACTACGTATTTACGGATCGAGGTTACCCCCATATTAAGGGCTCATTTGCTGTTTGAGTTGTTCGCAACTGATAATCGAGATGACTAAAACAGATCTGGAAATAATTTGGCACTGCAATTCGGAATATACTGCTCAAGTGATGAAACATGCTCTCGTCTAACCAACGTAATTAGTGAAACAAGAACGACGTGCATCAGTTCACTTGGGATGTTGAGTATTTCCGTTGCATGTACGTGCTGTTCTTAGGGTTGTGTTTGGTATCGCTGAGGTCGGTGAGGTTCAGCCTTCGGAATTTCACCTTGCAGGCTTGCTGAGATCGGAGATTTTGACCTGCCTCGGAAGTCCTAATCGCGGAGCCATCGATTGGAGTTAACAGGATAGTTACCGTGTCTCCTCTCGAGACGATCGGGCAACCTGATCATTGCTCACAAGCGAAAGTGGCTGAGCATTCGCATATGATAATGCAGTCGTGCCTAACATGAGGTGAATGACCCAGCAGTGAACACAGTTGCCTCTTGAGAGGGTGGCCGGAATTCTAGTCCCGGCCGTGGCAAGCATGTGCACTGCTGACGAACTCTGATGACGGCGAAACTCGAGTCTAGTGCTTCTTTTCGAAAGAGGTTGGTTGGAAAACCTGCCTGAACGTGGAAGCTGGAATCAAAAGTGATTGAGGTTCAACTTGAAATTAACCGAATCCATGACTACTCATCAGAACACCTCACATTTTTAGTGAAAGCATATAGAATACCTCCAGTTAGTTGGGTTTGTATTCAGTTCTTTTGTTCACCCTCAGCATGACTTACACAACCACTGTAAGCAATCTGAGGATAAACGAATGTAAGTTGTCATCTTGGCAAAAAAATCGTTTCCAAACGCGCAAGAAAACTGCTTCACTTTCAATCATCAGGCAGTCTTTTTGGTCATCTGAAGAAGTGTTCAGGCTTTACAGGTCAGACAATGTGACATACCTATAAGTAAACATGTCTTCCAGATTGTCCCCCGAGGTCGTTTACTGCACTAGGAAGATTGCTGTCGCGCAGCCCCATGGAATATCTATAAGACATTTTGAGTTCTGTGAACACTAACAACCAATCTCCCCCTAATTTAGTTTCATAATACGGAAGCTATGACGTTAATCAAAACAGTTTTGTTCTTTAAACTTTAGAGTTAAGTCTATCTACCGGAGCTAACTGGACTAACCTTCAGGCCATTAGGTTCACTGTCTCACGAGGTTAATGCAAAAACATTATCGCAGATCCGCTACATTTTAAGCTATACATCGTTAGTAGTCAAAGACATCCTTTGTCCTCTATTGAGCCATATCTTGACCTCATTTTACTTACCTAATGAAATCCATATTTCCTAACTGATAGCAACGAGATAGCTTGAGATAGTGCCCATAAGAAATCACTCATGATCATCTGTGAATGTGCCCAATGTGTATCATTTTGTGCATTATTATGACTTTCATATTGAAACACTATTGAAAGTTCTACAATGAGCAAAACCACCGGGGTTCGCACAAAATTTATTCAATTACTGAGTGAAAATGTAGTAACAACCACATGACGGTTAAATGGAGAAGTATTATGTACCGTGCAGCCGTGAAGATGGTGAGCTAGGTTGTTAGTCTGTCCCTCAAGATAGCCTACTCCACAGAAGAGGTCAATTTTAATGGGCACCACTAGCAACCACCCTGAAAAGAGACTAGTGTACATATCTACAGTTTAGCATCAACCTTCCTAGAAATTCATTGAAGTCCTTCTTTTTCTGAATTCAGCTTAGTTCGGGCTAGTATTGTCAAACTCGCTTGTCAGGTGGGCCATCGGGACTGCGTATCCAAAGCGAAATCACTATACAGCACATGGATGGCTGACAATTCAACGAATCCGTGAGTCACAAGATAGAATTTACAGTTTACTTCCGAGGTCACAAGTCGTTGGCTGTATCGACGATTTGCAGTGCATGAAACAGATATAGGGATACAAGTATTTACGCATATTATTCACCATTTTTAACCTGGTTGATTTAATTTGCACGATTTCTTAGTGATACGGAACAACATTTCATACGACGCGCAAAGAGAACACGAAGTTTGATGGATGAATTCATTTCGTACTCCTTTCAACCGTAAACATGTTACTTAAGGAAACTGAATGAATTGATGGTTAACTGACAATGGCGGAGGGCCAGGATCAATTCGAAAACCTCTTGACCCAGTTTGACTCACTACATACCAACATTCGTTTTGCGTGAGAGTATGAGGATGACAATGCATTGAGTTTCCCCGAAGTGTTAACTGTCAAAAAATCTGACGGGACATACAGTATACAGGAAAACCGTGTGAACTGGAAGGTATCTCAACTTTCTCATTTTGTCGCTGATGGAGCACGAATGTTCTACAGTTCGAACAATTCTACAGAGCCAGTAAAATATGCACATCGAAACAACAAAGGGAGAAGTACGATTAGGGAAAAATGAGTTGAGTTCCAACAACTATTCGGACAAGTTCATCGAGCATCACAGCCGATTACTCGTCCAAAACGATGCTCAACTTGCTATACAAAAACTGTTTTTACTTGGTTACCCCACAAAGGCGACAACGTAATGAGACGAGTAAAGCGGAATTTGCAATTCAGTTTACATCGGACTTATAACACCGTCCAGCCACATCTCCTTGCGCACACCGGAAGCCTAACCTGTCCACTGACCAAAAGACCCGAGAGTGTTCTCTTGACCAGCCATTGTATTTCTGATCTCCTGCACTGCACTGGCACATACAGACATCTGGAGAAACGGGTCAACGAGCATCCACCAAAGTGGTTGCGCCAATCAATGAGTGGGCCGGACAACAGCCGTGTGCCAGTCAACCGAAACTCGACCTCATTGCTCGCTAGGCGTTTAACTAACATACTACAAAGCTGAAGCGGTTTCACTGTTCCGTGTGATCATATTGATCAACCGGATGAGGCTGCTCAAGTTTGTTAAGGCCTTGTTCACTACTCAGAACAACATTCCAGTGTGTACCCAAAAAGGCTCGACATTTACATTACATCCGTTTTGGTTTTCCTAACCAGGGCCGTGGCAGCTTTGGGAGGCCGCGGGTTTCCAGTTAGTCATTCGCTTATTTAGAACTTTTAAGTGTTACTAGTTTATGATTAAAAAGAGACTACAATATGACTTCAACTCGCAAACTTCGTGTTATATCCGTGCTATTCAAATTGATAAAGGATACAAATTGTTTCACAACTTTTTATGTACACATTTCTGTTACTGATGCGCCAGCAGCAACCCGAGGTAGATATAAGCAATCTACCGCTACTCACATTTGCTCAGTCAACAAGCGAGTTGTCTGTACTATGCCCTCGAATGGTGAAATGATCGATACAAAAATTGGATCTGAACGTGGTACATTTCACAAAGTTTTTTACCTTTACGGGTAGCCAAATGAACAGTACTCAATATGAGTAACCGGCATTTCGTTGTTGTGGCTACAAATAGGTCATGCGAAATTTTGCTTTCAAAGTAACAGAAGTCATCAGGAGATGGAAATTGATGACCTAAATACTGATAGGTAATTGTCGGGGAATTCATGATCATTGCTCACAAGCGAGAGTGGTTGAGCGTTCAGATTTGACAATTCGGTCGTGCCTAATGTGGGGTCAATGGCGCAGTGGTCAACATGGTTGCCTCGTGATTGGAATGGCCGGAGTTCAAATGCCGGTCGCGGCAAAGATATGCACTACTGACGAGCTCTAATGAGAGCGAAACTCGAGTTTAGTGCTTCTTTTCGAAAGAGGCTGGCTGCAAAGTCTATCTGAATGCGAATGCTGCGGTCAAATGTGAGTGATGATCAACTTGAAAAGTTCACGTAATGTTGCACAGCAGCAGCGACTGCGACGGAAAGATACTGGCTAAAGGCTGAGTTGTCTTTCTTTCGCAGTAATCAGTGTTATTCGGATGATAAAGTGACCAGAACTTCACACGTCCGTGCACAAAGTGTAGCTGCTACTCGAACAAGCGCCCTACGTAATACTTAACAAACTTGGGCTGAAGTCTGTCTGTACTGGAAGTTAAACCATTGTCATCAACAGCGACCCAAGAAAATTAATTTTAGAGGTTCCAATAACCGGACAATTTAACTAGACTGCCTTAGAAGAGTTGACTGCGCAAAAATACAATAGCTACGAACTTCGATTTTCCTGCACACTTTAGTAAGGAAAAACCGGATAAAGAGTACTGAACGAAAAACACTTGTTTTTTTGAAAGAACCCTTTGAAAACACATTTTGTCTTTTGTTACCCGAATGCACAATGACATCTTATTATTCAGACAGTATACTTGCATCCCATCTTGCCGACCCCTCGACTTTGTGTCACAATATACAACTATAATCTAAATCCTACAATGAGTCTGTGGGGATCATATAACAAGATGGTCATAAAAAGATGATCGACGTTCTAAATGAGAATAGTAACAGATACGTGGCAGAACTCAGATATTCCCAGAAAATAGGTTGCAAATGGAAAGCTTTTCACCACGAGGTTGCATAAAGAATGTTTAATTGGCAAAATTCATTGAGAACATATCACTGGCCTTCAGACACTGATGAGGTATAAGTACACAAGGAACTTTGATCACACATCTTACTATGGGAACAGTAGACGCGGAAAATGTCAGTGTAGCGAACAAAATGACACCTAACATTTTGAGTTAGGTTACTTGTCTGCACACTCATAGCGAGTAACGATATAATCCGTAAGGATTCGCGAATTAGCCTGTGAAAAACGGCGCACCTAATTCGGAAATCAGTTGGAGAAGTCAAACACGTACCTCATTCTTGAAAATAAATGTACGGCTGTTTTATTAACTTTGCGATTTTTCCTTCAAAATTCTCTCAGGATGTTCCACTGTAATTACAGTGGCAAATTTACAGTGGCAATTTATAATTACAGTGGTAAATTTATTATCACACAACATTACACATATTCTACGTCGGGTATTTTATATATTATGCTATATGAAACACAAGATTGTAATATGCAAATGGCATAATGATGTTCTTTGATTTTGGCGTAATCATGCTTGAGCAAGGAAAATGCTTGAGGAGCACATTATACTTCCTATTTTCACCTGTGACTAAACAAAATGCATAGTCCAACTTAAAAAAAATGGCAGAGTTGTTGCAAGAAAAAGATTATTTTTCTATCGACATTCACACACACACACACACGGATATAATATAATTAGACAAACAGATCGGACTGACTTTCTACTCTACAAGTCATATTTACCAAGTGTGTATCAACAATTCACAAGAATGATTGATGGGGTGAACAGAGAAAGATAACAGTAGACCAGATAAACCTACGCTAAACACCATCAAGGTTCCTGCTTGGATGCCAGTTCTTAACCCGTTTGCACAGTTAGGGATGAATCGAGGAGCTTCCGTGTTAAGATTAAAAATACGTATGAGTTTATCTGTCTTGTCAGATGAGATAAAGAAAAATCCGAACAAGTGGTCGACGGGGTAGGCAAGCATAGAAGATCGTCTTTGGTTTATTGCGCGGCACCACATTCATGCAATAAGGTTTGTCAAAAGTGAGTGCACGATATTGCTACGACAAATCGGTTGATCTGGGTGAACGATTATCAGGTGTCTGACGACTCCGGAAACGGCCTACCAAGAATTTAGTGAGGTAACCTTGAAATGTTTGTTAACAAAACATGCATGAACAGAAGTCCATGCGCACATCGGTTGTCTTTCTTGTACGATTGATATGAATGAAAAATACAGAGCCACGTTTGTCAACATTTACCGACTGCTTAACGTGGTAAAATGTGGTTGGCGCTAATCGCTATTTTGATTCAGAACGTTGATCTGATTAGCAATATCCTGGTGGAATCAGTTTCAAGAAATACTTGATGTTGCTTTTCATTATCCCATCGGTCGCTACCACCTGACACTATAAGTTTTGAAAGACGGCGCAAAATCACCACAACTGAACTAGCAGAAACCTCATGTGATCCCCTGTGTATGTCTTAATTGCCGACCAGATGTTCAGGATTTCTCTCCACTCACCAGTTGAACTGATTCAGACAGCGTAGCGTACCCTGTATACTTATGATGGATTATGATGGTTCGCACACGACTCGCTGAAACCCTGTTGTTCTTGGTCAGCACATTTCTCCACAAGTTTCCAGTTAACACTACCAGGTGTGATAGCGGTGCAATCTTGTTGCGACGCAAATTTCGCGTACCACTGACCTCTTAACCGGTTATATTCAATTTCGTTATCTCGTTAATTTATCAACCCTGCATTTATTATCATTACAAGCAATACCAACACCGGCTCTAGGAGTGTCACTTTTTTCTTCAACGAGTACATTTTTGGTGGTCATTTCTATTCTCGTCCTCGTTACTAACGAGATTAACAACGAGTCGCTATTGTGTCTTGCGGTGTATACGCGACTAGAAAAAATGTGTACTACACCAATAATACTGTTAATATATTTCACTCCAATTATAAAGTGATAACCTAACTTAATAACTGTTTTGAGTTTCTCTTCTTGTTCCAGTATTCCACCCAGTTTGCGACCAGCTGTATATTGCACCGCCATTGATGCAGGTGGCCAATTGGAATGGAGGTTTCTCTATCGCCAACTAAAATACGCCGAACGCGATGAAGAAGCAAGTGGTATTCGGCCTTCATTGGCATGTACCAGAGATATCTGGATCATGAAAGAGTAGGTAGTTTTTACACTGGAAACAACCTACATCCCTTTTTAATTCTCATTGTGCCACTAGTTCTAGCGTATTCAGGAAACTGGTAGCTAGGAGTATAGTTTGGGAGACTTGGCTTCCACGATACCACGATACCTCTCTTCTAGATTTAACTATTCATACTGTTGTGGTTTTAACAAGAGCAAACTAGAGGTGGACAGTACTCATTCTAGACAGTCGTTGTATTCACCAGGCACATAATCAGGAATAATAAAAAGCCGGCGGTACATCCACGGTCAATACGACTGACTAGTTAGCACATCACTGATACAAGAAGGTTCCACTTTAGAGATAGGAATGTAAAGAAAGGAAAGTTTTTATTTAAGGTTGATAGGCTTAAAATGAGCCTAGATCATGGGATGTCAACATGTTGTAAGCAAGGCTAAAACAACATTCGGAATGTTTTCGGCGTCCGTGCAGTTTTTACTGCCCACTTTCATTCACAGTATACTCAGTTGCAAAACATCAAAATGACAAGATTCATCACAGCTCAGTTCAATTATTGACCATTTTTCTATTCACCTACAGTGTATGAATTATATTAGTAAGTGAAGAAAATATGCCCACAATCAAATAAGAATGTAAACTAATGCATTCAGCATACCTTTCTTAGGGTTAATACTAAGTAGCTTTGTCGAACCTACTTATTTCATAGATGTTCTGACGAACCGTGATCAAATTCACACCGATGAATCCGGTATTTCATCGTTTTCAGTCAGAATCGGAATATATCAGGGGGCATCATCCGGGAGTGAATAATCTTATTTTTGTATACCATTTAATATAGCAAAGCCGGAGGATTTGGAGTTTTGGTAAACATCCCACTTCATTACAACGTGTAATCGTTCTTTTACGCTTACCTTGGAAACCGAAATTGATTCGTACTTTGGAGACCGATAAGAAAACGCCTCTAATCTACTGACTCAGCAACTTGCTTCCTAATATTTTGATAATCAACTGTTATAACACCACAGAAGATCAGTCCTCCATTACAGGACAAACGTCATTGGGTCCACTTTCTAAAGGTGCTGTTTATCGACCAAGTTAACTTCATATCACCCACGTCAATATAACCTTGACATTTCGGAGCTCGTTCCGTGGTCTCAAAAGCTTATTTCAAAAAGCCGAAGTATTCCCACATTTGAAAAAATCTTACAGAGTTTAATTAACCGGTAATCAACATTACGGGCAGTTAACTGTGAGAAAATCCACCTATACTGGAGCAGTTACTGGCAAACACATCTTAATTGCGCGGCACGCGACCAAATCAACTCGATATTAACTGCATTTTGTCCAAGTGCATGTGACCAAGTACATATCCGAAGAGCATCCATTCTTTCAATGGCCAACAAATTTACGTTTGTTTTACGTGATCTGTTGCAATCTGTTGTACCCGAACAAAAATCTTCGCGAGTTTCCATACGCTTTCGGTAAATGTCCCTAGTTAGCACATCCTTTCCTTTTAATAGATATATCAACTCTTTACTGGCCCAAGATAATTTGGAGACGCATGATCTACAAGAATCGCTTTCTTTGCTAGCCACAACTCCACTTGGTACACTTGTCATGTGGGAACACATTCGTGAAATGTGGAAACGTGCAGAGTAAGTGTTTGGATGTTTCGTTTTTTAACATTGCCACGAAAAAATACGATTGAATTCACTAGTGATTGTTAATTGGAATTAGGTGACCATCAATTGACAGTTTGGGCGGAGTTGGACATTTTGAACGACCAGTAGCGGTTTGTTTTGATTTTAAGAACTAATCACGTGATCTGGACAATTCCCAACTGCTTACAAATAGGGATATATGTCTGGACTAGTAAGCGCGTTTTTGTACATATGTTGTGACCGAGAAATATTATTGTGAAGACTGGTTGTAGAGTTTATTGGATATTTTTAAGCATACCTTTCTTTAGCTCAGCTCGTTATTTATTTAATATTCATTTATTGATCACCAATCAATAGGGATTGAAATTTCATTCAAGTAACCAGCTTTTCTGTTTATCACGACAACCATAGAAATAATATTAGTTCATTAATCAACAGATTTTATTACGTCACTACCGCAACAATATTCATATTGACCATTGGCTTCGGTGAAGAATACTGTTCATGACTTTCCGTTCAGGACGTTTAACACCGTTGTTACAAACACTCCTATAATTATCTAGAAATCCAACTGACCTATCACCTAGTTGAAAGTTAATCAAAAATGTGACTGGTCTGAAGTCTGTCCTTTTAGAACAAAAATTCTTAATGCGTATTTCTTTTATTTTCTGTATAAAGGACAGAAAATGACAAAAGAGTCAGTATTCCAGTGTAAGTTTCCAAGTAACATTTATCCATGCTTATTTTAGTACATTTCAGTAATGTATGTAAATTGCACACAAAGTGTTACACAATGCGTACATAAATTTTACGTTCCATGCTTCCTTACGAGGAAAGTGACTTTGGTCTCTCTTCTCATGTAGGTTATGTTTTGAATGGGAATATTACCAGTAAAATAACTTCTTTCAACTAATAAATACTACCCAGAGGTTCAGAACTGTATGCAACTGAAACACAACAAACATCCGGGAAGGTAATTCCAGCAACAGTAGTTTGTCCTAGTCATCCTAGGTGAGTGGATTTTTAGCCAGCAGAAAAGATGCTCATACTAACTATTCTACAGTAACACAGATTAATAATTTTGTTCAGATCATTGTAACACTAAGTACAAGAAGATTATGTGTATTGTGATATCTACCGCGAACAAGCTGTACTCTTAACCGTTTCCCATTTGTTTCAAGAAGAACATATAAAGCAGGGAATTGTCCAAATCACACGCAGAACTACGAACAGGCATGTCTACAATGCACATGTATGATGAACGCCCCATGAAGCGTATAGCCGGAATAAGATAAACACATGATGGCAGGTTTCTACATGTGTCCACTTGACTTGGAATCACAGAGTTATCACACAAGATAGGACACTAATGATGTTTTCAATTATACGTTCTGGCGATATAGCCAAGAAACAGCAGACAGAGTGTGATAACGCATAACTTGTTACGCTTAATTTCACACATTACATATCAGACGCCAAGGAGAAACAGAGGTCGGCTTGATAGGCTACCCGACAAATGCGTGGGTGGAATTAACCACAATGTTTACTGCTCGTTTACCTTCACAAAGTGTGAAAATTAACCTGATGTTTTGTCGGTTTTACCGTTGCCTGAGGAATTCCAAACAACTCCATTATTTTCGTTAACCACTTTGTACAGCCGAAACTTGGTCGTTATCATTTTAGCTATCAGGCATAACATCCGATCGTAGTGAGAAGCTTTCAGACTTAACAAAGAAGCACACAACAGTTTTTTGGATTACCGAATGAGTTGTGCGTATGCTATGTGAAATATTCAAGGAATTGTAGGAACTACCCCTTGGTTAATTTTATATACCTTGGAACCACCAATACAAAAGTATGTAGAGCTTTTAATATCATGCTGCGATCCAGTGTTCCGAAGACATAAATGTGGTCAGTAGAGTAGTCAATTAGGCCTAGTTAACAACAAGGAAACTACCAATGAGTATTCAGAGATTTGGCTAATTTTCTGTTGAACACGTTTGATCACACTCGATCGCGCCCTTTGCATTCAGATGTACTTTCACGCCAGTCTTTCCGGTAAGCAGCATCAGACTTAAGTTTCGATCCTGACATTAATCAAACCCCCGACAACTCACCAGCAGGTTTAATAGGGTGCGAGATTTCGGTTAGTCAAGGGAGTTTTAACCGAAGGGTTATGAACTGGAGTTAACAGAACAATTACTGTGTTTTCTCTCGAATCAAACAGGTAACCTGAGCATTAGTCACAAGCGATTGTGGCCAAGAGTTTGCATACGATTACCCAAGCTTGTCTAGTGTGAATTCATTGTCGCGGACGCCAACATGGTTGCTTCTTGAAAGCGTGGCCGGAGTTCTAGTCTCGGCCATGTCAGGCATGTGCACTACTGACGAGCTTTAATGAGAGCAAAACTCGAGACTAGTGCTTCTTGTCGATTGAGAAGACCATGTGAAGAAACTGCTCAAGTGCACCTGTCGTCAACTGGGAAGAGTGATAAACATATAAGAATGGTTTTGACATTGGTATGTTCGGCGAGCTTGGCATTTAAGTTGCAAACGTTCCATCATTAAGCGAGGTGACATCATCAGTGCGTAAATGTTTCAGCATATAGTTTTGAGCGTGAGGTTTGGTGAAGTTCCATGGATGCCTGCTCCGGAGAAAAACCAATCGAACACCGGGCCAAAGTTCAAGTGCAACAAAATCAACCAATGGTGAGTCAGGTCAAAGGTTAAACACGACGGAAAACGACCATCCAGCATTCGGGCCAGTAGGTCAGCTCACTCTACTATATAAGAGGTCATCCATGGAACATCACCGAACCTCATGCTAAAAACTATATGCTGAAACACTTACGTACTGATGCTGTCACCTGGCTTAGTGATAAAACGTTTGCAATCTAAACGCCAGGCTCGGCGAACATACCAATGCCAAAACTCTCAACCTGAGCCACGAACAACGCCACCACTGTTCCCAACCATCAGTTATAGGAATGGGTCTGTTGTTCGAAATCGGTAACAGCCACATTACGAACAGTTCGTGAGCAACGGAAGAGCTGGATATCAATCTGTGTTCATTAGGTTCTTCCGTTAGAATAGAAGTCATGTTCACAGTGCTCCAACAATCAGATATTTTGACCCGTTTTATGCCTTTCATAAAGTGTTTACTAATTACCTAAATGAACAGCCAACATGGTCTCTCAACATAGAAGCTTAAGTCCCGTTTGAGACTATTTTCTAGCGTTGTTTGATTAATCCGACTTAGTTCTGAAAAACGATGTTACAGCTTCTCGACTTCAACGGTTTCATTAAATCGAGGATTGGCCATACAACTCTATACTTTGATGAAGCATGGAAATCAGTCTATCTCAGTTACAAATATGAGTAACGAACTCAGAAAGCACAGTTTGCAGTAGAACGATACTGTTTCGTATATGTTTACAAGTGTGTGTACGTAAAAATAATGAAAAAAACGACAGTTAAACGAATTAAGTTAACAAATTGGGTCCATGCACAGATTAATCTGTCATTAGTTAAAACTAAGGCGGACGGAGGTTCAAGGTTAATGAATTTTGCTTACTGCGCGTGATAAGCTTCACTTTAAATAATTTCAGGATGACCACACGACCGGTTTCCACTAAGGGCGTTCGAAGAAGACAGGTTGTGTTGCCTAGTGGGGTCTTGTTAAGTCACGCCACATACTAAGTCATCGGTTTATTTTGGGACGTGATCATTCACCCTGAAGCATAAGGGTCAACTAGTTCTGTCAACGTGAACTTCATTGCATCTTCAGGTAAACTGGTGAACACTATGTAGTGTAGTAGCTGGGGCCTACACCGTAATTGTTAACTGGATCGTGTGACTACATAAGTCAATTTGTTGAACGAACTACATCCAATGGCGTGCCGAAAAGAAATCATCAATATAATGACTTCATCGTATGGTAACTTCATTTTCACTGGGACCATGGACACAGACAGATCATGCGAGTCTACTGCTTTCGGTTGGCACTGAAAATCAATAGAAACCTGTGGATAACCTTTAAAATCTGGATATCATGAGCAAATTTCAATTCAGGGTCAAGTCTACCAATCGTACATACGATTTGCGTTCTGTGAAATGGACATCAAACCTGAGTGTTTGGGCTTGCAGTATACTGACCACAATAACGTTCCGATTTCCTCAGGCTTAATACTGATATCCAGAAAGACAACAGTATCTTCTTTCGAAGCCTACATAACAACGAGAATTTGCAAGGAGACTTTAGTAAATTCGATAGTTTTTCCAAAAGTTGACCAGTCTGCGTAATGTGTTTCGTAATCGCTGTCAAACAGCTAACTCGTTGCAAGTTGCCTGCCGTTTTCTTTTCATTTGCACTTCCCTGATATGAGGATTAGAAGATGTATCGACGTTCGCCGCCTAACAAAAATGTGCATTAAGCGTCAAACATCACGACACATCACGGAGCACCACAGAATGTCACGAGATATCTTCAACATACCTCGGGCAATTATCCTCCACATTGTTTGCAGTTTACATCTATTCTTTGGTTTCGTTTGCCTCCTTCACATAGGGGCGCCTTGGCTTCTTGTGAATGCTTCATAGCACACTTTGCCACCGATCCCCTGACAGAACTTCATTATGTGGTGTTCAAACATTTCAGTGTGATATAGGGAAAACAGATATACTATTGCTGAACGCGTAACCTAGCAGCATGTCATGTCTTTTGGAAAGACTGTTCAAATGCTCAAATCAAGGTTAGAAACAGTCGGATTTCTGACACGCTCAAACCCAACCCCAGCAATACACAAACTTGAGTCAAGTTGAGCGGGCTGGAAGAAGACCTATCTGCAAATAAATTGAGCTATATCAGGTCCTAAAGTTACAGTTTACTGGAACGCTTCTAACGGGATTGCTTATCGTTTAGTTTCACATACGAAATAAGCCAATTTTGCGGTCTGATTACATGAATTATCCACCAGAGTTAAAAATACTTCGCAACATAGGCTGAAACTCCTTTAGGTTACCTTAGTAAAATTACTGTCGAAGTTACTAGTCTAAAGATAGATTCCCTTGTATTTCATTTCCTAGATCAGCAGATCCAAGGTAAGGTGATATTCATAGTCTCAAAATGAACGGTGTAGACTAAAGCACATCTTCACGCCAATGTCTGGTCCACCTGTTTGAAACATAAGAGTCACCCTGCTACCCATTTCATTTCACCGTTCTACGTGATGTGCATCCATAAATATCACAGAAACGGTTAGTATGTTCTTTCGTCGTGGCCACTGGACATGTCTCGTGTGAAAGATGATCCTGTGAATTCACACTGAATCGTTGTGTTTTAGCCCATAACCACTTTCTCAAGTATTCAAGAATGTATGCTGATATACTCTTGTCTGTTTGTGTGGAAATGAGTAGATATCGTCAATCTGGAAATTCGGTCATGCCCTAATGGAGATAAGTAATCTTTATCGAAATTTGTGTGTGAACATACCGTTATGTCTCTTTTCTGGTCATCTGTTTGATAACATCATCGAAAGGTTGAACTGTTGTAATTGTTTCATTTCTCACTCATAAAGAAAGCAGAGCTCCCCTACTCGAATCCAGTACCAAGATTACAATTTCTGGATAGCAATACTGCCTCTCCAGTAAACTTGGGTTTCAATACACATAATCCACTATGTTCTTAATTCGAAATATTCTCATTTAAACTGTTCAGCTACCAAATTATGGTATTAATTACTTAATCAGTCAGCCTGTAGTCATGATCTTCTGATCTGACTGAAATCGCCGAAAGCGTAGAATTTGTTAAGGGACAGTTCAGTCAGTGGTGACAAGCTGGAATTTGGCCACCAGTTCTAACAATATTGATCCAGACGAGTGGGACAATAAAACAGCTTTGTAAGCTCAAACACTTGAAAGGGTACTAAAAAGAATGATCGATATTCGTACAGTAGTAGGGATAAATTAACAACTAACTAGGTGCTCCGCTTGAACCTCACTTGACCATTTTCAAACTACTTAACAGAAAACCATTCTGCACGAAACCACCGTAACTCAACATCACAAAATGACCGTCAATCATCAGGAAAGTTGAAAGTTAAAACTTCTGTCTAACTAAAGGAAAAAGCGGGAAATCAGCAGTGATTGAACGAAACTTCAGCAATTTAACACTATCAACCAAGCGTCATTCACGAATTGTCAAAGTTCTTGCATTCAACTAGACATTTTCTTCCACCCTTGTAAGAATAATGCATTACAATCGAGGTTTTCTCTTTCTATACAACGTTCGTAGTGCATACTCTTTCCAAGGCTGATGTGTAAGCTCCAGTAGCCCTTTCGTGAAGTAACCATATTGACAACTACGCCACTTGCCTCAAATCGGGTAAGACCAACTTATAATATCTAAAAGCTCAACCACATTGGCCTGTGAATGTTGCTCAGATTGCATGGTAGCCTCGAGCGGAGGCACCGTAACTGTCCTGCTAATTTTAGTCGATGAGCCCCTTGACCAGGACTCCTGTCCAAATTGAGATCGCTGAAGTCATCAAAACCGTTGAAAGGTATTCCCATCACTGGTACACGGTAGGAGGTTTGGATAACATGATTTAAACATCAGTCACATTTGATCATTGCCGCCAGAGCTCCGCAGATTTTTCCTTCAGCCCTTTCGAGAGAAAGCACTCGAGTTGAGTGTTGTTCTTGTTACAGCTCGTGAGTATGGCACATCATTGTTCCGGCAGTGACTAATGCTCCGGCTACGCTTTTCTGAGACGACCGTGCTGACCACTGCGCCATAGATCTCACATTAGGTAGACCAATTTATTGTGTGTTCAGTCACATCCACTCAGATTAAGCAATCGCCTTGAGAGCAGAAACACTGACCGTCGAATGAACTCTAGTCCATGATACTACTAATCGAACTTCTCAACGAGAGAGTCACAACGAGAATTACTCATAAACGGTGAAGTTTATATCAACCACATCGTCCAAAGCTGGTCAATTAAGTAAAATGAAGATAACACAATATGAAAATTGCGATTAGCAATATATACTTGCATGATCTTGATGGGAGATTTTTCATAATTGTGCATTGTACAAGGCGAAGTATGAAGGAAAATGTGCACAGAGATTGTCAGATATATCAAACAATTTTCAACAGGTCTAAGAAATCATCCATGAAATGAACACAATTTCATCAGCGACTAATTTCAGTTTTGATTCGTTTTTATTACGTTTATCGGGAGTCCACAGAATTATTAAGAACATACTAAAGGATAGACTTTATAGAGCCAGCGTTAAAAAATAATCTTTTTTCGTCGGTCAGCTCTCGTTTTTAACACGAACATAACAACACGCATGGAATCTACCCGCACCAATTTGTGGAGATGAATTGAGTGTGCGCCCTCTGGCACAAAGTTAAACTGTACTCACCGTAATCTTATGTGTTATTTCAGCTATCTTGCCATTTTTCTCTGTCACAGTGGTGTGATCCAACACATCTTCAAATCCATGTCAAAGCGAGCATCAACACTGAACGTTGTACCCCTACCGGAAGAGGTCAGTCACCAATATATATCTGATAATCCTTACATGCTTACCTGTTCAGAGTTTCTTTTGCTCTCTCGTCACGCATATATTCCCTTGATTTGTGTGTAACTTACTAAAATAATTCAGATGCAATAAGGAACAAACCATACAAAAATTTTGGAACACCCAGAGTTATATGATTCAGAAAAAGCAGACTTCCATTTTTACTTTTTTCATTGTTCTTGAAGCAGCTGTTGATTCTTGTTTGCTTTCTTTGGTTTCAGCAATACACTGAGAGTTTCTAAAATCAAAACAGCACATGTTTACTAATCAGAGTGCGCGAAGCATCACCAGGACAAGCACACGCATAAAGTCTTAAAACTTGACAATTATCTAGAAACATTAGTGGATGGGAGGTTTATTCGGCCTAGGAATTTTGAAGTTATGACGAAAACGCACAAATGACATTGAATCATCTGGGCGATTTGACAGTCAAACCCCAGACACAAAACACAACTCCAACTTGAGTTAACAATTTATTGGTTCACTGAAAGCTTGCGGCAACATATTATTAAAAGTCATCTGGTTCAGAAGGAACTCTTGTTCATCGTAAAGTCAACTTCCTGTTAACTACAGACACTTGACAGGAGACTTTATCGTTATCTTCGGTCATCCATTGGACGTGCACTGTTGCACCACCACATAATAACAGGGAACAAACTACTGAGGGTTCATTATCGTAAACGGTTCAGCATTAGGCGAGCCACATCGGAGACAAACTCCACTCTGATGGTCTATCGGCTATGGAACGCACTGGCTGATTCAGTGGTCAACGGGTGACTGAATCCCACATACAATGATGTCACCTAGAGCTGCATTTCTGTGCTCACTTACCCAGTGCGTTCCCACCGGTCACCAAATCTGTATGATCGTTTATGTGTGTGCTTGTCTCTTGCTATCTGCTCGCTTGTGTGATGTCAGTTAACTAAGCATTCGGTTTCAGTCATTTACGAATGTCCGCCGTCAACATGTTGCGCGTCACTATTCTTGATCACATTCGTTCTTCTTCCCTGAAACACAGAAACATCTTGTTCGTATTTAGGAACTGTTCAACACATTGTATTCCCCAGTCGAGACAGTGGCAAGAGGCAATAGCATGACATTCTTTAGTATTCAGTACAAGCATGAATTTATCACATAGTATGCACCTTACATAAACATTATGAGCATTTTGTTGAAGATAAAATTCTGAACTTTGGCTACTTCTAGAAAGTGCGCCACTCTTTTCCTAATGTACACATCTCAACAGTTGGTCAGTGTATAATATACCGGGCTGCATTGTGCTCTGAGCTATAATCAAAGGGAAATAGATTCCGCTGGTAATGGTATTGATTAATTATCTGCTACGGTTGAACGAATTTTCTGGTGGAAATTCATTTTGTTTTAGCCAAAATTGACTTTGTTTTTGGTGGCACCAGGAGGAAGTCTTCGCAGGTGTGCTTCATGCGCTATGTTTACTGTAAGTGATTTTGAAATTTGTGGGTTTCACAACAAAAATCGAACAGAGAAGTGCATACAAACAAAAGTGAACAAAGTGAAAAATTAGTAAACAGATTATTTCATAAACAGAAACATATTTGCCGTGACGAAATTCTGGTCTCGGTAACCCAGAATAAGGTGAGACAGCTTGGAGATCGTACATTGGTCACTTCAAAACGAAACATGTCAGAAGTAGCTAACTAACTGAGATATACGTTGTAAAAACATAGTTAGGGAGCGTCATTTCCACAGAATGGAACCTCATCGAAATTCTTATTGCCAGGAGGGGACTCAATAAAGCACGACCCTATGCCAGACTGAAACATACAATTGCGCACTTGCGTTACCAGTGGAATCCACATTTAGGCATTCTACACTCAAAAGATGGTAAATGAAATCATTTCTGTCTGATACTCTTAGGACAGACAAAATAACAGAAAAAATTATTATAACGCTTGAAAACATTACGCACGGTGTTATTTGTTCTGACAATGAAAATCCGTGGGAAATTACACAATTGGACGGGTGAGTTCACATTAGGGTTTTGTAACCGAATTCGGAGGGTTCACAAACGTACCAAGATGTGACGTTTCATGCACGAAGTGGGGTGAATCGGTGTCAGGAGAGCATCCACACCTATTCTGTGTGCAGGCGCCAAGGAGGTTCAGATTGTTTCTGGTGATCTTTAGTTGCTGCCTACTCATCCGCTGACTTGTGTTGTGTTCTCGTATTCTCTATTGCATTATCTCTCCATGCTACTGATATATCGTGCTCCGTATAAGCACGGCGGTGTGCAAACGAATGATCGGGCAGTATGACTGTACGCGATATGCTCTGTGCATATGGATTTCATAAGAATGAACAATAGTCTCATCTTCATAACTTGAAGAGCTATCTCCAGAGCTATAACAATTGGAACCAAAGTAAGTAATTCTGTAAGGTATATGAATTCTTACATCACTTCAGATATCACGTCCACTACTTATTGGCTGAGTGAATTCAAGCTCTATTATGCGTGACAGTCTGTTTTTTAATAAGACCAGAAAACGTCTGGATATTTAGCCCCATAGCTTACCCCGTGATATTCTGTTACATTCAGCTTATGGACTACGAAGGAGCCGTCTTCTCGCAAAGCGACAGAAAGTTATTGGAGCGTAGTTTCCGGGATATACACAAAAGAGCTGATCAAAATTATAAGTGGGTCAAGACACATCGTGACGTGATTTACAGATGGCTCGAAGAAAATGTGCCGAGTGAAGATATGCTGCTATAGGAAATGCAATTCCTATGTCACACACCAGTCATCGCTCATTTGAACCCTTTTAGTGCAAATTGTGTTGGACCCAGTATAACCAACAAGCAAACCGTCCCAACCATGCAACATTTCGCGTTCACAAGAACAGTTTGCACTAAGTTCATGTGTTCGTATGTTTGTATGAGCCAGAGAGTAGACAACAAAATGCATGTTATTTTTAAAGAAAGTAAATATGATTAACAATACTATTATTGTTTCTGTAACCATTGTTTAACCATTTTGGTAATTGTCAAATATTTGTTATTATACATGCAAAAATTGCGTCGTTCTCCTCCGCTGATTCTCCACTTCTTTTTGTGGTCACTGTAGTTTCCGCTTTGATTCCACCAACACGTTTTCCCCCAACCCTGTCTATCTGTCTGTCTTCATGTTTCCCCTCCCCTCAGTACTATACTTGTTGACGAATTCAGTGTTGTTCTTAAATTACAGTTCGAGCTAACTCCGAAGCATCCGAGAAGCCTCCACAAGTTGGTTCTGTTGCATGAAAACCTTAACTGCACATGCTCACGTCTAAGAGACCACTGAAGACGAACTCAGCGCCTGAGAGCTTTAAACTGTTCACTAAGATGGCCAGAGCGTAACACGTATGACTAGTTCCTCAGGAAGTCGTTTTCCAGGTGAACATTTCAAAAGGAACAGTGGCTGAATGAGTTGTATCCTCTCGGTATATATATTGCCCGCTGTCAACACCTGCGTCATGAAAACTTGTGCGGATTTGGATGCCTCATTCAGAGACGAACGGAAGGGACCTAGCACGAAAGCATTCAATACTGCAATAAAAAAACGACAACCGAACACGCACAACTGATAGCTATCGAATGAAACATGGCGGTCCTGATTTTCAAGGCAGAGATCACAGAGAAAATATATTCAGGGGGAAATGAATATAAAACGAAAGGAAACCAGAAGACGATTTATACGAACTTCACGGGACACCTTGGTAACCCAAAATAGACCATGATTTATTTGCTGTAGTGGGTTATGACGCTTGCTTTTGACTGCCTTTAGAAGGGTCGTTTGATTTATACTTTCCTCGTGACCAGTGACCATGAAGACATCGGTGACACCTGCCGGGCGACCTGTCTGTTATATCTGCTTAGTTTTAATCTATTCAGAATTGTCAAAAAGCACTGCGGTTCATATTTTATAAATTTTAGTCACAATATGTCCATCCGTCCTGTCGACGTAATGGCATTTGTAGTAGATACCATTGGATGCAGCCTGTGAAAACATTACATTCAGGATCCGTGTTCTAGCAGGTCCCTCGATATGCATGAAATCGGCGGTGTTCTAGATCAGGTCTACAGCTACAGTGAAGTTTCGCTTAGTCATTTTGCCTGTCATGGCTTTTAAAGAGCAAAGATTAAAATGATTTCATTTAGCACAGTATGGCTACTGGTAGCATGTGGTCTAAGATGAGCGTCCTTACTGCTAAACTGTATGAGAGAGAGGTTATCAATAAGTGTTTGGAACGGTTGATAAGTTTGTTCCGTACAAGGATCCTCAAAACTTTTTCGTCTGTCTCTGTCAAACAAAGTCCTCAAAAGCCTTTGTTTGTGAGTAAGTGGTGTGAAAATCTTGATGCTTATATGCTGGCTGATCCACGGACATGTGTGGTAGATGCAACGCACCAGCAACCGGTCGTCCTTTCTTGGAAGTGGTTCGAAGGGGAGCGATGCAGACTGTTCCATTTCTTGTTCAGTGGTTAGTCTAAATTTCCACAGTCCTACGGATCAGTGGTTGAAACAGTCCATTTGTTGATTGGACTGAAATTATACACATAAAACATGTCAAGAAATTATTGTTTTCACGCACCTCCTTATCACAGACGATGAAGTTTTGAAAATCCTGGTGATGACTAAACCGAAATGATTTGACAATAAGACCCCCTAAAGTAAACTGCGAGTTGCTAAGAACAGAACCTTATTGTTAATTTCCAACGACAAACGTAACTAAAGTGGTTCAGTTGGAAGTAATCGGACGGATTTGATGCTATCTACCGAACCTGTTCCGATGAAACACTGGTTAACAATCCTTAACTCTGCAATGGCAGAACCTAACAGAACGAAGTTTTCTTTGAGTTAACCATGTTGGCAAACTAGCAGAGATTCATTGACGTTCATCCATCCCCTGTCATCCAGTTATTTCTCCAACCAACTGATTCAAGGTGAAACAAAATTTTCACTCAGTTCGTGTAGCATATGTCAGAACTGTTCCCCAGTTACAAAGAATGGAACTCAGCTATGAAAAGATTGATTCGCCGCTTGGATTGTAGGTTACTGATCTGGCGTTCAGCTGTTTGTCGGGCAATAAAAATATACCGCAGAAATACGTTCAACCTGTGTGGAACTCTATCCAGTGCACAATTTTCATGAACTTGCCGAAATTACGGTAACACTCCCTGAAAGAGAATAGGACAAATACCACCTGGTCAGAAAGCCGACCAATAAACCGTACGCCAGTTGGACCATGTGATTCATTCAAACGCCCTGTGCAAGCTGAACCAAGAGCAAGCAATGGGCCTGCCGAACTCAGTGAACGACACCGTAAGAGTTCCCCTTTAGACAGCCGTTTACGAGCGTGTACCTCTTCGTGAACTTCATCGAAAATTGTTTCATCCTGGTGGGTAAGATGTTTAAAAGATATGGTGCCGCCCTTTGTAGACCCTCACTTCACAGACGCAATGCTCAATGGTGCTGCTTAATTTACTTTGTTGCATTTAAGCCAGTCTACCGAGTCACACATGTTCATACCAGAGGTTTGAAATGTTGTATTCTGTTCGTTGCGAAGATTATGGGAGTCATTTACGAAACCTTAATCTGCGTACGCAGAAACGTTTTGTTCAAACACTGAATTTACCACTGCCTGCTGTTGTTTGGAATACTTGACACGGCGCCATAATAACCACGTCCGTAGCCCCCAAATGACACTAGGTACACACCGTATTACGATCCACACAATTTTGACTTGACAATTGATGCCATATTTATTGTGTTGTATTTGGCCTGAAAATCACACACTAAAAACAAGATTGTTTGACTTTCGACGAGCTGCATTAGTTCACTCGGCTCAATACTACTTCATCGTGCTCAATATGGCGATGGATTAAAGACCAATTGTTCACTGATCGTTTGAGAAGTAGTGAACGGACTGACGAATCACAGGTTGATTTTTAAACGCTTCTTAGAAGAGTACGCCACAGTAGGACATGCGATGAACAATCTACCGATGGACAGAGGGCTTATATAATGCCAACTGATGACTAATACCAGCTGACCAACCGGAAGAAGTCAGACAAGGTTCTTGATCTCACCGCTAATGAATGAAGTTAAGGATACTTACCACAAATGTTCGCTGCACTAATGGCGGAACATTTCAAAGTAGTAACATCCTGACCAACTGATACGTAAAAATACTCGCATACAAATCGTCAAGTGATGGTTGTTATTCAGAGTGATCTGCTGCATCGCGTAAGAAAGTTTAACCACGACAAGACATCATGAACCTGCGATGGAAATCTCGATTCACCGATTATCCAAGCCTCGACACAACAGAAGATCTGATAAACGGCCAATCCAAATATCGCGGTAATGATACAACACAAGGATTGGACGAACGGTCTTAGTGTTGTGTCTTCCGTCATTCGTCAATTCAGCTGTTCCGTATTCCACCAATTAACATACAGTTTATGGTGTTGCATGTGCTAATGAGATCAGCCAATGACAGGCTGTGATTTCTCTAATACTGTTGTACATCAATAAATTCGGCGTCTCAATCCATGAATAACAATTGCTTACTGCTGCCAGTACCAAGTCTTCGCCTTATTACTTGCGTGGGAGGTTTCAATTCAAGTACGATTTCTAGGGCTATTCGAAGTCCCTAATTCTGAATGTCACAGTACCCCAGAAGCATTTACAAACGACAGGATCCTAGGTGAAACCTTGGAAGCATACATGACTAAAACATCCTTTTGTTTACTAACGTCATTCACTAGAGAGTTCATTATGTGTTCAGTGAGTTTTGGCCACAGCTCATTAACTAACTGGCACAAATCACTGTATTTCCCATGGTAAACTTAAAGTGATTGTGCCCATTTTTTTTGTTTAACTGTATTTAGTACCAGAGAGATGGTCAGGAGAAACCATAAAACCGGCGTGAGATGCGAGATTCGGCAACTCGAGAAACGAATGGTTTTCAACAAACTTTACTCAACGTATCCTTACTAAGACTCGAGTGCAAGTATCCAAACCCGCGGCCAACCAACAATGGAAGATATGTACTTTTTTGTTTGACTGGAGCAAGCTGTGTACTCTTAACTGCTGATGTCCCTTTTTGTTCATATTTCGTGTCGAATAGCGAAACTTAGGGAAGCGAACTAAACTAGTCTCAATACTAAAGCTGGAATACGAGTGTTCGGTTGGGGACATGAAATGTATGGTAAATTGTAGTTTGTAGAAACGAACGCATTTATATAGGTAAAAACAGATTAATTCTTCGTCGAATCTTTACAGGCTGACACTCAAATTACCATGGTAAACAGTTAATTTGTCTTTGGAAGTGAATGAATTCTCGACTTGATATTTCGTTTAGTATACAGACAAATTGGGCGCAACACAGATCCCTTGTGTGTCTTACTTATAATGATGGCTGTCTTTTCGGAAAATCCTTCAAACAGTACTTACCGTACCTACACATAACACATCCATGTGGTATTTCTGTCATTCTCAGATATGTTCAACATAAATTGACGAAACGCGCGAGGTTACATGCAATGGTTGAGAGTGATACGCCAATTAGTTCTATCGGCTCCTGAGTTAAAAGAATGGTGGCTGTGACGCCGAACTTCATTGAAGGGTCACTAGTGATCAAATAAGCTTTCCCAAAAGACCTAACAAAGATTAGAGTGCACCTTACACAACTATCCGTTCTAACAAAAAACGTACGCTGCACAGGTGAGTTGATGAGATCAGCTAGTGTTTGGGAATCAGCGGCATAAACTCGCGAAAGGTGTTTACCGGCCGTCAAAATGCTCACCACAACAGCATCAGTATGTTGGTAACATAAGTTGTGAATATGGCTCTTGAGTGCTTGGGATTTAAAATTATTACGATCCAAGTGAAGTAGTTTCTACATGACTGTCCGTAGATTACCAAAGTGACAACATGGTTATGGCAATGCCTCCATTACAACAGAGTCAGAAAGAGTACAATGTTAAACACTCTTCAGTTTCCTGAGCATACAAGAGGGCCCAGCGACGGCCACTCAACCGTGAACGGACGACCGCTCGTCTTTTCGTGTATCTTTGAAAACATGAAAGACAGTGGAATAAACCTGATAGAACACATGTGTGTAATCATGACGGTAGTTTGGTACGTGTTTCGAAGCGTTTGGGGCATGTTCTGCAATCTAGCCATCCCCAAGCTTTCTTTTTTAAATCATTCCAACAGGCACAAGAGAACAATTTAAATTAGCGGATATTCCGGAATACCTATAGATCGTTTTGGCGAAACGGCGAGTTCCGTGTGACTTTTGTAGCAAATTGCGGACAGTGATAGGTGACAATGAAAACTGATGAACAAGCGGCTGTTGACTCTTAATAAATCATTATACGTTGTCATCAACAGTGAAAGGATTCAGCGTTTTCTTCTGGCCTACCGCTTTACATTATTGCTTGATAATTCTCGGTTAGAGCTACGCTAAGTGGGAGTGGTTTGCATGCCCCGTGTGACTTACAGAACCTAAAAGCCTAACCGGACAAACATACTAAAATTGTTAGGTCAACGTCGTGTCGGATCTGTTGCGCTTCCTTATCGGTTAAATCAGTGAAAGATAAGAATTGATGCCAAGCTTTATTGACGAGGTAAATCAGCACAGGGATCATTGTTTACAAAGACTGGACCAGTCTGATCGCTTTTGAAGTGAACTGTCTATTCATGGTTAGAGGAGGTAGATGGGAGACTCACTGTGAAGAAACCGAACAAACAGAATTCACGAAAACGTGAGAATATTGGCTCTTCACTTCCCGTAATAGCTGGAATGCCAGAGTTCAGAATGCTGTGAACCAAAACGCTCATGTGACAATAACACCTCAGTGCCGTTAGCATACTACTGCATGGAAAACGATATCGGTATGTAGGAAATGTAGCTAACTTTTAAACACCCAAAGTCCGATTAGCAACCTGCTTTGTCAAACGCCCATGGAAGAAATTAACAGTTGGAGAGTGACGTCGCAGTGTGGCTGTCCGTTGATTCAAGCATAGACATAGGAGTTATTTGTTAGGCAACCATTTGCATTGCGGTCTGGGCTTTGGATGAAACAAGTTTTTCGTCTCAACCTTTCAAGTACTAGTGGACTTTATGAAGAGATATGCCTGTCGGCTTGATCTTGACAGCAACGATTTGGAACACCTTCGATCTGCAGAGTTTTGTGGATCGAATTACTCGCATAAAAATCTGTTTTGATGACAACCTCAATTGACTTCTGCAACAAACCTCCTTTAAAACTTTAAATAAGAAAGCACACAACCCGGATAAACCTTTGGGTGACGCATGAAACCCTTGGAACACAAACTATTAACAAAAGAACATCCGTGGAAGCTTCATCTTACAAACGCAACAAGTATGCGGTGTTAAAAATGCTTTGGGAGTGTGCATTTGAAGGTTCACGCCAACACTAACGATGCGGAGAAACGTGAAGAACGAGGCCACACTGAACACTGGATTAGGTCACAGAGACATTACACGTGAAGTCGAAAGGGTGTACTTGATAAATTTATTCAACAAAGTCAAGTTTATGCTATCCAAGGTTGAGTAACCAGCCGTAATCAAAAACTATGTAAAATCAACTACTCTGTTTAACCTGATATCTCGTTAATGGAATTCGCGATAGGTCCACTTTCTTCGGCCAATGTTTTTGTCAGTCTATAAATACAATGCCAGAATTGGTTCTGTACACTAAAACATTAGTGTTCGTTTATTTCAAACTTGGTGTCGTAGTAACGGGTGGTTGACAGTTACCAATTATCAAGCCAGGGGTCAAAGTTATGTTTATTCGAAATAGATTTCTGATGAAACAAAGTATACGGCATGTTTTAATGGTTAGTCACTTTTTCCAAAAATACCTAGAATCGGGAGCCCAATATAGAAATATCTTCATACATCCCAAGGACGCGAGTTGGCTGACCGGTTTGTCTATGTTGGCTGTGAAATGAACAAAAGTTTCTAACCAGTCTACTTGAGTAGTTGCTCAACTACTGTATGCACTTGGAGAATGTCGTGTCCCACAATGAATACGACCGTAGAAACTGTCTGTATTCATAGATCATGGAATTAAATGTGCACTCTATAAAACTGTTTGGCGAAGTTAAAATAGGGGATCAGGAGACCTAAACTATCCTACGTACTTATTCTACACATACTCATCATTTATCAGCTTCTACCTGGCACGAAATCAAATTACGGGTTTTCAATAATCATGATAAGCGCGCTGAAATGTTCGGAGCCTTAGCGGTACTTACAGCCACGGTGTACACCAGTTCATAGTCAAGTGTTATGCAGCGTATACATCGGTTGACTGGGAAGGATTTGCAACCCATTTAAAATCATAGATCGGAGTATTCACAGAGACAAAGTGATACCGTAATACGTGATTTGCCATATTATTGAGATAGTCATTCAGTAGTAAACATTCGAACTGTATCTACCACACTATCAACCTTATTTAATCCTAACGGATTCCAAAGAGATAACTTCTCTGTTTTAGGGGCAAAAGTATCAGTACCATATACCAGCACTGTAGACACGTAAATGGATGCAACCTAACCCGACTAATACCCCGAAAGTGGTATTCTATGAATTCTGAAATGGGTATGCTTACTTTGTGAATATACTCACGACAGCTTTACTTCTTCTCCGATAATTACTCGCGGTCAAAACTGACTAGTGACCTAGTATATGAGTACGCGCAAAAAGGCAAAACTCACGTAAGTACTTGAAGTCTTCACACTAACCTGAATGTGTTTCCCGTTCATTTACATAGAATCAGTGCGGTTAGTGATCGACAACACCTAGTGTACAGATTGCAACATATGAAAAATCAAGTCTTCACAACTATTTTAGCTTTGGCGATTGATCGACTGAAACAGTCAGCATCGGACATTTTAAGGCATGGCTCTCGCGAATACAAGAACGAAAGTTTACTCTAAACTACAATTCCACGTCAATTAAACAAGCATATTATGAGGGTGATGTCATTGCCATCGACCACTGTGGCGTCCCCAGCCTACAGCTGAGGTCAAATTAATAGTTGCTGAGGCATATGCCACTGGTGCCGATTCTCTGATTAAGCAATCCTTGTGCGACCTTTGTTCTTAACAAACGGATCCACAACTTAGCTTGACAGTATAAGTAACTCAGCCAGGGTACCCCGTAAAACTCCAGCGTCTTCAATCACTAACTATGTGTTGTCCAAGAGCCATCGGGCTACTTGACTCGATATTCAAGAGTAGTGCTTTCTATGTTCTACCGAGGCGATCGCTATTAGTTCATATATGAAAGTACTGTGTCCAACGGCGTTTATGCTCAAACTCCTTAATTCTGTATATTCATTAGCGTCACACATAATTCTTCCATCCGTTTGATTTAAAGGTTTTCACTTTACCCCATTAGTTTTACATAGCGCCCGGTAACCGTTGATTGGCATTAAGTTTGTGGAGAGAACCAAGTAGTTAACTACCGAATTACAAACTTTTCTACCACCAGATTGCGACTCCCTCTATCACTCCAGTTAAGCTAACGAACTGTTTATTACCTGGCGATTACTCACTGGACCTGATCGAATCAAAGAACAGACGGTAGAAGATACTTCCACATGCTAACTTGGTGATTTTCAGGAATGAAATATCGTGGTAGTGATATTTGTTAAAGACTAGTTAAGATCAAACAGAGTGTCAAGAAGCGGCAGCTGGTCTACCTGTTGAACAACGAAGTTACTCAGTGAACAGAAAAATTTTACATACGGACTTGGTTAACCCACCATCTTGTTGTGTCATACGTAATCTACCAAACGGTAAAAAGGAGCGACTGTCAAACAAGATTTGTCAAAATTTCATGACGGAATCTGCAAACATTACCGTTGGGCACAGAAACTGTGCTACTGGTATTTACTGCGAATAATTGCAACACTTCTCATCGCAAAAAAAAACAACAAGTGTGCAAGCGGACAATTTTCGGTGCGCGTTCAGACCGTTTTTTGACCAATGTGAAATTTCGAATGCGAACAAGGCAGAGCGTAGTATCCCACCTGGTTAAACTTTTTTTATCGTCCATCAATATGATGGAGAACAGCGTCTTTCGGTGTTTTTTATTCGAAATGTGACCATTCAAATATGATACAGAAACAAAATTTACGCAGTTATTCGGGATGCATTTGTTTCGTTATGTTTCTGAAGCCATTCTGGAGTATGTTCTCATAAATAAATAAATTGTAACCAACATTGAGCAAGTGTTCATTGACTCAATTACGTATGTCAGTTTTACAATCACACGCCATCCACGTTTAGCACAGTTTGGGCATCTTTAATGAAGCGTTGCTTTTTTCGATCACTCAACATCGATCACTAGACACAGACATCTATTTATGGGTACGCATCGGATCTCGAACACATAGGATCATGCATCCGGTGATTGCAGTTGTGGTGCTCGGCACAATATTTGGTGAGTGCTCTTCGTTTGTCAACCATAATGTGGTTTTTGTTGTTGTCGGCTATTAGTTCACTTTGTTAAAAATTGCTTCATGTTGAAGAAGGATTTCTGTATGATACCTATCACGTTCGATTTTCAATGTAATGAATGACGGTTTAACTGAAACAGGTGTTTATTGGGAGTTACAAACCTTGAATAACAGAAACAGCTCAAGTTCAAAACATCGCCCAATTGGTCACTGGGTGAGAATACGAACGTCCGTCCTTATTTGTTGTATCCAATAAGCAATCAGTTCTCTAAAGTCAGTGGTTAAGGAGGGTGTCACACGGTTTTGGTTTTTAAGACGATGGTGGTATGTTTATCATTATCAGTCTTGGTGAATAGTAGGGGATGAAAATCGAACATTGCACAGTTGACCACAGCTGTCGCATTCCCACAGATGTTTTCAGTCAGCTCTTTTTGTAAAAAGAACCACTATTCTCGAGATTCATTCCTGTCAGAGAATATACTTAGCTCGGTCAACGGCGTACTGATCAACACGACTGCCTCGTGTGGCCGGATCTTTAGTCTCGTTCGTGATAAGATGATACACTACTTGCGAGCTCTAATAAGACAGAAGCCTGACTGTAATGATTCTTTTCTTACATGTCAGTGTGAATGCGATAACTGTGACCGACCGTTGGGATGTACTACGACTTACACAAATAAAACACTAACCGCTTTAGCGCAGTCTAAATAATTGACCAATTTTACTTAGGTAAGCGCTATTAACTTCACGGATAGGTTACGCAATAGCACACTGAGCGAATTAATGTGATCAATCAGGTAGCCCCTCTCCACAATGTTTACTGCGATCAAAACGCCGATTTTCTGCCCCAACAATGAACTCACGATGCTTGTCATGTTGTGTCTTTCAGTGAACATGTGTGTTGGTATATGGTCTTTTGCCATGTAACACACTGTTCTCGACTGTCACTGTACACGTAAAGGCAGCCACAAGTGTGCTGGCACATTAAGTGAAAGTTACAGAATGATTCGCACATTTAGGCCATTACGTCAACGGGGCAACACAATGCATTAGTTGACAGGTACCTCGATTTGTAATTGACGATTTAGCTGCAAACAAGCATCAGACGTTATGCGGCTGATAACGGAAGCTTCACAACATCAGCTGTGAAAATATCAGGCTCCATCGGCAGTGGAACAAGAATCGGTTTGGGTTGACAATAAATTAACAACTTGTGAGAGTCCTTCGCGTTGATCCCACATAGATCTCAACGTGGAATAGGCTGCAGTGGAACGATCAGAAACATCAGTACGTCATCTACCTGATAAGGAAGGCACATTCGAACAAACAGTAGTAATCGAAATACCGTTCAAAAAGTTAATGATTCCTGCCATTCCAACTTGGAGAGAAATCCTAATCGAGGGATCATCGGTTGGAGTTTTCAGGACACTTACTGTGTCTCCTCCCGAGGCGATCGGGCAACCTGATCATTACTTACAAGCGAAAATGCCTGAACGTTCACATATGATAATCCGGTCGTGCCTAATGTGAGTTCAATGAGGCAGTGGTGAAAACGGTTGCCTTTTGAAAAGGTGGCCGGAATTCTTGTCCCGGCCGTGGCAACCATGTACACTGCTGACGAGCTCTAATGAGGGTGAAACTCAAGTCTAGTGCCTCGTTTCAAAATGGGCTGATTGGATATTCTGTGGGAATGCGACGGCTGCGACCAATCGTGAGTGATGTTCCATCCACATTAAAACCAATTCCCCTGCCACACCACGCTAATTGGTGCATAACCAGAATGTTGTAGACGCGTCAAGGCCGCCGGTGTGCCGCACACACGTGATAAGGCTCGGGTTGCGTGGTGATTGGTCGGACCTTCAGCGAACAACGTCTCATTCGTCCACGCACTCTACCGCCTGTAAACGTACGTGCTTCACGCGAGTCACGTGCTCATCCTAGCGCTGCTAAAATCTGCACGGCTTAATGTTGTCGTAGACTGCCTTATGTTAGGTACACCCTGACGCCAAGATTGTCGCAACNCAATTTTACTTAGGTAAGCGCTATTAACTTCACGGATAGGTTACGCAATAGCACACTGAGCGAATTAATGTGATCAATCAGGTAGCCCCTCTCCACAATGTTTACTGCGATCAAAACGCCGATTTTCTGCCCCAACAATGAACTCACGATGCTTGTCATGTTGTGTCTTTCAGTGAACATGTGTGTTGGTATATGGTCTTTTGCCATGTAACACACTGTTCTCGACTGTCACTGTACACGTAAAGGCAGCCACAAGTGTGCTGGCACATTAAGTGAAAGTTACAGAATGATTCGCACATTTAGGCCATTACGTCAACGGGGCAACACAATGCATTAGTTGACAGGTACCTCGATTTGTAATTGACGATTTAGCTGCAAACAAGCATCAGACGTTATGCGGCTGATAACGGAAGCTTCACAACATCAGCTGTGAAAATATCAGGCTCCATCGGCAGTGGAACAAGAATCGGTTTGGGTTGACAATAAATTAACAACTTGTGAGAGTCCTTCGCGTTGATCCCACATAGATCTCAACGTGGAATAGGCTGCAGTGGAACGATCAGAAACATCAGTACGTCATCTACCTGATAAGGAAGGCACATTCGAACAAACAGTAGTAATCGAAATACCGTTCAAAAAGTTAATGATTCCTGCCATTCCAACTTGGAGAGAAATCCTAATCGAGGGATCATCGGTTGGAGTTTTCAGGACACTTACTGTGTCTCCTCCCGAGGCGATCGGGCAACCTGATCATTACTTACAAGCGAAAATGCCTGAACGTTCACATATGATAATCCGGTCGTGCCTAATGTGAGTTCAATGAGGCAGTGGTGAAAACGGTTGCCTTTTGAAAAGGTGGCCGGAATTCTTGTCCCGGCCGTGGCAACCATGTACACTGCTGACGAGCTCTAATGAGGGTGAAACTCAAGTCTAGTGCCTCGTTTCAAAATGGGCTGATTGGATATTCTGTGGGAATGCGACGGCTGCGACCAATCGTGAGTGATGTTCCATCCATATTAAAACCAATTCCCCTGCCACACCACGCTAATTGGTGCATAACCAGAATGTTGTAGACGCGTCAAGGCCGCCTGTGTGCCGCACACACGTGATAAGGCTCGGGTTGCGTGGTGATTGGTCGGACCTTCAGCGAACAACGTCTCATTCGTCCACGCACTCTACCGCCTGTAAACGTACGTGCTTCACGCGAGTCACGTGCTCATCCTAGCGCTGCTAAAATCTGCACGGCTTAATGTTGTCGTAGACTGCCTTATGTTAGGTACACCCTGACGCCAAGATTGTCGCAACTTCCTATTGCACTAGTATAGCTATTAGTTCAGGTAGTTCACGGTCACCCAACGCTTGAACAATACAGTTTCTGAATTCTTTGGAATGAATGTAAGATATTTTTGGTGTGTGTAACCAGTTTGACTCAAATAGTAAAAAAACGGCGTTGAGCAAATTCGCAACATGGAAACCACTAGCTTCAGCTGTTGTTGTGGTTGTCAGTGGTGGTGTTGTTGTTGACTGTTTTGACGCACTTATTTCCACTTAACCGCCTTCCTTAAATCAAATGACATTGCTGAAGTCATCCCTTAGTTAGCCCACTTCAGTGAAACAGGTTTGGCAGTTGCTCCTTTCCCACTGTGTGCCAAAGAGATCAAGCTGCGAAAACTAGCCCTCAAAACTGTTTGACTCCGTGCATGAAATCCAGGTTTCAATTAGAGGCTATTTCGATCAAACATTTCGAAGCAATGTAAGGTTCCACATGTTTCATGTGTCTTGACATTGAAAACATTCTTCCATAACTTCAAATGTTTCGGCGAGATAGATTAACATGGAGTTGCACTAACGTCCAGCAAATTAGACGTATCTATTATATCAAATTCGTATTGTGTCTCGGTTCATATAATGGACTGACAATATTTCGGGCTCAGTGTTGCTTGATCGGTGCACGATACGAACAGCGACAAAATCAAAATGACAAGTCTTTGCCATTTTTCGCGTGAAAGAAAACAGTAAACTGAATATTAAAAATTATGAAAGCTTGTTGGACCACAATTTAATCCAGTAAATCATGTGGTCTGCATATTGAAGACATATTGGTAGACAACTAAGAATCATTGTCGAATGGATTACCCACACACAGAGCAACTGACTGGTACACGCCAGTTTGCGACAGTCTTTATTCCGTTCAGATGCTGCGCTCCTGCAGAGTTTGCTCGATTAGCAGTTGAAAGAGAATCAGTGAGGTCTTAAGAGTATCAAATGTGAGGTAGCTATGCTGGTTTGCTGCGCACAGCAAACTAAACCTCTTCAGTAGTGAACAGCATCGCGGGAATTCTGAAGTCCGGATTAGAACTCGGTGCACCAGCTGCTCCTACTTTTCTGACATGGACAAAAAGATCACCATGTTCGCTTGGAAACTAGTACATTTGTAGTTCAACACAGCGGTGGATCTATCCCGTGTTGAACGGCATGTGTATTATTCTGAAGAATCACTGAGTAGTTCTAAGAAAAAAACAAAGAAAAAACAAATTCCGTACTACTCGTTGCATGATTGTCTATTGCTCTAGGTAAACTAGTTAGATGGGAACTTTTATAAATAGACGATGTAAAGCAATAAACGCGTTTATTGCTTTAACCAAAATAGCCTTTAATTCAAACCTGGATTTCATGCACGGAGTCAAACAGTTTTGAGGGCTAGTTTTCGCAGCTTGATCTCTTTGGCACACAGTGGGAAAGGAGCAACTGCCAAACCTGTTTCACTGAAGTGGGCTAACTAAGGGATGACTTCAGCAATGTCATTTGATTTAAGGAAGGCGGTTAAGTGGAAATAAGTGCGTCAAAACAGTCAACAACAACACCACCACTGACAACCACAACAACAGCTGAAGCTAGTGGTTTCCATGTTGCGAATTTGCTCAACGCCGTTTTTTTACTATTTGAGTCAAACTGGTTACACACACCAAAAATATCTTACATTCATTCCAAAGAATTCAGAAACTGTATTGTTCAAGCGTTGGGTGACCGTGAACTACCTGAACTAATAGCTATACTAGTGCAATAGGAAGTTGCGACAATCTTGGCGTCAGGGTGTACCTAACATAAGGCAGTCTACGACAACATTAAGCCGTGCAGATTTTAGCAGCGCTAGGATGAGCACGTGACTCGCGTGAAGCACGTACGTTTACAGGCGGTAGAGTGCGTGGACGAATGAGACGTTGTTCGCTGAAGGTCCGACCAATCACCACGCAACCCGAGCCTTATCACGTGTGTGCGGCACACCGGCGGCCTTGACGCGTCTACAACATTCTGGTTATGCACCAATTAGCGTGGTGTGGCAGGGGAATTGGTTTTAATGTGGATGGAACATCACTCACGATTGGTCGCAGCCGTCGCATTCCCACAGAATATCCAATCAGCCCATTTTGAAACGAGGCACTAGACTTGAGTTTCACCCTCATTAGAGCTCGTCAGCAGTGTACATGGTTGCCACGGCCGGGACAAGAATTCCGGCCACCTTTTCAAAAGGCAACCGTTTTCACCACTGCCTCATTGAACTCACATTAGGCACGACCGGATTATCATATGTGAACGTTCAGGCATTTTCGCTTGTAAGTAATGATCAGGTTGCCCGATCGCCTCGGGAGGAGACAGTAAGTGTCCCGAAAACTCCAACCGATGATCCCTCGATTAGGATTTCTCTCCAACTTGGAATGACAGAAATCATTAACTTGTTTAACGGTATTTCGACTTTTGGTTTTCAAAAGTGATCGCAGCTGCCGCATCTCGTAGACTTTCCAGCCGGCCGTTTTCGAAGTTTCACTGCAAAGAAGAGTAATTCAATCAGAACGCCCCTGATTAACTTTTTATATTACAACTCTTAATGTGCCAGCCCAATTCTGTGCCCTATTTCTAATATCATGTTCTTACAGGTTGTCGATAACGTTACTCATGGGGAAAACATTCTTTGCTTCCTATGTAATTTACAGTGCTTGGAGAATGCAGTGAAATAGGGAAACGCGTAATTAACGGCTATGATGTTCAGGAAAATCAGTACCCGTGGGCGGTTTCCATTAAAGGTATCCACCCGATTACGCGAACCATCACCTTCTGTGGCTCAACTATCATTGCTGATCGCTGGCTGCTCACAGCTGCTCATTGTTTTTGGGCGAGCATGAAAAAGAAGTCGTAGTGAGTTCGTAATTTGATAATTTTTAATCCAGTAGCACATTCACAAGTACTATCACAGACTGACCCACATCTAGTTAACAACACTATAACAAATAAACAATTCCGTATCTTCCTAGATGACCATACCTGTTAGCAGTTACCGCACAATTTATCAATGGAGTTAAACTTCTTTCAAATGGGTATCGTATGTATATATGTATTCATTTGCAAGTGAGTTGGGTTTTTGCATTTTTCCTGGAAGTTGAATCCAAGGCGCCGTGCTTTCTTGTTACTTATAGGCAACTGAGGGAGGTACATATCAGTACACTTGCCACAATTTCATATTCAGTGTATGAATATAAAGAGGATTAACCTTTGACTCTATATTTGAACGTGAAAAGATGATTTCCACTTCTGTACACTTTATGAGTTTCAACAAGAGCACCAAAACAACAAAGGTAACGGGAAACAAACGAAAAGTTTTGGGCGAAAATACCTCGAGAACAGCCGTTCACAAATGGATTGTAATGTTTATGTTGGAAGATGTGTAACTTGAAGTTGCCTCCTCTATTAGTCAACTCTCAAATAGTCTAGGTGATCTCTTGAAAAATCTGATGAAACGTTGCCACTAGACAGCATGCGGGGATATATATCGCAATGCTTGTCTTAGAACTCAATACAGTCTGTAATTACTTGAATGCAACAAGAAAATGAGCATGACCAAAGAGTAACACAAAGATTAATGATGATCCATATGAACATACTCTAATCGCTGCGAAATAATCATCAGCCTTTCTTTTTATGTTTTATTACGTGAGAAGAAAAGTGGATTTTTTTCAGACAAAAAAGGTCTGTGCATTTTCTTAACGTAAATGAACCCCCCAAACGGTACCCAGATATTTCCTTCATCCGAAGAAGACCATGGTTAGAATATGGTGGCTTGCTACCATCCGCGACCAGGTGTATCAAATAACCTGGACTCATAAAATAACAAGTTGGAAGCGGTTTAAACAAACCATCTGTGCAGTGGCTGGCACTGACCAACGGGAAACGTCTAACAATTTCGTAAAGCATTAAAATGCAAAAGTGACCCGTATAGGACTCCTCCAGCTGGTTTTTGAGATACGACCTTCTTCACCGTATTCTAGAGCTCGCAAATCAAGAGATTGTATACACTTTTTCTTCTGAGTGGACAACGTCCTTAGGTAGGAACATCTTTAAGAACAATATGACTGATATTGTACGGTGGTTGTAAATAGTAATCGGAAGTGCGTTTAGCTTAAATCCAGGGCTAGTTTCTACGCGGTGGTAATAACACAGCAAGTTAGCCAAATAAATCGTAACGTAATCAGTGTTTGTAAAGCGTAATTCTTCACGCAGTTCGGTTACGAATTACAATCACTGCATATTGGCTTTTGCAATGTTTGGTCTCTGGAGATGCGACAGTTTGCGGATGCGACCAAATGTAGTCGTAGTTTACGAAGTTCTGCTCATTTTTATGTAGTATGTGTTTTACATTACAGTTAGGTTGCATATGTTTAAAATCAATAACCCACGTTGCGAGAACTAGTATGACGACCTAATACACGTAATTACTCACATGGATAAGTTCCCCGTTCTACAAACGCACAATGCTTGAACCGCCTAACAATTACGGGCCAATCCGATAGATGAAAGCAGACGTGGAAGTGATTTTCTAAAATGAATATTGGTCACGTACAGGCGGATGGCATTCAGTATCTGAACTCACCATTCTATCGTGAGTGAACAGACTGTACAAAAGTCATGTTTTCCCATTCTTTAAATTACCATAACTTTAGGATGTTTTTGTACCAAACAGACATATATGCGTTTTCGTTTATGCCGTTCGTCTCTGTAATTTCTATTCCACCTACAACTTTTCCATCGTTACGAAGAACGGTCTCCGCAGGTACCGCATATTACTGGTTCTAGGATAGACAGACCGGAAAAAGTGATTTTTGAGCTGGTTTCACGGTAAATTTCACATCTAAGTCTCATCTTTTGCTATTCTGACTGGAGAAGAACCGAAGTGGGCACGATAAAACTGATCACTTTGAAAGTAAGCACTAGGTTAGAATTTCTTTCTCGTTAAATATTATTAGTGAAGTGTGTTCAAGATGAGATCAGAAGTTTAACTTGGTGGATTATGCGTGATTTCTAGTGATATTCATAAGGAAAACCGTATTTGTCAGAGCTCATCAAAATTGCATAGTGTCGACCTGAACAACATCCTAGTTCGGTTTTTGCAAGAACAAATGACTGGACACAAGCCACAGGTAGCAAAAACGGAAAGTCCATATCTTCATCCCTAAACATTTGGGGATAGTGCCCAGCAACTCGCTTATTCAGAGTGCCCATAACTGTTAGGCTCATGCAAAAGTGGTCTCAAAGTTAGGGGCTCCCTTTGAATTCAGACGACAGGGTTGTACAAATGAATGGTAAACTGAGAACACATGTGAGACGTCCTAAGTTTGTTGCAGTGTAAATGCTCCACTACTCGTCGTTCCCTTATAAACATGCCATCTAGCTTTATTAGACCAGCGTTCACAAGGGTGGGTTTATCGAACTCGTCATACGGTCCAGCATCCTGAACACAAATCATCAGCAACTGCAGCTGTACGTTTACATTTAACAAAGTGGTGTGAGTGCAATGGACTGGGCTATGGTAAAGCAACTCTCACATACGTATACATAATCTGTAGTGTGTACGGAAGAGGTGAACCCTTTATAAATCCCTCTTACGAATGACTACCATTGACTTCTGTAGTTCAAAGCACTTGGATTTAAATCGCCTCAATACATCAGCAACTTCAAACAAAGCATGCAGACTGAGTGTCATGCTCAGTTGGATAGATAGGACAAACACCGGTGATATTAAAGCATGAGCATTCCAGGTGTTGACTAGTTTCGTTTGCTTAAAATAAGATATTTGATTAAACAGAACACAATGTACGTTTCAGTTGTTTATCATGTATGAATTGGGACAACAAAGGATTTTAAACATAGAATGAAATTTAAGCAAACATAACTAAGAAGGATGACCGTCATTCGCTATACTGAGCGACGGACGTTAGTTCATTTTCCGCTTGTGAGTGAGATAGCAATGTGAACCACTAGAGATGAAGGAAACTAGAAGGCATTGGGTTACCTAAACCGAAAGTGGCCAACTAGGTCGTTGCCAAAACTCACACTTTGATTGTCATGGGTTTACTAACGGGAACTTTTCAGGACGATGCAGAATAACTCCTATGCGTCTACCGAATGATAACTCACGATGAACTGGGAAATTATTACAATAATAAGTAGTGTTGTGCCTTTGATTTTGTACTGACATAGAATGTGTTCATTACTCCACTTAGACAGGCTCGTGGTTGTTCTACTGACAATATTAGGCTATGCAACAACATATGAACGGTAAGTGAAAGAAGACAGAATCACTCACCTGTGATGAACAAGTAACTTGTCCGAAAATGGATCCAGTGCTAAATCGTAATCTCAATGATACAGATGGAAACCGATATTCTACTGGCTAACCCAACTGCCGTTGCACCTGTTCAGTGGCTTTCTTCTTCAAACTAGGGTGAGATGATCACATGCTTCTCCCAGACCATAGAAATGATGTCCCATCTGATGTGATGATAAATGTTTTGTGTAGTAAATGAGTCCAGGGTGCCATTTTCATATAGCCTGTTGATAGGAGAGGAGTCCGTCTGAAATCGTGTTTTCTGTGCAGATTTTTCTGACGCTTTAGGTGTAGAGTAAATGATGAAGTTCCGCCTACCATTTGAAAGAACAATTTAGCCAACAGGATTCCTGTCAACTCACTCTCTTCGGGGGTTTGTTAACGAAAATACTCCTTTCAGCACGCACAAATTCGCTGATCTCGAGTGGTGCACACATTGGTCCCACTCACATACACACCGACGCCTGGCCTGTGAAGACAACTAATGACTTAGACCATCATCAGATAATTTAGTTCATATTATGATTTCAAAGATACTCGAGACGTTTTGTTTTCATCCGACCAAATAGACATATTAACATTGCACCCAATTTTCACAAAATGATACCACCACCGCTGAATTATAACCAGCCTTATAACGAGCACTCACAGTCAGTTCAACTGATCCAGAGAACGCAGCCAAATATGATTGTAAGCCTAAATCGAACGAACAGTGAAAATAGGTCTTTTTAAATCTGCTATTTCAGTTTGATGAATCCAGAAAACTGGCACGCACAGGCCGGGAGTGCGGAAATCGAAGTGAGTGGGATTGTTTTTGGACAAAATACTAGGCAAGATAGCGCTATGTTCCGATTTCGAAGAAAGAATTTTAAAATTTGTCGTTCTAGCTTGGAGACCGGCACACCGACCGCGAGGAAGTGATTGAAACCAGCGCGCAACCTTCAGAAACATTCTTCAGACTTTTACAAAGGCTATTTGAATATCTACAGAGGTAAGTTTAATGACTTGATGCATAAACAATGAAATTTGAGACGCTACTCTTAGTTAGTATAAAACCATATCAAAGTCAGAACGGAAAACACTGGCGAATAAATGTCCAGTCGAATTCCTTCGAAACTGTGGTGCTTGGTGAGTATGAGGCACACGGCACGCGTGTGCCTAGCTCACCAGAAAGCATTTACACGTTAGAGTGATCTCGGTTTTGTCAAAATATGCTGAATTTGTTATGTGGTTTCTGAGTGGTCGACTGTTTCAAACTTCCTTGTTCGCCTAGGACACTGAACACACGCGTTTCTTCTGGGATACGACAAGCATTTCAGATAGGAAAATGACGAATAGAAAAGTGTGACCATGACTTAAGGGACTGGCAACTGCCTTGATGGTGGAATCAGTGGAAGGTGCTACACTGATTAGCAATCACGCTTTCTCTTGTTATATAAACCTTCCAATCGCAAACGTAGGACACTGTCACCTGCGCCTGTCGACAAAAGCCATAAGAACATTTTTGATCGGTTTTCACAGTATACGGTCCACAACCGTAGATGATTTTTACACTATTACTCGAAGTCGTCATTAAACCCGAAGACCGACAATTATTTCGTCGTAAGTTAATTATAGCTCTTCTGTTTAAAGTCATCCAACATGCCCGCAACAAATATATAGTCACTATCAGGAATAAATTCGTTCTATCTTTCTTGGTAATCTCTGTTGTACCCTGTAAATCCACAAGGCAGTAAAGCGGTTCATGTGTTGCAACCGTGTGTCGTGAATGTAACAGGCTGGCGCAGTTAGGCGGCAGTACTTTGATGTAGCGAGGGCAGGTGTATGGTGAGAAATGCAGATAACAGCGGGTGGGCACGGTTGCACAGCAGACTGCGCGGTGTTAACACGCCGGTGTGGGCAAGCTAAAGACCAGTTGTCCAATCAGCAACTTCACATGACTGAATCCCATGGAACATGGACAAGAGCACGGTTGGCGGCATCCGATTCGGATTAGCCTGTCACAGTCAGTGACCGAAGCCAAAGGATGCCTGCGCTTAGCCATCACTGCAATTGGCTTGCGCCGCACCAATTGAAGTTCCACACATACACACACAACATATCCAGTGTAAACCCGGAGGAATAAGACCGAGAGGTGTGCCAGTGGAGCCTTCGTGTCCTGCCGGCCAGTGCTGGTTAGCCAGTTGATTGGCTAATAAGGAAAGGAAACCCCTATCTCACGGCCACTAAAAAGA
>QNGE01000299.1:92887-106668 GCA_008508345.1 Paragonimus westermani | reverse complement strand
ACGCCAAATCTTCTCAACAGCTAAAATCAATGTTACAACGTGAAAGATTTACCTGCACAACATCCTGGTACCTCCGCTTCTGACCACCGGGATTTCGCTTACCTGACTTCACTTGTCCGTACAGTAACTGCTTCGGGATACGGTCATCGCCCATTCGACGGACGTGACCTAGCCAACGGAGCTGATTCAACATCAGCAGGTCTTCCATCCCGTCCATGCCCGCTCGCCGCAGTATCTCAGTGTGCGAAATCATGTTCGACCACCGAATACTCAAGATGCGCCTCAGACACTGTACATGGAAGCGGCTCAAATAGCTCACGTTCCGCTGATACAATGTCCACGTCTCACTGCCGTACAGCAGTATAGACAGCTCCTCTTAGATGGACACATTGCTCTGATTTCGTCATTCCGGCCGGAGACATGAAATCCAGGCTGGCCTCCTTGGCCTTTAAGAGTAAGAGGCGTAAAACGCTTTCAGGTATTGTCTGGGTTTGCTCGCTCGCGACAAATAGCACCAGCGGGTAGGTAACGAATAAGCATTGTTGTATTGGATGATGGTGTCGCAGTTGGTTTTGATGTCATTTTGACGAACTATGTTCCATGTATTTCGAACCGCGGGTACTTCAGCTGTACACAAAACTGACTCGGAAGTAGTGTCCATAAAGTCTTTCCCTTAAGGTATCTTTCTGAAGATGTCTCGGACAGAGAGAGTTTTAGCCAGCCTCAATTAGGAAATTGAAACAAGTAATGACAAACAGTGTGAACAGGTTCGATCTAAATCAAATTATCGGAACTGGTGACATTATTTATTTCTCATCCAGCACCTATTCTATAAACGCAATCTTAAAATAACCCACATCAGATTGTCTATAGCCCTCTTATTAAGGTGTCACGTTCAACGTCCTTTCAAAAAGTTGGGTGGAGTCGAGCGTTTGTACTATGAAACCTCCTACAGACAGTACGACTTATAGGCGGTTTAAGAGTTATGATCATTTTGAAAAGATCTACATGTAGAATGCCGGGAGTTTGTTGGATTCGAACCAACGATAAGAACAACTTTCCGGTACTTGGCAAGTGCTCTACCAATGAGGCTATGAAACAAATTCTGAGCTTAAAAGTTTCATATGAGTGCTCAATTTCCCAATTACTACACCACTTCTATGGAGTTCACTTAATGATCTTTTTCTTATCCATCAATATCACTATCAACATAAACATTAGAGATTCAAAAGCTATATTGAAATAAACTTGCAATTCTTCATGTTGAATTATAACTGCTCCATTCATGCAGGTGTTTACTCAATCCCTTTTGAAAAAAAATTCACCTGACCAGAGTTACAGCTTGTCACGAATTTGCCGAGAATCTGGCTCACGAGGCAACTAAGTCACTGACTTCACATTACACGCCACCAAAATATCACATTCGAATGTGACTGTGAGTACTGCACAGACTATCAAACCATCTCTAGCACAAACACAGTAGTTGTATCGTTAAGTTCAAGAGATAGTCATGAGATCTAGCTACAAGGAGACTCAAAAGAAATAGTGCATTACGTAGAAGGCCATTTGGACAGTCTATCTGGACTAGGAAACTACAAACAAATGTGGGTGACGCTCACAAGTTACACAAGTTACACTCTAAATATGTGACATAAACTGGTCATAAAGAAACGAACTACATTCCCGACAAGCATGCAAAATCTTTCAATCTGACTTAATTTTAAATCTGACTTAATCTTTCATTATTCCAGGAAATCGAAACATCAAGAGAATACAATTTATCACTTACACGCAGAGAAGATCATACTTCATCCAAAGTATCGTCCAGGTCAGTACACGTTATATCTGAAGCCTACTAAATGTAATGTTGTTGAGTTAACAGAATGTGATTAAGGTTGCCGATAAAAACAACGTTTCGCTACAGTAAAGTTCTACCTGCGCTGAAACTTGAAAAAAAGATAACAGAACATGCTTAAGTACTATGGGAACTCTTTGTTTTTGGAGTGAGATCCGTGTAATACGCCAGACAAAATGAGCGACATCGCATATCCTTAAATGAAAAATCTGGCGACAAACTGATGTTCATCTGTGAGTAATTTCAAACATGGAAACTCTCGGTTAAAAACCGCCTGCCAACGTGAATGGATCGGACAGATCGGTTGAAATTCACAGACAAAACAAACACAAGGTAAATTTTCGGGGGGAAGTAAAAGCACACAGCTGTGTATATATTGTTGCAGGAAACCAGGCTATCAACTGATGACAACCGGTATCATATCATAGTTTCGCGGAGAACTCGTAATAAGCAATATTTAGAGATCGTGTAGGTAGACAGACAAAGTCTGAGAACAGCCCAGTACAAAAAATAACGTAAGATTCCAAAGTATGTGAGCAAATATCCCTACTCTCAGATATCCCACTTTGTTTACTACAAACTGTAAACAGTAGGCCCCAGTGACCACCAACGATGTGTTGGAAAACCGTCTCGATCGGATTGGGTCTCATCAGCACCACGCAATGAGAATGGAACCCACTACAAATGAATAAGTAACATGTCGCAGCCCAAGCACTTATCCACCAAATCAGGGATTCGCAGTCACGAATTTTGCTATGTAACCTCTGATGCGTATTTCCTGTGAGTAACGTGCCGAAATCGATATAGATAATGACAAAATATCAACCCGCCAGTGTCCAGAACGTCACCGAGTTATACAAAACATGTCACCTTTGGTTCTTATTGCTAGGTTCGCCTATCAAAAACAGACTGTATAATTTGTCCTGCAGCAACTGGTTAAAAAGCCAACGAGATGTCCTCGTACGAAGAGGCTTCTCACGTTCTCGCTTCACCAATAGATGCCACCACCATTAGGCCATCTAGAATAGTAACCAGATGAATTAATTGACAGATGGTAGTACCTATAAAGTTTTCTGAAGAACTGTCCAACAAGAGGTAGTCAAATATTAGGTTGATAGTCAGATACCCAAAGGCAACCTTTCTGATGCTTCTGTTTGGAGAATTCGCACAGTTAATGGTTCTCCAAAGTGTGAGGATTTTAAATGAATTCTTTCAAGGGGACGACCTCATAACAGACGTAAACGTACATATTCCCGACGGTATGTTGTCATGCTGTCTTCAGTTGCCTTATACAAACTGGTTACCATTAAAGTTGATGTCGGAACAAACTAGTCAAATCAAAATTTGAACTCTCACTTCTACATCTAAATGTGATTTGGTGTCACAGTCTAATCAATCGGTAATTCGATTCCACTTGACGCTTCCGTGAGATGAACGCAATTTTGAAGCCACTCAGAGTAAACTTGACCACATAACTGTCCATCGAACCTCAGTGTTGGTGATGTGCTAATTTAATGACGTTAATGAATTCACAGACGAACTGGAAAACGACATCGCTCTGGTTAAGCTAAAGGGTACCCTGCCACTTGCGAAGCGAAGTGTCTCATTGGCCAAACTGCCGTCCGGATGGAAGACAAGCGATTGGCCACCGGTTTCCAGTACTTGCACGTTTGTCGGTTGGGGATGTCAAATCAACAACGGTCCTCCATCTTCTCGAGCGCAGGTGATAGCGTTGAAAGTGTTGCCCAATCCGGTTTGTTCTCAGATCTATAACCATGGTGCCGGATTAAATGCGGAACACGAGTTTTGTGCGGGCTACTACAAGTCAAAAGTAGGAATCTGTGCGGTAAGTTACATAAAAATTCGATGGTTACGACTTAGACAGTACGGATGAATGAAACCGGATCCAGGTCCTCCTCAATTACATAAAACCAAGCCCAGTTCCCAGAAAAGTGAGCGCAATAATGGAACAATGCACTCATATGGGGAAGCCTTGAGAGCTTATTAAAGAAAACAATAAGTTATAGTGAACCTTCTCGGTTTTTGTACACAGAGTATCCGAAACAGGCCATCATACTCACATTTCATTATGCTTCCTTCAAACCTATACACTCTCTGGCGGTCGAGTTAGCTCGCGTTTTGAATTAACAGATAGAGTAATCCTGTAGGATGTTTGTGCCGGCGATATTTGTATTACCAGCTAAGTCATTTCCAGTAAATCATCAGTTCAGTCAGCATCGCTCAAGATTAAGGGGTTGAGATCACAGACAACAACACATTTCGTCTGTCTGGATCACTTCATAATCTAACAGGAAGGAGGTCTGTTCGTAACACACGAAGACTGTCGGTTCAGACTATCTTCGATGAGAAAAGACTGGAATAGGTTCATGTTCCGTATTCGGGTATTATGATAGTAGGAGACAACGAGAAGAACAAACATAAGCCCGTGACTCACTTCAACTAACTGGATGGGAACACAAAATCTTAGAATAAAACGAATTCGCCGAGTTATTCGATTCAAAACGTCTCTTCACAGTGATAAAACAGAACCGAAGTAAATTCACTGCAAAACTTTTGAGCTCGTCAGTATGGGCATTTCAAAAGTTTTATCCAAGTTCGATATAAAATGTACACCATGATAGAACTTTCATCGAACACGTGACCTATGCACTCTAGCTAATCAGGAATCAAATTCAAAGGCACACAGCACCTCGAGAGTATTGTTAATAAATGCTCAATGCCCAGTCTCATAGGCAGGGCGCTAACTGAGTTGTCCAGAATAGAAATGCAACTGCTGCAATCTTTCACAAACGAAATGACGTCAATAAAACGATCATGAGATTGTTAAGTCGCGCATTATAAGACGTACTATTTAGTCTCACCTGTCTTTGTCTAAGTCACATTTCTGAAAAGGACAGAACGTCTGACAAGCTAAGATGTCGCGCCGAGTGCGCAATCAGCAACGTATCGACAGTCGCTACCATCGACTGCGCAACACAATCTGCATACACAGCGCTGGTCATACATTACCGGGTCACCTCCGTTCACCCATGAAACAAAAACAGTCGGCCCACGGCGAGCCTCTCTTAACAAAAAAAATGCATTCCCTTTTGGTTAAACAATGCAAACTGATCGTTAGCCTTCCACTGTCACATGAAAAAATCCAATCACACTAAAGTGCTTGCAATGTTCTACGCTTGTGAGAATAATTCCATTGCCCACCGATTATGAACAGCTTGGCTTTGCTATGCAGACAGTGATAACTGTGATATGCGCTTAGAAAATTATGGCCAAGTATTGGTGAATAGATCGTCCGAACATTGGTTCAAAGCTACCAAACGAACATCGATGAGAAATCGAGGATTGGGATTACATACATCGAACACCACTGGTAGTTGACTACACATTTCATATTCAGGTGAATTTTTCAGTCAGCCCCTTCTGAAATGAAGCGTTGGGCTCTAGCTTTGCTCCATTAAGAGCTCGCCAGTATTGTGTATCCGATTGGGATTTAAATACGTTTCTGTTTCTTCACGAGGCGACCGTGTCAACTACTACATTAGTGACTTCATATTAGGCATGACTGAATTATCATTCTCTGAGTAATGCTCGCATCATATAATAGCTTTGAGAAGAGACAAAGCAGGCCTATTATTAACTCCAAACGATGATCACACCATTGAAAATTCTCAGACAAGTTTGAAACACAGAACGAGTAGCTTGAACAATTCCCACATGCGAATGACAATGATTCGCATCTGACCTTAAAAAACAGAAACGATCGTGAGGGAACAAGTTGGGAAATTTTATCCTGAAAAATCTTACACTTGCCATCTTCAAACATCTTGTTATTCCGTACAAAGTAACAGTCTGAGTTAGAGGGGGAGGTGTGCACAAGCCAACAGAAAAGATGTGAACAAGTCGTAAGCCAAACCATTATCTTATCATTGTTTTAAAATCACATTATTCCAAAAGAACCGTATACCTACAATGACAATATTCGTGGACAAGAATTGTACCAAACAGCCAACGAGTACGCGAGGAATGAAGAAAACGGATTGTGCTGATACTAGCGGTGTTGAGAGAGGTGGACTAGCTCACCCCGTTGGGAGTCGAAATAATGAACAGTTACCTTAACAGATCACGGGGCGAAAAATAACGAAGTCGTAATATGCTGAAGCAACAAATACCCAAGGTCAGAGTGGTGAATGAAATGGAGGGTGCGTACGACAAGATGAACAGATTGATTACCAAACAGGTCCGAACCTACTGCATATGGAGTGGTGAAACTGAAATGATAAAGCGAATGGAAAGTAATTGATTACCCTCTGAGAAAACCAAACACACCGCCGTCTCATCAAGAGATACAGGCTATAGCTGTGATTGCACACATATTTTGGAAGGGTGATTGAACAAGCGAAATTTGCACCTGGGTAGTTACTCCCCTTCAGGCTCTACTACAGTCCAACTATGTTTACTTTGTTGTAACAGCAATAGCCAATTTAACAGTTATTTGTTTTTTCCCTTCTGTTCTCAACCCAACGAACAACAATGCGTGCTCACTACGAAAACAGGGTGATAGCGGGAGCGGTCTGATCTACCTGTACAAGCGACAACCGGTGGTAGTTGGCGTGGCCTCCGCCACACACGCTGAGAGGCCGCAATCGTTCCCGGGTCTGTTCACGCGTGTCGCGTCTTTCACCGACTGGATACAAGAAACTATTCACAAAGAGAGTTAACTTTTGCTCCATCACAGACACAAACGATGACTGTCTTATAAACGTAGCTTATTTGTGATAATGTATGGAAATACACGCGCAACGTGCATGAACAATCCTTTTGTTTTTGCTCAGCAGGTATAAAAAGGAACAGAAAAATCTCACGATAACAAGAAAATCAATCACACACTAAACTCTTTCAAGGAGTACTCCGAATGAAGCTGGTAGTGTCCACCATTTCTCTTGCAGACGGTCTTTCAGCGTACATTTTTGTTTAACAAAAGTGCATCTTTTGGTAAGCAGTTTGGTGCTTGATCAAGCATCTAGAAGCCCCAGGACGACATTTTGACATGGAGTAAAACACCACCTTTGTCACACGAGACACGTGATATATCAAGGTCACTCGTACTCGTTGATGAACGCAACTGAATTCGGCTATGAGTGTACATCACGTCGAATAGTCGCAGTATTGCGAGAGAGTAAATAAACATTTTGAAAGATCGGGTGAGAAAACAAAATCTAAGTAGGCAATTGATAACATAGGAACGTCATTTTGAAGATTTAAATTACAAAAATTGAGGTGGGTAAGTAGGAATCAACATTAAAACGGATGACTGACAAGTAAGGTGCTTATCTGGGACGGGTCAAATATTAATCAATACACGTTATAGTATCCCACTTCTGAGGGCAAAAACATGTGATCAAGAGTATATGCGAAGTGACACACTTCATGCTGCCGATAAAATAGATTATTCCGTAAGGCCTGACTCCTATTTCTGCAATATTCAGAATGGCCACAGAAATACCAAAATATAACTAAAGATAAGCTGAGAAACAAGTGGACTTTTTTCTTCTAAGTGCTGCATCCTTATTATCAATGCAACGTGATGCCTGGTAAACCACCGTGTAAATCGACCGGTAATGTAATGGTCCAAAGAAAAACGAACTCATTTCAGACAACACATGCCGAAACAGACCGCTGCAAACAAAACAGTGTGATCTAAATGACTACTAGCAAAAAGTGGAGAAATGAACGACAGCAACGATTGAGGAGGGTTCAATGAGATAAACTATTTGTAGGACAGTGTATTAACCACTAAACCAGTACTGCCTACAGGGTCAGGAAGATCAATTAAAAATGTGTTCCTCAAAGATAACCTGCGACTGTCAGAGCCACGGCAATCTGATTATATAACCCGACGTACAGCTGTCAGAAAAAGTTCACACAATCATCCTAGTTGCCTCCATCACTGGATGAATTACACGAACCAAACGGAATCAATCAAGTTTTGATTGGCTTTTGGAAGCATGGTATAGATGAGGCAATAATATGAATTCATGCTACTGCCACATTTTATCTTAACGTTCTTTTCCAGTGACAGCCTGGTGAGATCTAAATTAAGACGTGTTCAAGTTTCGTTCCATAAATTGCAGTACATGGATTCAGAATTGGTACACACAGTTGAATATAGCACGTATTCAATCGACCTACACCGTTTGTAATGATCTGTTGCTACCCCCTCCTCCTAAATACATCTCGGAAAGCTTGTTTGTTTGAACATCACCTCCAAGGGAGATGAGACGACTGATACGCAATAGTTCAACGATGCATCTAAGTTAACCATAGGTATCGCGAGTGACGTAGAGAGAAATGACATCATTCGTCAACCAGTGTCAAAAGCAATGCGTTCCTAAACCAAACCACTGAGGTGCATTAAAACTGAGTGTAATATGCTCTGGCAATTTGCCAACAGGGTGGCTACAATTTGGTTTCCGATATTAGTGTACTACTTCTGGGCATTAAGTAGTATAACACCATAATCTGTGTTTTAAGCCTGCACGCACACTACAGGAAGGTTGCATGTTTGACTCGCCAAATGGAGGAGTACCAAGATGACCGCAAATAATGGACCACTAGAAAAAAAATAAAGTAAAGGACCAGAGATTGGATTAAGGGTATTTGGCCATGTAGTTCCTGAGCAACGAGTGTCTTGTTCAACGCAAATGACGGCAAAATCGGTGATGTGCTTCACGAGAATGAATAGTAAATTGGGTATGAAAACGGAAAAATGTCGTGAACTCTCATGAACAACTGCGTAATCCAACAATTGTCCTTCAAACCGAAAGAATACTGGAGTTTCTGTTAAAAAACGGCTGCATTCTCGAACATTTAAACAGGATTCGGAATAATACAGAATGGTAAACCACAGTCAGTTTCGTCGAAAGGGGAAAACAAAGTGAATAATAAAAATTAAGAATAGGAAGAAAATTGGTTCATACATGAGCTGACCCTCTGCACTTTATGGAAACAAAAGAGAAACCCACGAAATGGACAAAAAAGACATCAAAAACAACGGTTAAAAATCGCAGGTATACTGTTAACGAAAACTGACAACAATTTCATTTTGACGGTTTATGAATAAACCAACCGGTTCACATGAGATATACATCAAAAGATGGCGAACGTGTAAGGAGTTCATTTGAAGCCTCATGAAACCTCAGCTCCGTGGAGTCACATGAATTCCAACGAGAACAGCCACCATTTTTCAGCATTGTCATCAACAGAACCCGAAGAAGCAGATTCTGGGAAAGTTGTGTTCAAGTTGCTCACAACCGAAATACGGGGTAACCACGGTTTTGATCATAAATGAGTAATCGGGAATGTGATTCGTTCAAATTATTCATCACTCGCAATTAACCACAGCTATCACATTTAAATAGACTATTAGTCCAGCCTCTCTCGAAAAGCAGCATTATACCCCAGACTTAACAATAACGCGTATTTTTGTCGCGCTCCGAATTTGAAGTTCAAGTTCTCAAGAGACAAACGTTTTAGTCCTTGCGCTATTCGCCTCACACTAGGTACGATCGAATTATCCCATCCAATCACCCAGTTCTGATCGCTTGTGGACAATCCTCGGTTTTTAAAGCACATACCAAGCTGTGATTGTTTGTACGCACCCATTTCAATACCTATTCGGTCGTCACTTCGTGTACGCAAATGAACAGAATGAACGAAATATTGCTCGAGCATACATCTTACATAACAAATTTTTGGGTTGCTGGACCATCTCGAAAGACAATGGTAAATGATCCGTTGACCCCAGCCGATGATATTAAGAACGGGACATCCTATTCAGGCGAATCGGATCAAAAACGCCACGTATTCATACGGAGTACTCTCGGATGTCGCGCAACTGAACTACCCTAACCATTAACGTCGATGCCAGTCTTGTTTTCTCAAGTTATCACCCACATTGCCAGCAAGAAAAACACATGGATCTCGTAACTTACTTCTAACCCCCAAGGACAGACAACCAAACCACAGCCTTTTGTTCTCTAGTATGTACATTGCGATATAAGTAGCTTAATAGAGTCCCGTTCCATGGCGTCTAAAGAGGACAGTTCAGTGTTGAACAAAAGTGGACCAATTAAAACACATTCGATGCTACAAGGGCAATCATGTTTACATTTATAGCCGGGAGTATGTAATGCAATACTATGGTAACAAAATAAGAAAGCCCTCACTGTCACCGAACCGAATATGAGACGAACAGGCAAGTTTGTGATCCCGTATCGACCACTTCTTCATCTTGCAATAGAGGCTGCAGAATTATCACATCTTTCACCAAAAGTTTGTGATAGTCTTGGACCCAGACTGCTTTTGACTCGGTTGCCCGACATGTTCTTTGGGGCTGCCTTCATCGCAAGAGAGTCTCAGTGAAGGATAGGAATCGGCTGAGGATGCTGTATGATCACTCTGAGGGCAGAATGTGCATTCAGGAGTAGCTAACCCAATCGGTGGCCACTTCCAAGTGGCGGTCAGTAGGGGCATCTAGTTCCCACCCACCTTCACAACTGCGATATGGGTGGTAGTCTAGGGGCAAAATTCGAGGCTCCTAAGAATATAGAAGTGAAGTTACTGTGTAGAAGTAAGCTGATGGATAGTAATTACACAGAAATCGCCACTTTACTCAGTTTCTTTGTGAACAACATGTTACACGAGTCAACTGATATGGCTGGCCTGCATGGGAGCAAAGCGTTGTAACAAGGCTAGGTTGACATTACCCATGCTTTTGTTGTTTCAGGTAGACCTCTTGCGACTGTGTATGATATTCCCGAGATATACATTACAATAGCCAAAGTACACTCGTTTTTGTCCTTCATTCGGAACGCCACAAAGTCGTCCCACGAAATCTTAGAGACGACAGAAAATGTGTGTACTACCACTTTTCCTCTAAGGATCACAGACCTGGCCGATTTGTGCAGAAGAAACACAAAGACTCTGGCTAATCGGACACCGTTATCTCCATCACTAACCATTCAGTCGAAACACAGAAAAGACCGAGAGATTTCAACGTTTCACTTTACACTCATCAGTCGCCGACGTACAACCGGCAAATTTTGTACAAACTGTGCACAGCAACAGGCGAACGAATCAATCAAATTTCAATCTATTGCGCATTAACTGAGAAAGCGATTCCATGGATTGCTATGTTGTCTGATTAGCACTTTCTCGCCAATCGCCAGTAGCTCCGGTTTACGATTCCTTAACAATATCATGAAGGATTTGACCGAGTTAACTAGGTAACCGATCGCTAGCATGCGGTTGGCTATCGGTGAAACCGGGTTCTTTCAATTCCTGAATCAACAGATCGTTACCCTAGCCACCTAGAGGTATGCTCCGGCATCCATTGATGTACTTGCCAATCTGCCCCGCCTTTGTAGACATCACTACACCCGTGATGAAACTGGCGCATTACGTGAGAAGCATGTTGGTCGGTTGAGCGTGTATCGGTGCCATGAATGCAATCGGGCAAATGGACGAACTCATTTTCTGACCCAGGTATCAGATGGACTGAGTGTATAAAAAATCGGGCAGTCCGTTAAACGGAATTCAGATAACTCCCAGGATTGACACTGATAGCTGAGGTAACACAAAGGACTGGATAGATCCCAAGAGCCTCCTCGCTGTGGAGCTATCAAAGTATCACGTTACAACGACGAACGAGAGACACTGATTTCCGGATATTCGATACTGTGTGCCAACTACACCCACGGGTCAGATGTCAACTCTGCTTTTAAAACCTCAAATCCCTCAATTCGACAGAATCCACATCATTTACCAAATTTCATGTGGTTGCCAGGTTGACTATCAGATGAGGTTTGAGAGTTCGGAACACACCGCAGCATGGAGGATGAAACATGTATCGTAAGTATAAACTACCACGCACGAGTGCACACAGCAATCAACACACAAACCACAAACACCGGCAATCGCTCATCACGTCCTGGAAAGCTACCACCAGGTGGACTTCAGTAAGTGATGCAAAATCTGTTCTGCACATGAGAAGTCCATGTCTGATGAAGTTTGGAGTTGAAAACAATGGCGGAAAGGCGACAGCAAAAGAGCAACAGAATGCCAACACCGCGGAGACGACAAAAAGCAATGGCGGTTCGTCCAAGTAGAAACCACGGTATAAAAAAGGCAGTGTGTTACAAGCTACTAGTTTGAGGCAGCACATCGTTGTAGAAACGATAAAGTGTGCGTTATATTAAGAAATATTTGCAAACGTTTTGTTGTTTAAATGAAATACGCACTAAAAACGAACACCAAAAAATCAACAAAGTATGGGTGCGAAAAAGCAAATATCGCATGATCTATTAGACGAACACAAGTGTAAACCGTGCCGAGGAAGGACAAATGTGAGAGAAAAAATGCAGTTGAAGTGGTCAAATATAAGCGCCCAGATCGGAATTTAGTGGTACGACGACCAAAGAAAGAAGCAGAGGATAGAGAAGGCAAAAAAATGAGTAAACAAACTATCACAAAATTAACATCCATAATAAAACATCGGAAAATATAATGTGGGAAGAGAGATAAAACAGAAATAGTGCTTGAAACCAAGGCCAACAAGCACATCCCAAAGTGGTTGACAGTTGCACTGAATCACCCGCCAATGAGTGACACTCAGCGACGACGAAACGCCGTTTCGTCCACTGCAAACCGATTATCGACCAGTGTCAATATGACATGTTCGTTGGGGGTCATGATGAATGCTCAGAGCCCACCAATTTTCAAGCATATCTAAGCATTGTTGATCAGCCGCTGGCAGCCGGTTCTATGCGCAAAAATACAACTGATTGTCAACCTTTGTTAACAGTGGGTTTAGCCGTGAGTACCAATCACGATTCAGCCCGGTGTGTACTTTTAGTCGTTTGATTCACGTCTTGTTGCTTTTGGTTTTATGCTAGTCACAAGTTTGCGACTGGCAACAGTGTACGAAATGAATTCGCATCGTAATTTGTGTCTTCTGACTTTTCTATTCAAATGGCTCAAGGGGACTCAATGTTTCAAATTTCTCAAACGGACATTCACTGCACCTGTGGTTAATGATCGGAATAGATTACTTAGAATCAAATGCAAGATTGTGGTTGAACGTACTCAGATTACTTTTCTGCGAACGTGTTTGGATTCACACAAACTTCCCACTGGGTATGGAAAGTTACTGGAACGTATCAGATTGTGTGTTACTCGCCCAAACCTGGAGCGATTGTGTATGCCATTTGTCGACTCTGCTCAACAAAAATTATTTCCGTTGAAAGAGATACACCACAAAGATTCGTATTCCGCCCCTTGGATCACACACTCGTTTGACCAATCATTGTAGTCTAACTGTGAAGCGCACAGAAGCTAATACTATGAAAAAAATACACCAACCGTTGGGAGGCAACCTAGCTGATCAAAAATTTACAACTGACCTATCCAAACACATTCATCATCATCATCATCATAACAGCCATGAGCCTGACCAAGGGTACTGTGGCTCGGGCAGCCGCTCACCTCAACAGTGACGTGGAATATCCTAGAAGGAAACATTACTACGAAGGTCAACAAATACTAAAAGAAGACTAAGCGAAAGAAATAGAAATGGTATGGATACAGGTACGCCATTGACTGCGACACACCGCCATCTCGGATAGCGTATCTAACCAGCGGTTTGAGTGATTGCGAGGACCTCAGCCAGGCAGGCGATGCCTGCCCACTTTGCTCAGTGGAGCAGTCAAGGTCTTCATATTTCGTGACCACGTTGTTGCGTGACCACCACGCGGTTTTACTCAACTGTTGGTGACCTCAGTATATAATGCCCGGTACAGTAAACGCTCAGCTGGCATACGGAGCACGTGACCCAACCATCGCAAGCTGT
>QNGE01000299.1:34609-89688 GCA_008508345.1 Paragonimus westermani | reverse complement strand
CGACCACCTCGTCAAGGTAGCAGTACAGGTCGGGGCCAAACACATTCTCAATCTATCATCTGTCGCATTATCACGTACTCAGTTGGAAACACTCTCAATGGGACTGTAGTTTCGAGTGCTTCGAAAACACAAATAAAACCCTGGTGGATGCACAATTTGAAAATTTGTATGCCCAGTCAAATGGTTTCGTTCCCACATCAGCGCATAATGACGGTTGGCTGAAGTCAGTTGACCTATCATACAACTGCCGACGGTCTCCAATAAAACAAGAGTGCTGTCTAACTGGTGAACACCTGGAAGCTCTCCAACAACTGAAGGCATGAAAATATCATAGTTCTGAAGCAAGATAAATGGACCGGTGCTGTGGTATTGAACCGCCAGGACTGAACTGACAAGGTGGAAGAAATTCTATCGGATTCTAACAAATTCAGACCTACAAACAAAACGCGCAACGTTCCGTTAGCAGAAAAACAGATATCTTGTGAGTTACAAATACTTTTATCACATGGTCTCATCAATGAACGAGAATATCGCACTTTAAAACCTGTAGGTACCAAGACTTCACAACTGTATGGTTTGCCTAAAACCCACAAATCTGGTATTCCTATGCCACCCATTTTGGTAATGAACGGTTCTCCCTACAGTGAGCTGTCAAAATGGCTGGTTGACATTTTAAAACCTCTTGGACGAAAACTGTGTATACTTTGGAAAATACTTTTGAATTGATACCACATACTGAAATACCCGAAACGTAAGAAAGGCGTTAACTGTGACGAATAGACTCAATTGGACAATGACCTTTTGTGAAGTGGTGAGCAGTAGAATACACTAGTGAAACAGATGAGAAAGTATAGCTAAGTCGACTATGTTTTATGTACTCGAATGATTAAATTTCTAGTTTTAGCATACTGGGAACTTCAGCAGATGATTGCGCGTGCTTCTTTCATATAATTCTTACTGTTATTATAAGTATTACCATGAAACTTCTAGAAAGTGGTACAGAACCGATCGATTCGGTTTGCGGTTAACTAGAGAACAGGATGGTTGGGTTTGTGTAGAAATCGGACCAGCTAAGAAATAACAGAATAGTAAGACAGAGTGTGTGCAAACAAATATTTGTATCAGGAGCCAGTTGATGGTGTAGAAGTACGTTTTGATAGATCCGGATAGAGAGGGTAAGATGTTTCAGATAGGATTTTGATTGAAGAGTGTTCGTACACCAGGAAGTGGTCAGAGACAAGGAACCCAAAGAACCGACTGCAGGAAATACAAGTGTAACGGCATCTAGCAAGAAATACACATTTTTTCGAAATAAACCAGGAAGGAGAGCTGATGAATATATCCAGTATGCGAACACAGGCTCTAAATGACCAAGTGATTTGGAATGGAATGACAATCTAAGCGCTTTAATTTAAGACGGGTGAAAACAGTAATGACATGCAGTGACTATGTCACGTTGTTACTCAAAGTAATTCCCCATACAGTTAACATGAAGAATTTGAGGTAGCGGTTCATTATTCATATGAAGAGAGGGGCATATATTAGAAAGTTTCTCATATCAATTTCCCTCCACTAATGTAAACAAATATCAACACGTGTGTGCGCCAACAGAAAGACTGTGGGACACTGACCAACTCTAGGTCGGATGAACTGTTCGGTAGGGCGAAAGGATGAAACCTAAATCGGCGTTTAATGCGTAACACCATATCCCGTGCTTACTCAATTATAAATTCCTAATGAAATGAAAATACGAAAGGGGGATGATTACATACTGTAAAACAAGAGAGCGAGTGATGAGTGGCAGTGAGGCTTGACCATTAAGTTGAGTAAATTGATTTCGATTTGTAAAGTAATCATGTAAGAGCTTGACGCTTGAATTTCAGCTTCTTTGATAATTTGAAATAACGTACCTCTATGAATAGTTCCAAACACATCGTTGTATTCTGAACAATATGGACGGACAACTCTGTGTTCGCCACAAAACGACGACAAGATCGAGTGAACGAGATAAACGAAAATGTTTAATGTTGAGCGTCAACGTCAATAGATGAATTGGTCAGCATCCGTGAAATTAATCAAAACTCCCATTCAGGTGAGAATACGTTTTTCAAAAACCTTCAACCGATAACGGCCGACTAACGATCACGTTACTGTGCCGTCTACTAACTCGGTTGTGAGGCTGTGCCGAAAAACGTACACAAACACCCTGATGACAATTTTTTGTCATTTGGAAAACACTTTCTGCTTAACATTGAAATTTCGTTCAGTACACTCTTCCTTTGCTTCCACTTTTATGTTCAGTATAATCCGTGTGAGAACCAAATGATGTGCAGAGGTGTGATTAGTGAAAGCTCCAAAAAATCAGCAGTTAATTCTCCCTTTCAGTTCACGACATGATGTAAGAGACCATTTGCAAGGATAATTCATTCGGTTCATCATGCTTGAGAATCTGCACGATTAATCTCACCTATCGAACGTGGTGAGTGATTGTTCAAACTTACACTGAACAAGTGTACTAACATTCAACCAGGCAAAAAGCGGTTACGTCAACGAGTAAACAACTGGGAACAAACAATGTGCTCGAAAGGACTATCCACTGAGAAAGGAGTAGGCAACGTCAATACTCATTCTCAGTTGTGTTTTAATGAGATGCGTTTTCCGTGTGTCACACGGCAGTGAATGATGAAAACGTAACCTTAAACGTAATCACCAACTCGTTTATGAGAATATTTAAACTGGACATCACTAAGAGTTGGTAACAGCTTTCACATCCATACAAGTAGTCTAGACAGTTTCCGGCGAAAAAAAGGAATCGATTTCGCCCCTGCTAGAGCTTATCAATGATCCAAAATGTTGTTTAGCAGTTTTAATAAAGTCGAAAATTTTAGTCTGATTCAAAAGTCCCAACACCGATGTTACCGAACGCAGTTAACAGGTAGCAACTGCATCCCTATCGAGAAGACCAGACAGTCTGTTCGTTATCCACAAATGTAAGTGATTGAGCGTACAGAATAATTCGGCAGTGTCTAATGCGAAGCTAATGGCGCAGTGGTCAATAGGGTTGCCTCATGTGGCTGTTCGTGGCAAGGATGTATGATATTAATGAGCTCCAGCGGAAGCGAAAATCGAATCTAGTGCTTCCTTTACACACGAGGTGGTTGGGAAGTCTATTTAGCTGTTAAACCTGTGGGCAAATCTGAATGATGTTTAGGTTAAATCAATCAAAACCTGACTACTTGTGAGTGGTGAGTATGCTTTTAGCGCCGTACCCGAAGTTCCATCGCGTACCAATAAGCTTACTGAACACAGTCGAGTTGATCGGCATTAAGTTACGCCCGGCTCTTTTCATGAGAAATTTGTGTAAGCTGTGTGACCTACATAACCAGATATTGACCACTTCCGCTAAACAGTGATTCAGACTGTTCACTTAAAATTGTCTGCATACGTCTACAGAATCCAGTTAACTTCGTACCAACTTCACGCATAAGTATTTTGAAGAGATTTGAAGATGGTACACGTCATCAATGAGACCTTTAATTTTGCAGTTGTTTATCAGAAGTACTTGCTTGATAGGCGTATTAAATTGAAAGATGACTGAAAACAATTGTTCACCATATATTGCGCTGGACACATAAATAACCTGTCCAAAAGAATATACATAGAACAGCTGTGTCACTAAGACCGCACTATGTTGGTGTATATCCTATTCCATCTACGCTCGACTTCAAAAAACCTTCTGCACAATTGATCGTTTGATAATGACGTGCCAACAGAGAAAGCGTGCGACTATCAGAGACCGTTCTCAAACTGTTTCGTTTGAGTTATCGATTAGATATAACACACAAACATAAACAATAAAAACACCAAGAGTTGTGCTATCATAAAGGAATGAAAACTTTGGGAGTATAGTCCGTATTTTATATACAAAAACCTTGAAGAAGGGGGGAGATAAATTTGGATAGAGAAGGCAGTGAGAAGATGAGACAATATCTCGAAGGAGACCAAAATCTGGTCTTGACATTGACCAATGTATGGTCACAGACTGCACTCTTCCGCTTACGATTGTTGATTAGAGGGAAATGCTCCCATCACGAAAACTGCTAGTTGCAATCAGACAATTGATAACAGATGGACGCCCGCTAGTGGAGAGTAGTTTTGCCTCGGCAAACACCTGGCGTATAGATGCGAAATTGCTCCGATTGACCACAAACGCACCACCATTATCGGGTACATGGTCGCCACCTGCATAGTCCGATGCAGCCATCTGACTGCCAGCATAGGCCGCTCCAATTACATCGTAACGAATGGTGTTCAGAGAACAGGCCACATTGGAACCAAACAGATTAACCTGGTCTCGTGCAATTTGCGACCAACAACCGTCATTACCGATCACTGCGATTGCCGGCGCATGGTGTCTCGTCAGTGAGTCCCACTCCGCCAGGCTGTAGCCAGCCGAACCGTCACCGAAAATGACCCAGACGGTGGCCTAGTTTTGACAGAGAAAAAGAAAACAGCCGGAAAATGATCGACAATCCAGGGTTATTGCCATAAATGCGCAATAAACCTCATAGTAATCAGAATCTGTTACGTCACGTAATGCCTTCCATACAATAGTCGAGCTTACATAGATTGATCTATAGTCTCTTTTGGATTCATAAACATCACTACGGATTCCATCAACCATACAAATCGTGCTTAGACCTGCTGTGTATTGAGACAAACAAATCGCTGCAAACAACTGATGCAACATTGAAATTCAACTTAAATACTGAGACCGGGACATAAAAAGTAAGCTTTGTAACGTTACTCGGTAGGATGAGAGATCAACAAACCTATCGGTGAAGACAGTGACTTGCCGATAAGCGCAATCAACTGATCGCCGAACAGTGGATAAGTGAAGGAATAATCAGCAGCTGCACCAAGTTTTTTTGAATGTGTCAGGTCTAAACAAACCACGTGATTGAATTAAAACAAACGAAATATTAACAGATAGACCAACTGGAATCTGTTGGAGGTCAACAGTACCCGACAGTGTAACCACTGCTGACCTTTAAAACAAGCATTAAAAATAGTTAGGCACTGTTTTGCACCGTCGATATCCCCACCATTCTGAAGGTTCGACACATTATTCTAGCAGGTGGAATTTACGAGAGCCACAACAGACCATGCTGGATATACACATACACAAGTGCGCACATGTGCACAGGGCGTTTCATGAATCTTGAAACACGACTGTGGTAGAAATCCACTCGATTCACCGCTTATCCAAACCCCGACATAACAGAAGATCCAAATATCGCGTTAAAGATACAACATCAAGATTGGACGAACGGGCTCAGTGTTGTGCCTTCCGTTATTCGCCAATTCATCTGTTCCGTATTCCACCAATTAGCGTACAGTTTATGATGTTGCATGTGCTAATAAGATCAGCCAATGGCAGGCTGTGATTTCTTTAATACTGTTGTACATCCATAAGTTCGGCGTTTCAACTCATGAATAACAAATGCTCACTGTTACCGAAACTGTCAGATAGCTTACAGTAGATCCTAACCTGAGCTGGAGTATGTGAACGAAGTGTCAACAGTAGGTTCACGTATACATTCGGTACATTCCACCGTTAAAGAGACCAAAAACGTGTGTCGATGAACTGAAATGAGCACATCTGTGTAGTCGAAAAAGCGGCAGTTGTTGGCCGTCAGTACACAAGACTCCGAGCCAGAATTTGACATACAATGTGAGCTTGACCAATCTCGTCTAGGAAAACACCCGGATTGTTCTACCCTAACGTTTACCTCTCGAACTGCAGTAGGTCCAACAAGTGCAGTGGAAGCCAGAACCTTAACGACGACAGTGATCAATCTAAATCCCCAACTGTTGTTGCAAGAGCCCCTCACCCCATTCTTAAATGTGGCAACTAGTATCAAGTTACTTCAGAAGAGGTGTATGTTATCCGTCGTTCGCGTTACTTGAGCTAACTGAGTTAAGATCATTACCAAACGCTCTTGCTCATAAACAGACCTATGTTTGACTTGCAGCTACCAGAGCCGTCCACCAATAGTCATGTGATGTGATGCCAACTCAAACTTGTTCCACCCAAGCAGGCGTGGTCTCACCAAGGCAGCCAATCTGGATGGCCATATCATAGAAATGCACTTGACACCACCCGAAAAGGTGACAGGTGTTTTCTGTTATCCCAAAAACGAAACGCGCCGGCACATCTAGAGCAGTAACAAGCTGTCGCATGCTAATTCGGGAATGTTACAAAAGTTAGTGCAGTACATCTGGTGTGGTCATTTCATCCACCGCTGTCCCTCATCATCTACGATGGGAAACATCGCGCAGGCTATCTATCTTAATCAACACACTGGTGTACCACGAAGCACCGTATGCGTAACCTATTACGTGCTTGAATGTCTCTGACTAAACTCGTTGGTAATGAGCTGACAATTACAGGGTAACAAAATTAGCTCCATGCTACGAGCAATCTAGTTTATCAAGCATTGTTTAAACGTCCTCCTAATCATTTCTGGGGTTCTGGTATCCATTATACTTCGTCGACATACTGCTGTTCAAGAGGGGAAAATTAGCGGAGAACAGGCAGAGTTTCACCCTGGGCGAGGATGTGTAGATCACATTTTTACTCATCGTCAAATTCTGGAACAGCGTTATGTGTATCACCGACTAACAATCGTCGAATTTCTCGACTATAAAGGTGCGTTCGATTCGATGGATCGATCTTCACTTTCAGAGTCGCTTACACGCAGGGGCATATGGACCAAGTATGTGAACATAGTATCGGCGCTTTAGTTCCATATTTCAGGTCAGATTAGAGTTTATGGTGAACTGTCTAACAGTTTCAACGCCAAGAGTGGCGTACGTCAAGGCTGTCCACTTTCACCATTTTTGTTTCATTTCACGGACGAAATAATGGAGGACTGTTTGCGGCACACACAAGATGCCGATCTGGTAGAAGACTGACTGATCTTCATTACACTGACGACAACGTGTTTCAAGCAGCACAAGCAATGCTAGACGCCATTTCGCGTACTGCGAAATACTTCGGAATGCGTTTTGTAGCCTCAACATGCAAAGTGATTCTGCACGATTGATGCGAATACGTAGATATAAGGTTATATGATGAAGTCAAGGACGCTGCTGACCGATTCGTGTATTCAGGAAGTTGCATCAACGGCAGTATAGGTGTAAGGACTGAAACAAAAGCGCGTATTTCTAAAGCTAGGGCGGTATTCACCAATCCTGCGCACATCTGGCGACAGAGAAGCATCTGTTTGAGGTTCGTGTACATGAGGCGACATTGAGGTTTACACTATTTCACAGAAGCGAAACATGACCGCTCATGAAAGAAGACATGAACCGTCTTCAGGTTACACAAACATACACGGTTGGCGGCATCCGATTCGGATTAGCCTGTCACAGTGACCGAAGCCAAAGGACGCCTGCGCTTAGCCATCACTGCAATTAGCTTGCGCTGCACCAATTGCAGTTCCACACACACACACACACACACAACATATCCAGTGTAAACCCGAAGGAATAAGACTGGGAGGTGTTCCAGTGGAGCCTTTGTGTCCAGCCGGCCAATGCTGGTTAGCCACTTGATTGGCTAATAAGGAAAGGAAACTCTTATCTCTCGGAAACTAAACAGAGAGAGGCTATAATGACGAGATTTACACTGAGAAGAAATATTTCTGAAGTGTAATACAAGAAGAATTGCAGTATAGGAGTGCAGGTTAGTGCATCCCAGAGAAGATAAGGATGAAGAGCAAAGTTCTCATTGGACTATGAAAAGCCAGGCAGATTATTCATCATACAATACACCGACAAAGCCGAAGAAAAGAATAGATAGAAGACCACAGATGCTCGAGTTTCTGAAAAGGGAAGCGGATGAGTTGTCAACGAACAGGAGAAAAATGGATACATTGATATTACCTACCTGACCGGACCCTAACGTACTCGTCGTCTCTTCGCCGACGGTGTACTATGAGTACGTTGGTGACCTATTAACCTCAAACGGCCAGCGTATTCGCGGCCGCACACATCGCAACTCCATATAGTCACGTCACTGCGACCTATNAAGGAATAAGACCGGGAGGTGTGCCAGTGGGGCCTTTCTGTCCAGCCGGCCAATGCTGGTTAGCCACTTGATTGGCTAATTAGGAAAGGAAACTCTTATCTCTCGGAAACTAAACAGAGAGGCTGCAATGACGAGATCTACACTGAGAACAAAGATTTTTGAAGTGTAATACAAGAAGCGTTGCAGTATAGTGGTGCAGGTTAGTACACCCCAGAGAAGAGATAAGGATGAAAAGCAAAGTTCTCATTGGACTATGAAAAGCCAGGCAGACCATTCATCATACATTACATCAACAAAGCCGGAGAAAAGAATGGGTAGAATACCACAGACACTCACACACGCACACACACACACACACACACACGGTCGATCATGTTCACATATGACTGAAGTTTCAGTTTTTAGATGGACCTTTTAGCCAACTCTCCTTAAAAAGAAGCGCAAGACTTTGGTGGATTTCAATGTAAACCGTTTGGGAAATCTTGTCGAAGCAATCGATCTCCTGGATCATTTGGTGGATTCCATGAGACAGTAGGTCGGGTGGGTAACCGAGTACGAATGTGAAATTCCTGAGCTCCCGGCGTGGCTTCGTAGATCAGTTGGTAGAGCGCTTGCCGCACTTAGACATGCTGTTTCTGTTACTGGTGCGAATCCAGCCGGAGCCCTGACTTTTCACAGTTGGGTCTCATCTAAACATATGCATTATTTGAAGGTTTTGTACCTCTGAATTTACGCCGTTCGAACGGGAACCTACAACAATACTTTCAAATCCAGGTGTGCGTTTTACATGTACTTGGTGACGTTGGTGTATTATGTATACATATATACGTATAATGCTTAACACGTAATGGCCACATGAAGTGGCAAACGGGCTACAACTATGCACTACAATCACTAGCTACCGGGTTGTGTTATTAAATTATGATAATTGCTTGTCAATCGGATTTATTGCGCCATTACATCAGCTATTTGAAAATAAACCACTACACAAAACAAATCTTACTTGAGGATCAAATCAGAGCCAAAATCGCGCGTCTCCCGGACTTCAAAGGTAATGATTATTGATCGATCAGCAGACGTCCTATCAGCAACTTATTGCAATTAAGGCTTGTAATGAGTTTAAAGTGGGGCGGTTTCTTGATTGCAGAAGGTTCAGCCAATCAGTGTTCGCGCACAAATTGTTACGGACGGAATTATGGTCAGACTGGTGTCAACCAATCATAGACGGCAGTTAACTGCTGTTGAATGCGTATCTGTTTTCAAACAGCCGAGCTGTCAGATGTAAGGCCATGGAACACCACAGCGACAAACTGGCCAATCAAAAAGTGAGGACGCCTGTCGCTTAATAGCAGTCATAAATACGAAAAGGTGCTGTTTTTCCAATAAATCAAGATTGTTTAGTGACGCTCAGATTCCTGTTCTGACTTTCCTCGATTGAGTAGCTCAGTACGCGAAAAGGCCTAGTCTCAGACATGCCCCCTGTGTAATCAATCACCTAGGTCGTCCAACAGCTACATATTTTCTTCTCAGCCATGTCGTCAGCCACCCAGTCTATCAGACAACATGAATTCACTCACGAAAGAGTAGTGACCGGTGTGGGGCGTGACTAACTTTTTAGTTTTTGATTCCACCACCGATCACACGTCAGGCGCCATTAACCAATCTGCAGTTAGCGATGCCGCTCGCGTTCCGTTGTCAATCCGAGAGATTCCGCTGGCCATAAGTGAGAAGTGTAAAATGGAATTAAACCCATTAGTTCGAATTAACGTGAATACTCTGGTACAGGAATCAACCGGCTAGGTCAGTCAGATTGCGGTGACTCTAAGGGGGTCGGGTGACACCCGAAGATAAGGTCGTCGTTCACCAACAACCGATGAAATTCTACTACAACTGAATCCAAATGCGGACTGATCTTCGGCTTTTCTGCAACTACAACTAGACGAGCAGTCTGGTTATTTCACCATACCTGGAATCCCATTTGGAAGTTTCCGTCCGTTACACCTGTCTTTCGGACGGAATTTTTCATTTACTCCAAGCACCTGATAAATTTTACTGAGTCAAACGTATCGCGGATGACGTGCTAGTTTTTGGGAAAACTATAGGAAACGACCGGAATCTATAGGCATTTCTGAAGTACCACATCGATTGAGGAAGTCGCCTGTCGCGCGACAAAGTGGCGTTCCGAGAAAAAGAGGTCACCTTCTCACGGACTCAAAACAGGCCCCGAGAAGACTAAGGTCATCATCACGACGTCCGACCCTGAGAATGTGAAAGCAGTACCGCAATTAAACGGTATGATCAAATAAGTGAGCCACTTCCTTCCAAACCTGTCCAACATGATGCATCTCATCCATGCGTTAGTTCATAGAAGAGTACCACGGAAACGGAATGAAGAATGGCAGACAGAGTTAGTACCGAGATTTCTAAGTTGAAACAGTACAATCGAATGCTATCTCTTAGTGATCGATGTGATAGCAGTTCAACTGATATGAGGGTATTATTACAAGATGGACTACTGACAGATTACCGAAACAGAAGCTTTCCACCCGCATAGTGGAACTGTGTGCAAACTGAGAAGAAAAATCCGTGAAATTTGCTCTGGAAAGGTTCAGCACTTACATATCTTGTCGGAAAACAGTAGGTCACACCGGCTACGAACCGTCAAACACAACAGTGAGGAAATCGTTATTCGGTGTATCAAAAAGCCTACAGAGAGTGTTAATCAGGATGTAAAAATATGACGTCGAATTGGTCTATCAGCCGGGGACTCGGATGCACATAGTTGACAGGCTGTTCAACATGTGTAGTAAAGACTCTTCCTTTGAAGAGCTTCATTTTGACACTACTGTGGCTATGAATTACACTATGACAAAAACCTTCCTAATCACAAACTTAAAAGAAACAACGGCACAAGACGCTACGTTACAAGGTCTGGCTGGAACAATTAGAAACGGGTGGTCACACGGTAAAACGAAGTTGTCGGAGGAACTAGCAGCCTGCTTTAGCGACCGTCGTCAATTCATCCAACAGGATGATTTAACATTCAGATCAGATAATTGCAATTCCGAGAACGTTTTAGTGGAAGATGTTAGAGCACGTTCACATCGCACATATGGGGGTGAACAGTTAAACGTGGGGAGGAGGGCAAATGATCTCTTCTACTGGCCTCATATCTGAAAAGACTACCTGAAAAGCTGGATTGCGCGTGTGAATGATGACACAAAGTAAAATAAGGAAACGATGCTGATGTGTCGAATCTCCTAAAGAGCTTAACAAATTTTATATGCGGACATCTTTACATGCAACAATATGCAATACCTGATCACAACAGACCATTTCACCGATTTCTACAAATTAAAATGGATGAGCTCTATTACTTCCAGCGCGGTCGCTAGTAAGCTCCGAGTCCAAATTGAGTAGCATGATACACCGCCTGGGATGCTTTTCTCAGAAAACGAACCATAGTTCTTTCATTGGCATGGAATTCAAAACGTGTGCCTAAAAGTGGAGCTTCGAGCATTATACAAACAACGCGTACTACAACCAGTCGAATGGCAAAACCGAAGCAGCGCTCAAAATGATAAAAAGACTATTGCAACTTGCACTATTATCCTGAGCACGTTCACATCGCACATATGGGGGTGAACAGTTAAACGTGGGGAGGAGGGCAAATGATCTCTTCTACTGGCCTCATATCTGAAAAGACTACCTGAAAAGCTGGATTGCGCGTGTGAATGATGACACAAAGTAAAATAAGGAAACGATGCTGATGTGTCGAATCTCCTAAAGAGCTTAACAAATTTTATATGCGGACATCTTTACATGCAACAATATGCAATACCTGATCACAACAGACCATTTCACCGATTTCTACAAATTAAAATGGATGAGCTCTATTACTTCCAGCGCGGTCGCTAGTAAGCTCCGAGTCCAAATTGAGTAGCATGATACACCGCCTGGGATGCTTTTCTCAGAAAACGAACCATAGTTCTTTCATTGGCATGGAATTCAAAACGTGTGCCTAAAAGTGGAGCTTCGAGCATTATACAAACAACGCGTACTACAACCAGTCGAATGGCAAAACCGAAGCAGCGCTCAAAATGATAAAAAGACTATTGCAACTTGCACTATTATCCACAAATGACTTTGTGTTTGATGCTACTCGAGAGACGAAATACAACAAGTTAAGTCACATCCCGCAATTCAGCAAAACCGAAGTGCGTGGTGATTTGGAGGCAACGAACGATGAACCAAGAATGATACAATGACAAAGGAGCCTACGACATACCGATTCTATAGGTTGGCGACAATATGTGGGTACAGTGTGATCCAAAAAAAGACAGGAATAATGATGAGAGACAGTGACTATTGGTACTATGAAATGGGACCGGGTGAAAAAGTGGAAGGGATGAATCGGTTGGTGTCAGTTACAGGGAATATTTCAACAAGTCAGGAAGCGCTACCAAGAACCGGAAGCGGCCTGTACTACGAAGAAAGGGAGAGTATATAGGGACTGGATTGAACAGACTCATCGATACGAGGTGAACCAATGATTCGTCGGACGCTGCAACCAATCGCTGTCGACCACTCGAGTAAACTGGCATGTCGGCACAGTGACCAGTCCGGATGGCATGCTGGTGTAGTACCGGAGTGAAACGAGTTATTTAAGTGTGTTACGCGTTAAAATAACCATGTTACATACTGGACCGAGCCACCGAACAGAAAACCCGAGGCTTTGAGATTGACTGTGTTTCTTCAATTTGCTGCTGCTTCTTGTCAATACAATAGGCCGTAGGAACTCAATAAAACTAAGATCTTTCAGTTCCATAAATGCCGTTCTTTGGTTTCGTTCCGGAAAGTAGTAAGCTTTCAACACTCATGATGACCGACAATGTCCTATGTGAACCACCTGCGGATGCCTGACATTTTGTAAATATTGTGCGACTGTCAACATGAACAACATCCCGTAATCAAATCAAAAACACGTGTCCAAGTGATAAGAACTCGTCTTGAAGTTTCCTTGATCCTCAATTGCCCGCCATCCCTTTGAGCGATAATGGGCGATGACGAAAAATGGTCATATACTATTAAACTATTAAACATCGGTTCGAATAGCTTCCAGTAAAGTAGTCCTCGTTATCTGATTAGGCTCCATTTGAACGCCACTCGGGACTAATTAACGTAGTGACTTCTACGATTGTTTGGAGAGGGACTTGCGTCAGACCCATCAATATATATACACATATATATAGTGGTGGGTATGACTTGAGAGGATATTATTAACACGCGAATTCGGCAGATTCGATTTACTCTCGTACAAACGGTTTGTGAACAACAGAAAGCTGAACACTGTAGACTTGGAAGTGTGATGGTAGAAATTATGATGTCTGAGTTGATTGGGAACAAATACATTTTGGAAGTGGTGAAAAAAAAGCAGTGAATGAAGTGGATAAACAGATTGGGAATAACACAACGTTACGAGCAATTTGTAATACCCCACGTTCCAACCACCTCGGGTGGCCTTCCTCAGGAGTGTTGTAATCGAAATGTTAAACACGACGCCCAAACTGTTCAACTTCATTCGTACTAAATTTGGTGCGGATATCTTAGAAGTGGAATGTCCCGCGTTCGAATACGCAGACATGTCGAGGAGATGGGCAAATGTGGATACTGAGGATTATCAAATCGAGAAATGTAGTGGAAGCGGCTATCCAAACCCTGATACAACAGTCCAATAGTAGACCAATTCGATGTTGTTTCCAAATACATCATGACCGCACAAACAGCTGCATCAGCAAAACTTTCGCCAATCATCAAGTTCTCTGTTCAGCATCGAATGGGCCGGGTTACAGCTTGTGATATTGCATGCACGTTTGCTTTCTGCCAAAGATAGACTTCGACAGCGGAACTCCAAAAATCCATATTCTCGTATCACATGAACTACATACTACAAGTAGTCCGTGGCCTTCATCCCTATTATTCATGTGAGAGGGTCAAGTTCAATTACGATTCCTGAGGCAGTTTGGAATCTAGCTCTTAGCACTACAAATCTCACAACGTTTGAGTACAAACGTGGCTCGCTTGTTAAATCATAGATGTGGTGTTAAAAATCACAGAAGGTTGTGGGCATGAGCTTGTCAACAGAAACAGAAACCGGTAAACAGAAGAAAAAGAAAACACGTACATTTGGACGGCATAATTTTGCTCCCAACGCGAATCCCCCACCGGCACCCAGGGTACCAAACGGGCCCGGATCAAGCCAGCCAAGTGGACCACGAGGTCGTAAGATATAAGCGGCAGAGCCTACAAAGTCACCACCATCTGCAATAATGATCGCATCCTCTTGATCCGACGTTGGCAAACCATGATGCTCAAGGTTCCACAAAACAGCAAGCGGATTAGTTCGGTCACCTGATTGTACCAGTGCGCTTTGACGAATGAGGATGAGTGCACACACACNCAGAAATGAGGCCTTGTAAACCACGTGGTAAGTGAAGCCGATGAGACGAAACTGTAAACATTACGCGGTCGACACCGCGTTATTCTGAGGCTAATTGGAACTTACTGACGTACGAATTTTGCAGTCGTGAGGAACATACACGAATAGGTCAAAAGAGAGTGGGGTATAAGACGGTGAAGCAAGTATGAGCACAGACCCACAGACCATCAACATCCTTGGGAGTCATCACCTAGTGTATATTACTTGAGCTGTCACAATGAATCATGTAACGGACAAATACCTTTACTGTTGATTTGTGTTACGGAAGCAGAAATGGGAAAGTGGCGCCTAGCGTTATGCATATAAGAAATCTCATTTATTGGTCTAGCCTTATCGTGGTAACGACGATCGGCACTGATTATACAGAATGATACAGTTGTATGTCGTCCGTAAAACTTCAGTTTCATTTGTGACCCACGTTTTCCGCTTTAATGCCTCCTGGTCTGCGACATTTTCTCGATTATATGCACATTAACTCTTTACACTGTTCTACCTGGAAAGAGTAAGTCATAACTCAGGATGGTCGACTTTAAAAGGGCAAATGTCCACTGAAGCAACTCGGTTGAGCACATATTACTGTGCCCAATTGTTTCGGCCAGCTTACTAATTAGTGATCGGCGAGTTGAGGCAGAAAACGCGAGTAATCAGAAAAGGATTCACCTAAGGTTAGACGGAACAAACGGCCAGTGTTATCGAACTGCGCTACACTCCATGGGGAGAACGCGGTTAGGCCATATATAATTTAAAAAGAAACAGCAGGACGAGTCCAAAAAATGCCTATATACTTCAGACCAATATGAACAGGGAACCCTTGAAAACGCGCAGGCACAATTGACCCGAAAAATGAACCTAGACCTGAGGCGGGTTAAAAAGCTACGTTTCCTCAAACTTTTTATTCACGTTCTACGGCCATGGATTTCCACTTTTGGGTCATGGTGATGACCACGTTGCGGCATGAAAAGCCGCTGAAAGTGGCAGTTAAAAAAACACTAAAAAAGGGAAGAGCCAACAACCTCAGAAGCAGACGGACTATCTGTCGCAATTTACGGAGATTGGGGATTCAGCGAGAGCAGTCGGCATTCAAGAAGACTGGTGAACTGGTAAGCAGTGAATAACAATTTAGAACAAAGGGTTACGCGTGACATTGGAACGTAAACCAAACGATATCAATAGTAAATAGTTGCCAATGAGACTTCTCGGGCTACAGGCCTACATAGGGTAACAGATAATAGTACATTGGTACGGGGTGACCAGATCTTCAAAGTCTGCAAATTGCCAAGAATGTTGAATGTACCTGGGTGTGAATTGGTGGGTTACCTGTGGACCGTTAGATTTTCTAGATGTAAATGGAAACATCTAAAGTGGTTGGTACTGACAGAGTAGAGCTAACAATACATCAGCCGTCTGACACAAAAAGCGTTCACTTTAGTACTCTCACCTTCAGTTTCACCGGATGCATGTTCGTTTCAGCCAAATGTAAGTAACATGCGTAAGACAGCTTGATTCATGCTTATGGATGTAACCTAAAGGCGTGAACTCACGTCCTGGCTCGTTGTATTCGTAGTGTTCCGTTCATGCTGTAGGCAGCCATCTCATCGTCTGCTCTGTGCACATGACTCACCAATAGGCTTCGATTCAATTAGCCAAGTAAGCTTATATCTACTGTGATGACTAGGCTCCATCTGTCATGTCTACGGCACAACCAGGTGTTTGTGTATACCCTAGAATATATGATTGTCAGGTTGCTGATAAGCAATGAACAGTAAAGATCGATCTCACAGTCGAAGAAAGTTTAGGGCATCATAGCATAGAAAAGCCATTGTATAGAAGAACGTGTCTACTAAAAGTCTCCTGAAAACGCTGGGCTTCTTACCATTTACTCCAAAAGAGTTCGTCTTGAACGGGAAAAGATGAAACATAACTAAACACACGTTTCTGTTAAGTGTTGTTCTCTTTTCAAATGCTCTGTTCACCATTAATATTCGATCATCTCCTGTGGTAGTAATCCCAAGTTTCAACTTTATCACAACTGATTTAAATGTTCTCGCCAACTTTCAGACTGTCTGTGATAAGATGGTTACAACTCAACGATCATCATCGACAGCGGTTTATCATGGAGCGTTTATCATTGAGATGTGAGCGGTTTATCATTGAGCTGTGAGTAACCACTGGTTCTAATGAAAAGGATAGATACTCGTGCGCATGATACAACAGAACGGAAAAGCTTGTACCGTATCAGAGGATAGGATAGCAGCATAAAGTAAAATCATAAATATGCTCATATGTCCGAGCAAGTTCAAAGCGAAATGCGAATTGACAGTTTTCGGTCGCAGCTCAGATATTCATCTACATACCCACTTGCCTACTAATCGCTCAGATAAGTTGACAAAGAAAGACAAGTGTCCCAGTAAGGTTGGTTGGTACAGTGTGATAAGAAATTGCACAATTGGGTGAATCGAAACAACGGAGGCCAAAATGATGATCAAGTGCTTCCCGAACTTACCGAATCTCCTCATCCCTATGGTCTTCACGTGTGCGTAGCTCATCAATCCAATCTTGTGGGCATCGGAACTCGTTCGAACACGGAAAGCGTTCCGACAGGCCAGCTGACAAATCCGCCAATGTAGTGCCCACATCAGCCCGGATGATTAAATATGGCCTCCAAAAGAGGTCAGAGTTCTAAACAGAGAGTACACAGAGTGAAAATGGATGTCGTAAGGAAGGTCGAATCTGTGCAATAAACGTTGACAGCTAGTAAAGACTAAGACATCGAAATGTCTGGTCTGGAACAAGATAAATGAAGGAGAGTGAAATATCACTATTCTTGTCATTGATGTGATGTTCAATTATTAACTAATGTTGTCTGAAGGGTTTGACTTTTCTTTAACTAATCAGGCAGATAGAGTAGAACAGAACAAAACAGGGCAGCAGATGTAACCATCGTGTTACGGCGCAAAACTCTTGTTCATTAGTTAACAAGTTATATGAGTAGCGTTCCCAAAGTGACCGGCAGACCAAATAACGGACGAGTGAGTAAAAACTACATTAAGCGTAGGTTACAACTTCCGATTCGACTAGAATCGCCCGGAGATGAAAAACAAAGCCGCAACTTTATTAACTCATAACTGACATAAGCGTGAAAAAACGGCACTGCAATCGGAGCAACAATTACAAGGGATATCAAAAGTGAACAAAAATTATTTGGAAAAAATAGAGCAGTAGTATTAAGGATGTAGAGACGTCGTCAGGTTGAACGATGTGCTTTTAACTAGCAAGTTAAGTTACCACGAGGCTATAATTAAAAAAGCGGCACGGTTCACATTTTTTGTCACCATCGTTGCCTGGCAACTGCATGGTGGTGGTTTCAGTGAAAAACACTCGATGAGATAAATCCTCAGCTGACATAAGAAGTGTGTTATGCAACAATAGTAGACTGCATCTTTATTAGTTGATCAAGTGATCGCCTTACCCAAAAGTTCTTCCAAACACGCGCAAACGCCTGTGCTATTCACGTGAACATCTCATCTGAAGTGGACTGATTGACGAAAACAACGATAGTCGAATACAGTAACTCTGATCCTATCTTCGCTATCTTCACTTTTCGAACTCCCCAACAACGAAAACCAGATGTCTTTTCAATACCACAGACGGTGTAGGCTAGCAAAGACAACACGTGTCTGCTGTTTTCTGTTTATATGTCATCAGCACCAATACAAGCTAACAAGTAAGTGTAACAGCCCACTAGCTGGAACGGACTGCACGTAACAGACAATGTGGAAGTCGATAAGCCAATGGACACATTGAATCCTTGATTCACACACCCGCAGAGAATATCAAAGCCATGAATGAAAGGAATTGTGTCTGTTCACACCTGGGGGCACAAACAGCCTAACTGATAATATCATACATAATTACCTTGGATTTGTGTGCAGCTTGAGAAATCAATGCACACAGTTAACTATCTACAAAGCACAAACTCGGCAAAAAGCTATCAGAAACGTCTGAAGCAATGCAGTTCAGACGGGTTGTACGAACTTCTCTGGATGAGAGCAAAATTTATCCTAATCCCCTCCCGGTTTCCTTAACCTATTGTCCTACTCCCTTTGACCGCGCATGTCTCCGTGTTCTCTGTTCTATCTACGACACATCTATGAAAGTCACGCCTACGGGCTGACAAAACTACACGATTTCTAGTAGTTATCTTTTCCACGTTCGAGATCGTATCTCTGCGGTTTTGTTAGCAACCATTCTCTCTGTGTGACAGTCATATTTGCTTGTCTCTTCCGTTCTTAACTCCTCATCTGGTTTCACTGAACTACTGAAATTTACTCGAGACTCGAAACAAATTGAGGTTCGTATCTCGTTATCTACAGTCATCTTGGAATCAACAGTACCGTTGTTCCTACTATCAGTATTCGTCCTTTTACATCGTGTTCGTGGGAACCGGACGCGTTACTCAATACCCATCTGGTTACACGGGTGTACGAAGGTTCGATAAGCGATAATTCCGTGGAATCAAATTCCAGCGCGTAGTACGCGAACAAACTAAAGGACATGATGAGTGGAACACATGGCGTTGTGATGAATGTGACCGTGAATGTGCTGTGAGTTTCAGATATATTAGGTCATAAACATACAAGAAGTGCGCCGTGAACGAGAAAACCACTATCACACTGGGTGCAAGTAAACTGTGTTGTCATATCTAGTTTTTCGTTTGTAACAAACAATCATCCCAGTAGAGTCTGGTAACGCACTCGATTCCCTTTTCACAAACCTGGATCACAATATCCTTTTCTACTTCAGATTCGTTGTACGCTGAAAGTTTTGGTTGGTTCTCAGTCTAACGTTGTATCTTTGTTCACTTCCCTAATCCAATCTAGCGTGCAATAATATGCACTCCCATAGTAAACTACACCTTGTCTAAAATTTTAAATATGTTTCTTTCCAGTTATCAATGGAGTCTCTCCATTTCTTCTGTTTCCGAGACCTGAGTTCATTTACATACTGGCCTTACCATCTGGTTAATCGGCAATAACCGGGTGGGTCTCACACGCTTCTTGGTCTCATTCCTTAGGGATAGTATTGGGCATAGGATGTGTGAGTCAAACCGCAGATAGTGCTACGCAAGTCATTTGTAGTGACAGCTATGCATAGGCGTCCTTTGATGTCGGTCATTTTGTAACAGGCTCATGAAGAAACGGATATTGTCAACCGTTGTCTATCAGCATCCAACTCAGTCTTGATCAAATAGGATAATAAAAAGAAGACCAGCAACTGCACAAAGATAGCTTACTAATGGACTGAGTCGTCTTCATTTGATAAGCCACTTCGACTCTGTCAACCTACTAATTTGTAGGCATATGACACAGCAAGGCATGAGGCAGTCAATGAAAGAACGGCAAAAAAAGCAAATCGACTGAACCGGCTGTCACTTGTGGACGTAGGTTTGGTCAATGTAGCACAGTTGTGCGATTGGCGGCATCCGTTTTTGTATTAGCCAGTCGCAGTGACCGAAGTCAACGGGTGCTTGTGCATAACATTCGAGGCAAGCGGTTTGCGCTGCATCACTTGTGGATCCACTTACACATCACGGATCCAGTGTGAACCCAAAGAACTAGAATCGGGAGGTGTGTCAGTACACACAAACACAGGTACACACACACACACACGAAATTGACGACCAAGGCTAAGCGACTCGAAATTTCGACCAACCCCACATGTGTAAATGGATGTGATTCACGTGTGCGCGCAGATCATGGGAGAGCACAAGCAAAAATAATGATATAACCCATCTACATTCAATCAATTTACATTTCTAATGCTAGATATTAAACTACGGTCATCAAGTTCGCGGATGAGAACAAGGATCCATTTGTTCGCACTACCCGATGCTACCGATATAGTGGGCAAACAAATCTTTCTGTGCCCCACAGTGATCTTGTTTGTACGTGAATCCCAATTAGCAAGATGAGCTCATGCGAGCGTCCTTCGGACAATCATTACGAAACAGCCATTAAGAACTCTGTGGATGCGCGCAATGATGAACAACAATCAAAACTGCTTATCCGCCTTCATTTTCAACCAACATTCAACCGTTGGAACTCCAGGATGTATCCAACATACCAATGAGGTGGATATAAAATAATCGTAGCCGACCTTCTAACGTCTTAATTTCTCACCAAGGATCATAATTCTTTGTACTTTAGCACAGAATTCACTATTTTGGACACAAAAAAGGCGAAAAATTAATGAGTTCCAAATCCGGAAGGTTTTCTGCTTTCTTGCAAATACGTCTGAAGCACACAAACTAACCTTGAGGAAAACAAGAATGACTTTACCAAGCTAAATACAAACAGGGTCTATGTTTTTGAAACATAGTGAACGACAATGATAGTAAGGGTCGGCAGGGTGCTGCATAAATTAAGATGTGGTAGATTTTCTTACAATTCCACGAGAGGATGTCACAGTTGTATGCACAAACAAAACCGAATTACAATGTCCGGTTGAACAATGAACCACTAAAAGTGCGTGGTCTAAAATTGACCATGAACAGAACAAACAATTAGACCATATACATTCGAGTGCTACCGGAACAGGTACTTGCTAGTAGGCGAGAAACTGTTACAGGTTTCACGTGTCACACGTGAGATTTATCTGTACAACTACAGTCTACGCTAGGTTCTTTTAGAGAGACAAAACCTGCAAAAAAACGAATTGCTCACATTATTGTTCTCGTCGTAACCCTTCGTATTTAACACGAAAAAAGTGTGTTGGTTTAACTGAATTTGGCGGGTCGGAGGATGAAGGCCGGATAACAAACATAATGAGACAACACGGATTCCCATGTTATCGTACTTCATCTATCCCTATAGATCGTACATATAAAGCTATCATTTATGTGAGGTCATCAAAGCATCGACTGACTCTAACTATCCAAAAGATGTTGATGCAACTAGGGCTACTGATTGTGTTTCCCCCAAAATCCTTTTTTTTTCTCCGGATAACCCAACTTCTGAGGTTCACTGCTGTTTGATCCCTACGCACTGACCGTCTATGGTTGCTTTCGGTAGATGGCCTATGAGACTAGAAAAACCATTAACACCTTGCAACGATTATCTTGTCAAATTGACAAACTAAACAAAGAGTACTATACAATGATTCGAAATTGAGAGCAAACAATTAGTTCCCCTTATGGTTAAACGAAGTTTAAAAGGAGCGATCGAAAAATCAGTTCACCAAGTGCCAGCAAATCCAATACACCCAACAGCGCCTGTCGATCAGGCCGAAACGCAGCGATTCTAGTTGACCTGATAACCCACTTTCTTTCCAATCGATTGAAGAAACAAACATATTACGCAAGAATTGACTACCTTAACGACTCTACTTGTCGTCGCTTAAACAACCTGGTCGCAAAGTATTACGACCATTCGTTCTTAGCATGTACGTTCCGCTCAATGGCTTTCGTTAGAAGCATAGAAAAAACACTGGATGTATATTCACATCATTTTAATCCAATGTGGATGTGAAATCACCAGCTATTACAAAATCGTGTTGAGTTAGCAAACACAATAAAAGTGAAACACGAACACATCAATTTTTTGGCTGTTGTTTGAAAAATAAATGTGATAACTTTTCGGTATTCGCTTGTTCACCGAGTTTAGCATTTAGGACGCAGATGTTTCATCACGAGTAGAGGTTTGGATGTGGTATACCACGCTGGTACAGCGAAGATTTAAACTATCAACCCGAACTATAAATTCCATCAGTATTCTCGAAAACTAGAAACCTACGTAGATGCACAACGTTGAAGATTTCTGAGAGACCTTTGCACGCAGTGGAGGTCTCACGTAGGAGCACTTATTCATTCAGCGTGACCAAAGTCACCTAAATATAATGGTGACGTGACCTCAAGAAAAGCTTCTCACGCTGAAAAGAAAGCCACTTCCAGATTACCCAACAAGCTAACCAACAGATGTTGGACGTTTACATGAACTTCCCGCCTGTTTGCCACGCAGAATGTTACGAGCTTACAGATGGCCTACACGACAAGACGTTGGTCGTGTTGAAGAACACCTAAGTCAGACGATCCTTAAAATTGTGGTAACAAAACTCACGAAGTGTGACGTTCACAGCTCGGAATTTCCACTTGTTTCTTCTGTGTTTACTACTTGGTAATCTTAGCCTTCACTCTGCTGCCAAAATTAAACTTCTGAGCAACATACTGACCTCATAAAATCATACCTTGCGGTTGACGCATAATCTTTTTACAGCATTTGAAACATTCTTTTCTCGTCAAAAATTTGAATAAAGGAGACAGTAGGCTGATATTGCACGATTTATGTCCGGACAAATTTCGCTGCATCTTTACGAGTGCATACCACAGACCATTGATATGTCAGTATGAGAAAGCGAACAAGATACCAGAGAAAACCAACTGTCAGAGTGCACAATCACTGTCACTACCAAGGTAGCGACAACCCTACAAACAGTTGTTTCTGAACACACAACACGGGTTTGAACTTTCGGATTGCAATCGCTTCGGCATAACGCAGTGTTCGCCTGTGTGACGTTGAGTAGATAACGCGAAATGCCGTTGTGGGGTCACATTGGTGTTGCGTCATTAGGATATGACGCGCAATGGACGATGCAGGCTCCTTGTTTCTATGCGCGGCTGTGACATCATGTGTTCGCGTAATCTGTTCCCTGACCCACTTCGGGATGTGCTCCGTGACCCTGGTTCGCAACTGGCGCTCAGTCCTGCCTATGTAGGATGCTCCGCATCTACATCGATATTCATAGATAAGATTGGATTTGGCTGACTCAGGTACCGGTTGTTTCACACAGGGTGTCGGAATCCGGAATGTTCTGAACAGAATCACTGGAACCACTGCATTGTATGTTCTCGCGATAGAACTAACCAGACGACGGTGGATAAGTTGGCATACATCATCACCCTTGAAGGGAAGACGAAGAAATACCGGCTTTTTGGACACTGTGTCGGGTCGAATTCCTATGTCGATGGGCTGTTTAAATCTTGCAATAAACGGTTTAGGGTAACCGTTCAGTTGTAGGGTGGTCTCTAACAGCGCCATCTCTTCTTGAACAGTATCTTCAGTGCAGATACGTCTGGCCCGATCAAACAAAGTGCGCACCAAACTTTTTTTGTAGGATCGGGGAACAAAGCTTTCAAAATGCAGGTACTGACCTGTCCAAGTGCTCTTGCGGTGGACGCTTCGTTGAATCGAGCCATCTGCATTTCTCCTGATGCATATATCCAGAAATGGTAGGCTGGTTTGATTCTCGCCTTCCATACTGAAATGTATGTTTGGGTGCAAGGAATTCATTTGATCAATTAAGCTTTGTGCTTGCAGTTGACTGTGTGCGATGAGAAAAATACCATCGACGTATCGCTTGTATAGCTGCACGGAAGATGACTGTTCTGTAACTTGTTGCTCAAGTTTTGCTACAAAAATGTCTGCCAGAATAGGGCCAAGCGGGCTACCCATAGCTACCCCATCAATCCGTCTGTAGGCCGAGTCTTGGAAAACAAAGCTGACGTTTTTGGTACAGAGCAGCAGTAGTTGTTCCAATTCGCTTCCGGGCATTCCAATTTCTAGATGATGCACCCTCATTTAGGAGAGCAGGAATTCGATACATTCATCTAGGGGAGCGTTCGTAAACAACGACAGCACGTGGAAGTTGGGATAAAGCCTTTTCTTCTCGGATATCAGAGATGAGTTACATGTAGCCCACAGATAATCGCATTTTCTCAATACAGCAAAGCATGTATCGTGTTTGTTGGAAAGTGGTCCTCACTGCAGTATTGGTGTTTCAATGTGCAGCGCAAGCCGAGACACTGGAAAATTAAACAAATCACCTGAACTGCGCAACCATAGTTGGCAGCTATGTCCTACTGGAAGCTGGTACTTTGTGATCAACAGGTAAACTTCGTTGTTCGTCAAACCCAAAGCCTGATTCAATGCGTTTGATAATTGACTGTTTTGTGTGAGCCATAAGTTCCTCCAGTTACAAGTTCATACAAATCAAAACATTGTGATGACCGAGACACCGGCTAACAACCATAATTTTGAAGTGGGGCTCTCATTGCTTTAATTGTGTTCAACAGCCCGATAGAACCCAACCGCACTGTAGTAAGAACCAGAAACACCTTGTGGTACGGAAGTTACCATGAATGTGAATAAACAGCTTAGAAGCGCTCCTAGTACTCTATACCCCAAACGTCCAGTTTCAACTCAATGGAAAGCTCTATGGGCAGAATAATGGCGTAGCAATCGGTTTTCCGCTGGATCAATCGTTCACAAATATATTCACAACTAAACCACAGATTAATGAACTACATGACGTCGCCGACAACTGCTTCTTTTACAAACGCTACACAGACGATATATTTTGTCTGACAAATCACAACGGAGATACTCAGATTTTATTAGCAGACTCAAGTCGTTTGTGTCCGGGTGTTGTGTTCACCATCGAAGTAAAGACCAACAACCTATGATCACTTCTGGAAGTTGCCATACTTCGTAGAATGAACGGGTCGATTTGAAGGTCAGCTCACAGAGCAAGTACTTGAACTGGCTAATAAATGCACTTTCTTAGCTTTGTTCCGTTGAATTAAGCGTAAAACTTGGCTTGCTGTTTAACAAGCGGAGTCCAAAAGATATCAAAGCCAGATACTCCGCAGGATGAAATCCGGCACGTTTAAGACAGGTTAATCCGAAATGAACATCCCCAACGATTAACGGATAGAAACATACAACCAAAAACGAGACACGAAATAGATCAGACAGTGAACGGAAAGTCTACTGTCATCGCTCTTATATACAAGTGCGCGGGATTATCATCCGCGAGGATCTGATGTAGTCGAGAGGGCCTATCCTATGGATCATCCCATTGATCAATACCTGCTCGGCACTGGTTTCGTACCTCAAGGATAGTTTACCAGTTTTCTTCGTCTGTGTTTATTCTCCAACTTTTTGTTGTCAAGCTGGTCACGGTGAGTGAACCAAAAGGCGACTATCGGAAAGGACTCGTGAACGTCTCCTGAAATGGCTTTACAGGGGTTCGAGTAAATCCAGTGTTATCGGTTCCATCTTAACTGACACCGGACATCGAACGAATCCGAAAGATGCTTCCCAAGTCATCTAAAATGTTCGCCAAGCTCATGTCAGAACTGTCAGAGTGCGACTGATATCAACGACGGAGACTATTGTCATCAGATCCTACAACCCTTGTCTGTGTACCCAAAAACACTCCACCAAAACCCTTCACTTCTCTTGGCCAAGTATACAGTAGAAACCTAGAACCCGTGCAAGGTTAAAACACTGGACACCGACGAACACGTATCTTATGGCAGGCACATGCGGCACTGTCGCACATTTACCAACACCTCCATCTTTCATCAGTAGACTATGATCGGGCCCAATTCTGTGACTTTTTAATGGTCTAATTCATTCGTAATAATTTTTTCTATATAATCCGCAAATACCCCGTATGACTGTTAAAGCCTGATGAGAATTACTGGAGAGAGCTGTTCGGATAATTGATTTCCCACATACATAATGAGAATATGGATAGAATTGAGGAATGTCACTTCTTAACGGTCAGTTGGTCTGAGCAGCTTCGTATTTGTGACTACGATTCCGTGTATGTTATAAGCCAAGTCCGGCGGTCTGACTAAAAATGTGATTTATGTATGCGTCAATAGGATTATCAAACAGAGACATAGATGGAGAGAAGAAAAAACTAACCAAAATCGATTGTTTCTTGTCTCGATTGATGACTACCACTTTCGCCTTTCGATTGAGTACTCGACCGTAATCAAGCCGAAAGTCGCAGACTGCTCCTGTAATCCGAAAATCGGGTTCAACGGTTATTAATGTGTCAAAATCTGACGGAATCACTATGAGTTGAGTTTAATACAAACGCGAACACTAGATGAGCATTGACCCGCTAACACTGTGCAGTGGCTTGGCGGAAGGTCACCACAAAAATTTATGTGGTAGCTCCCCACTGATTGCAGACAAATATCGTCGGCCTTGAGCCTGACCAGGTGGTATCGTTTCTCAAATGCCGGTTGGCAGAAATAGTGACAAGGTAAGTTTCGGAAAAAGGCTCCATATGAATATGCAACAATACAATATGAGCTACTAGTTATCAAACCACAGAAACACCAGTGACTATGACATGCTGCCAAGCTAAATAGCGTTTCCATTGAGAAATGTGGATAATCACAAGGTAGTAAAATGGCCAGTACATTCGTTGACTGCACAGAGAGAGAGAGAGAAGTGAACACAAACGGTATCCCACTACTTAGTATCAGATCAAGCTGAAAGACATGATAATGTACTTGAACAACGTAAACAATATCGAAAAAGAAAAATTTATGGCGACCACAAAATATTTCAGCACCTTATGAAAATAAAAGTTAGTGCTCTTGCCTTGTCGCTACACTGCCTTTACCAGCCCATCACGGAGTTCGTTAGTAAAACTTTATAGGTAAAGCAGCGAAGTGATACATTCCAGTCAATAAAATCAAAAACAACAGTTTCCCTCAATTTGCGGTATAACAAACGGAGTTTCCGGTGTGCGGCCGTGAAGTTTTTGTTACTAAGATCTATGTTGCAGCCCGTTACCGTAGAAAATAGACCACAACTGATTGATAGACTGAAGAACCACTGCGTGAAAAAAATGACGAGTATGCACCGTGTATAACATCAAATGGGTTGGCCGGCAGTATGCAAAATAGATTAACTAGAATGCAGAAAAATACTGCGCAGGCGACGTGTTAGAGGTAGGGTAAACATTAAACTAAAAACAGGAATCTGAGGCCAGATTTGTTATTCATGAGACGTGGACTTCATGTTCACATGGTACTGAAGGTCACATGAATATAGTGGTATTTTCGTTCGTCTTGTTAAGGTGAAGGTTCGGGAGAATAAATAACATTTATCCAGTCTTATCGTATCGCAATTCGTGGGTCACGCGCAGTCGGTCAGGGTTAAGAATATTTGGCTGAGACAGTCGTCAAAGTGTTGGTGTTCTCCGGTAATACATGACCAAGCACAACGAAGGCAGTGTCAGTGGACCTCAGTTGCTGTTAGTTATATAAAGATCGTAAGGGTATAAACAGTCCTCGAAATTTTAGATACAGATCCGGTTGTTATTTCTGACTAAATTGCATCTAAAGTTTTCGCAGACTACATTTTGATCCTCTAATACATGAGCAACTCTGTACAAATAGCGATAAGCAAAGGTGGATAATCAGCCAAAATCCTCCTGATCAGGTCGGGGTTCGTAAACATAAACGCAGGCAGACGTGATAAACCTCTCCGTTTGTGAATAAGACCAAGTCTTTCTGTAGCTATAAGTGGTGCAGATTGATACACACTACCCTGGTTTTTGAGATGACTATTAACTTCACCACCCATACCTCCAGCACATGACATACAATCACTCAATCAAACAAGAATAACCACTCCTCTAATGAGCCATCATCAAGAATATAAGCAGAGTGGCAACCTAAACTGATGTTTTGAAAGTTTAGAGAACAAATCAAGATTACCACTGGTGAAGTGTAAATCTGCCTGACTGTTTGTGCACCGTCGTGTCACCGGTAAAGTCCAAACTGCGAAATTGAATTTAGATGTCAATAAAATAGTTCTTCCCAACGATGGCGCCAACACGTCATCAATGGCAACACTGGTGTGGAGGAATGACAGTGGGTAACTCTGTCAAGCACCACCGATTATCGAAAATGTGTAAGATGAGTTCCTGCAAACGCCTAGTGTGCATAGTATATGGCTTTAACGAATTTAACGCATATATCTAGAACATCCTTATTCAAAGGACAAAATTAGAGGACAGCTCCACAAAAAAAGCGAACGTTTCCGGAAATATCGTCAGTGTTTTGAAAGAGAGCAATGATTGCATCGATGCAGTGACGACTTGCTTTTCTATTAAAATCTTTCAATACGAAGGAACTCTACCGATAGTTAAGGTAGCTGGAATTTTAGGTGCGATAGAAATCTCACTTCCACCCTGAAGACTAGAATAAAAGTTAAGTAAGCCTCTTTCGAAAATGAAAATAACCAACTGTATATGAAGCCATGCAAATCGAAGCTTTAGGCGAAAATACAATCAGAATGTAAAGTTCCCTGTCGAATGAGCACAGTAACATCACAGCCCAAAAGAACTGGAAGGCGTTCCAGGACGGTGGAGTCGATTAATAATTGCGCCCCAGAGAGCACGAATTGTCAGACCATCTGTAGTCGCTTGTGCTAATGACCAATGTGTTATAACCTTACCAGCAGTGCGGAATCGGACCATGAGAATCGAGAGCGTACGCTGGAATTCTGCCACTCAGTAGGCAAACAAATGTGACCAGTCTGACAACCAACCAATCAGAAAGCACAAACCTATTGACCCGATTTAACCAGATCACCAGCGGCTGGTAAGACAAATAAGCAGGCGATGGAAAGGCACATCGACCAACTTGCAACAGTGAGAACGCGTCCGCAACACAGTGAAACTACCGATCTTCTTCGAATGTATTGAGGGCCTACTCCGAATAGCGGTTTGCAACACGAACGAACACATTGATCTAAATGACAAAACCTTTTCTTGATCCAGCCATCACAAGTTGCTCGTCCATAGCATATTGAGAAGCGCGAAAATGCCTTAAATAGTAAGCAGCACGTGTGTTCCTCAGTGATCGATATCCTCATGATTAATGTCCAGTCATAACCAAACATTATAGACTTCAGGTAGGCGCTATGTCAGTGACGTTGCCAAAACTGCGTGACCTACACGAGTTGTAAACGTCCAACATGCACAACGCGGTTCACAATACTGACGTGGCCACACTATTAGTAAGACAATTATGGCGCAATCATGATGGAAGACGTCCATCAGAGTGTCCACAAAGGAGAGTAACCCAAACATTTAGCAATTTAGGGTGGTGCACAGACAATGTAGTACGGTAGTAAACACTACCCCGATTCACGAGTAAACTTTCCTCTGAAAAATGCTTTCTATGTAAACTGAATATCGCTCGCAGTTGATCACACCTGTCACATTTCCATAAACTTTCCAGTCAGCACCTTTCGAAAAGAAGCATTAGACTCAAGTTTCGCTCTCATTAGAGCTCGTCAGTAGTGCATATCCTTGCAATGCTCGAGACTAGAACTCCGACCACGCATTCGTGAGGCAACCGTGTTGACCGTGGTGTCAGCTACCTCACATTAGCCATGACTAAAGCAATCATACGTCAGAAACCAGCCAAAAGCGTTTGTAAGTAGCGTCCAAGTTGCCTATAACCTTGAGAAAAGACAGCAACTGTGATGTTAACTCATAATCGATGACCCCATGACTAGATCTTTCACCAAGTTGAAATCACGGAAGTCGTTGACTTGGACGATATTTTGATTACTGAGTAGTTGGGAATTTCGGTTTTATGCGACGAGCTCTGCAAAACTTTAACAAGAGCGAAAATCGAGTCTAATGCTTCGTTTTCCAACGGAAAGTCCATAGACAGCTGCGATTAACTGCGCATGAAGTTTAATCTATATAAAAGCCCAAATTTTTTACCACCCATCACAAATGTTCCTCTAAATCCTTGCAGCCAAACATAAGTACAAACTTCTTTTTTTCTGTCCTTCCACGCTCCGCATCGATTAAAGGCGGATCTCTGGATGCCAAATAAATAAATCAAACTGATCCACCAACATATCTAAAACAAAATAATCATATCAACGAGGTTTGGACCGCGTTACTGATTACGTTGAACAAAAATGTGTTACCACGTGAAACAATGACGCAATTGGAAATGAGATTGCGGTCATTTATGATGAGTGAAGAACTACATAACGTATTGGGCAGAATGAAAGTATCTCGTCGCTGAATCTTTTACAGAGATGATAAAAGTCGTGGAAACTACATTTGAGTGGTGTGTCGGGATCACAATATGGAACACTTTCGCCGAGTTCAGCACTGCCCACATGTATACCTAAGACACTGACTTACCGGCCAGCACGATCACATCGGCTGAACGCAGCGCAGCTCGTCGAGCATGTCGGAATACCAGTGGATGTTTACGTCCAAGTAATCCACGTGCCATGCCCGTTAAATAGGCCGGAACACACAATGCCTGGATTAAAAAGGAGGAGAAGCAATCAATGGGATTTGGAAACATTCCACATTAGTACGCAATTATCACCGTTAAAAGTAACACGAAAAATTGAAAGTAATATTCAAAACAGAATGAGGTGACGCACCAGGGTTAGTAAGAGGAAAGGGATGACAGACTGATAAGTTTCTCACTTTTCATTCCAATGATAACGAACATATTAATACCACGTGTTCCTAATCTGATTACAACAGAAACAATACATTTGAACACACACGTGAGATCCCATTTGCTCTCATGTTAAACTTATTATCCGTTACAGTACCGTCAGGTAAAACATAATTTCGATTTGGCTAGTAAGTTTTTACCCAAAACACACTGCACACAACCCTACTGCTTGCTGTGAATGTAACAGATAGCCCGCAATGGTGTAATTGACGACTGGCCTTATGGACAATTAATGTAATCCCAGTGTCTGATTTTCGACAGCCACTGAGGACGGTGTGGATGTGCCCATTCTACGACGGATAAACGGGTACAGATGGGATGGGTGTTTGTGAAAATCCGATATGTTGTGAATAGTAGTACGTAAAAAAAATTTATACCTAGCTGTGTGTGAACTAGTCTGTCAGGGCATATGCCATAATAAAACAGTACTTGTGATTAGAGTCCCCGAATGTGTTAATAACATTTTCAAGTCTGAAGAAGCAAAGGCGGTAGTTGACGGGGATTAAAACGAACAGCGTTTTCCTGGTGCACGTAATTGGAGCAATTCTGATACTAGCCTGACTGGTGACTGAAACCGCATGATCTTCAGACAAGCAAGGGGGTACGCGTATTGATATGATAGAAAGTAATATGAGAATAAACACTACCACCGGCGCCGCGGCCAGAGAGTGAATTACTGTAATAGTGTGAAATAGAAGTCATAATTGATAATAAGTTCAGAAGTGTTGCACAGACAGAATATTTCCCGGTAGCACAAATCGAACAAAGTGGTAGAAAAAACAGGGGTTTCCTCGGGAGCGAAAACTTAACCAAAAAGGCGGCGGGGTTAAACTCAGAATCTGCATTACATTTGGGTTGTGTGACTAGTAATTTAGTTCATACGCCTAGCCGAGGAAGCTCATCCTCTAGGACACATGACTTATCCTGTAAAGAGATGCGAACGGGACGGCCTAACAGTTGGAAGACTAACCAAGGGAGGCAGATATGACGTATCAGACATGTCCAGTGAGAGAGACCAAGAAGAATAAGATTGTTGTGATATCTTCCTTCTGTTGTAAGCACCTGCCGGTGAGTTTGAAACCCTTGTGAAACCGAATAACATGCACCACTTTACAGGAAACTCGCGTATCAATATTAAACCCATCGCGCTTCGATGGCACAATCGACTATTATCCACAACTGTTTACTCATTGGAAAAATTTGGCCTATTTTCGCTTATCCTCCGATTAGAAGACCACTCTTCAGTTCTTAAACTTGAAATGCTTCTGGCTAGACCCGGTGACCTGGATACCGGATAGCAAGATGACGTAATCACAAACACTTCGACTGTTAGCTAGGATTGTTACCAATGGTCAGAGGACTAATTAAGAGGATTAGCAAAATAAGATCGGCGAACGACTCAAAGAGCAGTAGTGCATCATGGACAATTGCAGACAATGTCGCAACCTTCGAGGTATAGCGAACCCAAACAAACATCTTCATAATGTTTTCATCCCAATGTTGCATCCAAAAGACCCCAGTGCAATGGTGAACGGATATAATTTCTGAACGTTTGTAGAACAACAGTAACATCCACCTGAAGTGTAGATATCAACTTTGTGTCTAGAAGCTCAACGAAACGAGTCAAGACTAGTGATGGGGCTACATCTTGTTCAAACAAGGTGTTGTAGAAACCAGAGTATCGGGATGTTGCAAATCCCAAACGATTTAGTACCAGTTTACATCAGTTTATACCAGTACATATTAGTCTAATCCTAAACTTATTGTTTAGATAATGATTACCATAGTAAAGTGGGGAAAAATTAAACTGAACTGAAGGAAGGTTTGACTGATAATTTCTTTCGCTGAAGATTGGTCATTGGTGCACCCGCGTCTGCTACATGTATTGGTAAATATTCTATGGCTCCATGGGATGGTAAATTATAAACAATGTTGACGTCTCATAGAAAATAAACCTAATTGACCAAACCAGACAGAGCATAAGAACATAAGACATCGTTTAAACAATCTTGTGGGAACAGTTACTGCTTGACGGTGTTAGCCATGATAGGCAAATGTATCATTCTTTCACATACCCCAACACCACCATCCTCTCTAACAGACTCTGATCCGCTTGACCTTGTAAGAGGGTTACCAGCCTACGTGTCTAATTTTGGCTGGCGTACGAATCGTGCACATTTTGTATACCTATAACGGCGTAAAAAAAATTACGGAAAACGGCGGTTTGAAAACTTGACTTCTAAAAAGCTCCAAAGGAATATAGAGATGATGATCATTACCTTTATCAACGGAAGAGTGACTCGGTGCTACACGTCATCATCCGTCCGATGGAAGACAACATGATGCGGTCACATCGAAAATTGTTCACATTCAAGGATGAAGGGGTTGAATATTTAACAGGCCGGAATGAATAAATCCATCTGTAGTGGTCGGTGTTCAGTCATCTGATGAAGGAGACTTCGTGAGACAACACTGGTAGAACGCCATTAGAATCCCAATTTCTACTATCTCTCGTCACTCGCACTGCTTAGAGTGACATCGACAACATTCAAACGTAATTTTCAGAAAATTACACTCACCACGGCTCTAGCCACGTGAAAATATGGTGTGGTTTGCACTAACCATCTACATGTGTCAGTAGAGACGATAAGCGCGTGGTACGTTGTGCACCTAAAGGACAGTTGTGGTACGAGCACACTTGTGCCGAAAGTGCGCACACCAGTACAGATGACAGACCGGTAACGCAGCTAACGTAGTTTTATGCTACAGACTCCGGATGGGCAGAGAGCACGGCCCTAGACTTGTTTAAATGACCAGAAAGAGCAGAACAAAGCCAGACATTCATGGTACGACTGGCACAGTATGAGTAGTTTGACCTCGCTCGCGTCTTCTATGCGTGAGCTAATACGCTGAGAGAACTGTTAACGGGTTTAAAGCTGGACATCTTACAGACGGGTCGAAGTGTGATAGACAATCTATGATCTGACTAGTTCGCTTTGACGGGAATCGAGTGGATTGCAAATGCGATGATCATGATACTTTCAGGCGTTCATATCCTAGGTCCGATTTCATACTTGTTTAGAATCAATAAACAAAGAAAGGAGAATGGCTGGAGTGGAGCGCTATGACAGTTGTGTTACGATCGTAGTGTCATTCTTGTGTTCGATTGATTCTTGTTATTTTCATCTACAGGCGTTAATTATCGTAACCCATTTAGAAGCAGATGATCTAGTGAGCAGTGCTAACAGAAAGTAAGATAAAGTTCAAGCCTTTTCAGGTCCAAATTCTGATTTACATTGGGCGTTTATCGGTTTTATCTTTACGTGGAAACAGTGTGCACGAACAGAACAATCAGACGGAAACGTTTCATATGTGCCAATGAAATGTAATCTCATTTCCATAGGATTGATGATTTAGTAAGCAGAAAAACTTGATCGAAGTATACTAGTTCCAGACTCGAAATGAGTAGACAGAACAAATATTAATAAACTGGAATTGCCACAACTGGTAATCAGTCATGTGACAAGCCGCTCAAACACAAACAAGAGATTGACTAGTCCTTAAATTGTGTTATTACAAATACAAGTGCGTCAAGCCAGCTGACTCTGACAAAACTTTAGTGGTTGCAAACTGTTCGTTTGAGACTGCTAGCCGCTTCACTTGTCTGGATAGTGCCATTTGACTGACAAGTCGTCAAGTAAGATAACGAAGGTACAGTAATCAGAAGCCGGCCTTCAACTCTGTCATCGACGATGCTGTGCGCAAAATTTTAGACAAGCTCATCAATGATGGTGTGGAACTTTTATCCGAAAACAGAGTCGTGGACTTCAGTTGTACCCACGCCATCCTCTTTCGTGACAATGTACATAAAGTATAGGGGAAGATTAGGAACATTCGATGACTGAAGTATCATATGATACGCACTCTGAGCTACCTAGGTGTAAAGCGTTCGTCAAAGGAGGTTTGTGCCTACACTCATCCTGCGTGGTAATTGTCTGCAGGCAATCTAAAATGTTGGATAACAGCAGGTGATAATATTAAAGGACCAGTCTTAATCATCGCAAAGGTTCGTTTGGCATTTACCAAACGGAAAAAGCTTTAGCAGCGACTTAACCTCCGTCGACCGACTGAGGACAATGCGTACAGTGCGTCTGCACGGTTACAAAATCCGACCGCTTCGAATGATAATGTTCGCCGGAAATATTCGTGACAAACAATAACTACAAATTATTTCTACGATGAGGGATGGAAACAGAGTGCTCCTCGGTACGTGAAGTAATTACAATTTATCTGTGACTCGGACACATTTTACGTACATCCACCTGCCGCCTACCAAAATTCGCGTCGTCTGCGCTTGCTAGATGTGGCGACAGTGAGAAGCCCATCGTTTGGTGCACGAATGAAGAATCTCCCATTAGATTTGACCTCTGCTGGTTCTAACTTACTTCCCAGTTAGATTTTAAAAGATGTCTCGCGGTCGGTTAGAGACAGCCAAGGACATATAGCCAAAAGTCAGAACGAATTAAGGAAATGCTTCTACTGTGGCTTTTGTCGATCATTTAGACACGTGTCCATAGAAAACAACAGCACAGAAAAAGGTAAGTGTGTGGTATAGGAACGGGAATCATGCCACAGCTGTAGCAATGCGTCATTTCTTGTGCCATTCGTTTTCTTCTGTCCATTCAATTACACAACTGTAGGTGTTCAATGAGAGTGTAGCCGGTTGCGTTAAATATACCCTGGCTAACGAAGGGAAGGATAAGCAAACAGAGGCAGATGGTTTCCGGTGAGGTCAACTCACCTTGACGTGCTCAGCGGTGACCGATGCCGGCACGGGTGGTAGAACAGCCTGGCTACCGACTACAAGGACCGGACATTTAGCTCGCGCCAACAACAATACTAACTTATCCACGTGGCCACCAGACGGCATTGGAATGATAGGCTCCCGAACCGGAATAGAAGTGGGTTCAACGTCCGGTGCACATGGACTGATTTGAAAGCCGTTGGCGAACAAACGGAACAGGTAAAATCGAAGATACCTGAAGGAAATACAGAGAAGTTGGGAAGTGAATAAAAATCTGAGGGGAAACGAACGTTCAGTACAAAGACATAAATATCACGCAATCGTAAACAGACATAGAAGCACAGCTGGGAATCTGGTAAATTTTCCCGTTATTCTCACTCTCATCACAAGTAGATACAATCTTTTGGTCAGTACAGCGTCAGTAGTACAAGGTTGTTTAGTTTCAAATGAGTGTGGATAGAAAAGGTCGCTCCCATTCAACAGTCCTAACTAACCGTATAAAAAATCATACTATCTCAGCATGCACAACAAAATATCGTCAAGTGCTCAGTAACAGTACATTATTCATCGACCTCTATGGCTATTAGTACAAACTGCCGCTTAGTCACAGGATATGGGTTCCAATCCACGGCCAGCGTAGTGATGAAGAGATTCGACAGGGTCGAAACAGCTAGACAGCAGTTCGGATGAGAACACCAAGTAAGACTGACGCACACGACGCCTAAAGGTAGTGCCGATAAAAACTGGTCTGTGCTTAGCACACAGTTGCAACAGATGACCACCACTAGTGCGATGTGATGCCAGCCCGAACTTGCACCAACCAAACAAGACTCGATCTCATTTAGATGGTTGACTTGGATCTGAGTAATAAGTCTCGTTGGTCAGCGATTTTGCTGCAGTCAGTTGAAGCATAAGTAGACACGACGAAAAGATTTCTGAAGATTTGACGTCTAGAGATGAGGCTCAACAAAACATACCAAGCGGACAGCACAGTCTGCTACTAGGAGGAACGGCTCAGTAAGTAAACGCACCGGAAGATAAATGGAGTAACCAGCAAAGGAACAGTCGTATAGTTGGCGGTAGCAACAGAAAAAGATAATTGATTCAAGGCCTGCAACGCGTACACCGACTGCCGGCACTGTTATGTTTTTATCCATCAACTCCACGGGCATCGCTTGTCAATCTGGAACACAGTAACAGAACTAATCTCCGAACCAAGTGGTGCGTGACCCAACAAAAAAGACGGGAAGAAAGCCGACTGCGAAAAGTGTGGATTTTGGCTGGACTCGAACCAGTGACAGAAACAGCTGTGATGTAGTAGGATGGTTACTGAAAAGCGTTGGTCAGCGGCTCCGGCCATCACTGTCAAGGATCCTGATGGCCTTCCATTAGGTAGGCGACGGGGAAGCATCATATCCAAAATAAAAAGTCAAACACATTTTTTCTAACAAGCAGTGAACCTGTAAACTGTGAATGAAACTTCGACTGTTTCAACTCAAACCACTTATGAAGAAGTGCCTGATCGCTTAAGTCACTGTGACAAGCAAATCCAGACACGGATTGTCTCTGGGCAAGTAAGAGTGTGCGCAGATCCAACCGAATGAGCTAGAACGTCAAACTACATTCTAAACCAGTCGGTGTCTCCGTGTCAAGGTTGTTTAAGAAAAAAGCCATAAACAACACTAAACGCAATGAAAGAACATGCCAATTTCGGAGTGCTGTGCACAAAATTGGAAAAACCAAACACCACGACACACAAGAGTGAATGAAACAGTAGAAACAATCGTAATTAGCACTAACAAAGTGCTAATTCTGCATAGACACAGACACGAGCATGCAAACCGAGCTTACCAGTTTGTAACACGTTGACCTAAGGACTGTGGATTCTCCAGAATGCGGAAATGCTGTCGAACCAAATTGTACGAATAGAGTGTATCGATGGGAAATTCCACCAGAACAGGACCTATGAAGAGAAAGCAAGAAAGGTACTGAGACCCCACTAAACGAAAACAGCAGAAAAGAAAGGTTCGCGGTTTCCGTCGAAACATTGGATATACACCTTGACAGAGGCAAGGTGATTTCGATTACAACACTCCTGAGGAAGGCCACCCGAGGTGGTTGAAACGTAGAGTATTACAACTTGCCCGTAGCGTTGTTATTCNGAAGGCCACCCGAGGTGGTTGAAACGTAGAGTATTACAACTTGCCCGTAGCGTTGTTATTCCCAATCTGTTTATCAATTAGATATACACAACTATAGCCGGAGGTTTTTTGCAGACAAAAACATTGTAGTCGATATGAAAGCCTTGGGAAAAGATGTTTGTCATTAAGTCGACAGATATTCTGCAGACAACGAGACAAAACAGTTGTACTCGGTCAACAACTCTCGTGCTATCGCGAGATCAGGATCCATCAGAACATGACATGTAGTTGGAACCAGGAAGGAATCAGTCCTCTTCTTAAGCGTCATAGGATTATCCAGAATTATGTGTACATCCACAGGAGATTGAGCAAAACACGCACAAAGGTAGTAAGCGTTCGTATATCGATTTGGAACTGGTATGAAAGCATCATAGCTTTTGCTTGCAACAAGTTTCACGCTTGTGTGTGTAGTAATTGAATATCCACTGACCCACGGTGAATAAGCCACTAACGAAATATCGCTTATTCAATCGGCCACCCGTGACCTAACGCGGCACAAATAGGATGGCATGCTGATTTTCAATTTCCGTCATTTGGGGATAAATCGAAACACCGGAGGTGAAGTGGTGATTCATGATTTTGTCACACGGAGAGTGAGTAGGTGGAATCGCCAGACAACAAATTAACGATGGCAGAGACATTTACCGTCAATGTTGTCCGTCCAGAATGACACGATATTCAAAGATGATGGTCTCTTGACACAACGCTGCCACCTTAGGTGGGGGTTTAAGCAGTTTTAGAACGAAAACACTGTCCACTAACGCCGACTGATCTATTTATTTACTTGTGGTGCAACAACGTAAGGTGCTCGGGATATCGTGTCCAATCAGGCGGAGAATTAACAGACATAGTGAGGTTGTGTGAAAATCGAGGAATGGCTGGTAGTCACCAAAGGCCATTTAGGCAATCAATCCTGAAAAGTGAGTGCAAATATGTGAAAGTACAAAGAACCGACTGACCGCTGCCAACTATCCGCTCTTGTTCAAGAGCGTTGGTGACAAGTAGACACGATGCACTGCACATCAGTCGATAAGCTTAATCTGTACACATACACGAAGGCTACGGTTTGGGGTTGGCAACAATAAATAGCGACCTACCTATAAACGGCCACCACCCAACAGTGACAGACTCAGCATAGTGTGTACTGTACAGCTTTATTCTACAACGACCGCCCACGCACCCCCCAAATCTAACATCGGTTACGTGTTTGGCACCCGCGACCCCTTCATGCTCATCACATATACTAGTTCACGTGATCTTCCTCGAGAAGGTGCAGATACATTCAGAGCTTCTGCAAAAGATTGGTTGATCAGTCTGCAAACCGCAATGGAAGAACGCCAGATACGTAACATCTTTGAATTGGATGGAGTTGCACTAATTATCCATGTGCCTCCGAAGCAAAACTTCGTAATCAAAGGAAAGAAATACCAAAGAGAAATCCTAACTGAGAATGGAGCGTGGTTACATCAGCATGCAACGTAGAAGCTGAGAACCTGACGTCGCTGACAATGGAAAAAGAAGCAAGAAGCCGAAAAGTATCAAGAATAAAAACCACCAGCTTAGTGTGGAACTTATTAAAAGAACAAGAAGACGTCGATACCGAGAGCACCCGTCTACTCTCGCCTGGCTAAAAAGAATCGTAAGATGATGCCCGTACATGAAATGACATAAGTTCCGCTCAACTGTCATCCACACGGAACTTTATGACAGCCCTGTGAACTTTGTCTACTTGCACATATGAAGTCAGTTGTTCGGTTTTAGGATTCAGGAGTAATAGAGTAAACATTGCTACCATATGCTACATCCATGTCGCACCCGGTAGCACCAGCCAGTATGGTACACCAAATCACATCATCCACGCAATCTGGAATTTAGTGACGACACAACACAGAAATACAGTCTCCATTAGGTCATGTTTCGAACACTGTGGATTCCAAATGGGCCTCAATGACAGCGGAAGTATTACGAGCGAAGATTTCTCTACGTTGCTAAGACCTTCAGACTCAAACGTTGACTGATTATGGTTGCGCATTTTTGACATGATGAAACGTACCAGTAACAATCGAAAATTGGAAAACAAAGTACTGATCAGAGAATACAAAGCAACCGATGAACCCGTTCCAATTGCATTTGAAGTAGCTCCTTGAAGCGACCAGCTTCCAATATGATCGGCAAACGAACTGAGGGAAACAAATACCTGACAGATACATAATTACTAATAGTAAACATAACATACACAGACCACGACTAACGTTAGTGTCAACAATGGCTAAATAATCTGTTCGATCTGAACATAAGCACAAAGTTATGAGAAAATTCAGCCTCTCGACGAAACGTTTTTGAATACATAGTGGAGGAGAGAGCAGCCGAATGGTCATAACTTCTGCGACTGCCAACAAGCGAACGTGTTAGTGTGGAACTTGAGTATTCCGAAGGTACCTCATTTCTACACGTCCCCCTGTCCCGCCGCTCAGATTGGACGACACAAAGAAAAATACACTGCATTGGATCGGGGAATATACGCATTTTCTTAGCTTTGTGTCATTAAGGCGGAAAATTATTCTTATCTGATGTACGGGATATTTTTGAAGATCAGAATTTCCTTCGTTTGACCCTGTCGCGTTCTCTTCCGTGACCTCATCTAACTAGGCGCTTGGTTTTGTTGCGATAGTTGCGATCAATTGCAGAGAGATGATCAATCTATATGAACACCAAAAATCCCTTACTATCCACCAATATTGTTATTCTCACAGAACTGTATCAAAAAGCATTAATTTCTACAGCCCGCCTCCCTCAGTCATTGAATATCACTCACCCACCAGCACGCCCATCGTTATCTATCAATCGCATCCTCCCCAGCTCTGTGAATGCAGCCTTTCTACGGACCGCCGTGAAACTGACAAATAATCGGTCTGCCCGAAGACCGGATATTTAGACACACACACGACCGACCCAGTCGCATTTCGTCAGTTCGTCCTTGCCTGTCGGTCGCCCGTGCTTTCAGCTGCCGTGCCTTTGGACCCATGACGGCCTACTGTGGCCAATGATTGTACTTTATCTCGCGAACGCAAACAAAGTGAGGTTTGTTTTGTACTTGATCACATTGTTTATACTAATAGTATCACGTTTTCAGCGCCTTGATTTGGTTGTGGTATTTGGCGTGGTTGGTTATACGTGTGTCACTCATCGTTCGTCGGAAGAACGTACACGATGTCTGATCGATAGAGCTGTAAAAACCTCTCATTGGCATATAGTATGAGGGGAGATAATTCGTATTTAAAATACTGGTTGAAAACGGCTATCCAGAAGTTTATTCAAAGGCATATGTTTCACTGCTTTTTAGGGGGTGACAAGACTTCTGAAGGTTTACAAAACAGGCTTGTAGAGCAAACTTAGCCTTAAACGGGACCTATTTTGCAGTCAAACTACGCGTCTAGTGTAATCCCATGTCCGTTTTGCGTCCTCATTTCAAAGATATATTGTTTGTTCGTGCTGCTCCTTGCTGTGGATACCATTTTCTTAGTTCCTGTAAAACGAACTAGATACGCCTTACGACAGGACGATTATCTAAACGCAGTTGGGAGCATCATCCGGCGTGGTTAACTCGCTGCCTGGCAGGCTTGCTCGTCCTTGATCGTTGCGTACTTAGTAGAGTCCAAAAAATCAACCATTCCCACAGGCTCATTCTGTTCTATCGAGTCTGTGGTGTACAAACAAAGCAGATCAAAGACTGCTCGTTGACAGTCGCGGAAGCTATCACCAATCGTCTACACTCTCCTCCCAATATGTACTCCAAAATGTTTCGTGAGAACGGTAAAACGGATACTACTCATATTTTTTGAGACATTACTGCTCAAAAGATGCACAAATGGTCTTCAAACTTCCTCACAGTGGCCAGTTATCTGAAGGACACACTCTTCCTTATCCCGAAGAATGACCACTACCGCACACATTTGTCAGACTTACGGCATTCCCTACTAGGACAACTCCATCCCAACTTTGGTACACTTGCAAAATACTTGTTTTAATGTAGCAACAACGCAAGACTGAATCACCCGCCTCCAAAAAATAACGAACGTTCCTTTCAGCAGATGAACAGAAACCACCACCAACAGCACAGTAGTACTAATAAGTAGCTTGGCAGATCCGATAACTTAGGGGAGGTCAGAGTGACAAAAACGTGGGTTTCGGCTGGATTCGAGCCAGCAACAGAAACAGCATATTCAACTGCAGCAAGCGTTTCATGAGGTAAGCTACAGAGTCACGCCGTGAGTTCGGAAAAGCTCACACGTGAACTCAGTTACCCACCCGTCAGAATGTCTCATTTTGGGCCCATCAAACGATGCAGGAGAGCGACTGCTAAGGCATAATCCTTTCAGCGTAGCTCTGTACCTGAGCCCGTAGAGCGGTTACCGCGTATGGATATGCTGTTTCTTGTGCTGGTTCAAATCCAGCCGAAACCCAGATTTTTCACAGCTGGGCATCTTCCAAATACAACAATGGTTTAAACTGTTACTTAGCTGCAATGATTCATGGCATATCACGTACAAGAAAAACATAACAGATAACATTGATCAGAAAGGAAAAGAAAGGGACAACTGGCAACCGCGTAAACGACTAGGAAAGCAAAAAAGAGTACCTGGAGTCTCAGAACATGCCTGAAAAAAGGCAGTACATAAGACAGGAATAATGTCCTTGACACGATTAATGCGGCCGCACCATTTGCACAGAGGACGAAACAGGGTGAGTTGGTCAATATCTTGCAAGGACCCACGACCACGAAGAAGACCGGCAGCTGCTCCGGCCAGTAGAACAAGCGGAGATTCAGCCATTTGTGCATTTTTTACAGCAGTCACGGTGTTCGTTAAACCCGGCCCTATTTACGCAGAACATTGTAAAGTTATGGTAAAGTAGAACGGCGAGGTAAGGAAGGAACGTTGTGTGATAATCAGCTCAGAGGTGGACCATTAAACATGGTGATATCTGTTCAAAAATGATCAAATTTTAATGCTCCTGTAGATACCTGGAAGGCCGGCAAAGCACTGGCGCAGCTGTGAGTCGGGATACATGTGTACGTTGAATACTTGACTTAAGTAGTATACACAATGAGGAACAATCAACTTATACAAGCCTGAACGATGCCTAATGTCAGTCAGTATGAACCGGGCAAAAGTAGGAGAGGTTTGCAATCCAGAAGGATTAGTCAAGGCACTCAATTCAGCAGCATTGAATGCACGTGGTTCCAAAAAAAGTAAAATTGTCAAAAGTGTACAGTGTGGTTATTCCCTTATCAGAATAGACCGCGTACACGTCGTTCACACTGGCAACAAAACCGAAAGATAGATGAAGACGCTAAGAACGTAGGATTAACACCGATCTAATAATCAGGCAAACACATCGAGCATTTTGCAATGCTTCTCGGTACTCACTATCAAATTTACACTCCACGATCGGTTCAGTCCCTCTATGGACTGACTGGATAGAGAGAGATTGACCGGTAATCCGAGGTGGACCGTGTCCACTTATACTAAAGGGGTGAAAACAAGCTTTAACGCAATTCGAGAATTTAACTCACACTTTCATTACAAAGTCAAGAGTTTCGTAGTTTTGGATATTTCTCTTAAGGTTTGGGTGGTGTGACAGCAAGAAGGCCACGAGTCACGCGACAGCAAAGAACTGAGGTGCAATAGTTGAAAACGTAGTGAACCGAGTTGGTTGTACCGAGGCTTGTCTCTTATACAGTCAACACCGGGCCAATTATATAGCAAATTCTATTATCAAGGTTGTTGAGCAAGCAAAAATAATAACTACGTAGGACAGTTTGATCTGGACGTAATGCAGGTAATCAAATTGACGACTGGAACGGCTAAATCCATAACCGTAGAGCCTGAACAAATTTTCCCTGGATGTACAGTTATAGATTACGTTACCGAATCTCGACGGCTAGAATAAGACGGTCGATACTTTTGAAATGACGAAGTGAACAGACTGGAAAGCAGGTCCCGGTGAGACGGAGTACAGAGTCAACAAGGTGTGCCAAAATTGCACTCTAAATGGGGTTCGCCTGGACCATAGTCAGCTATGTGAGAGGATGTTCATGTATCTTCTGAGAATGCTGTCTATTTGTGTCACCGACCTAACCTGCTCCGCAGAAGCATACGACGGAATGAACACAAAGGGATGTCACATTTAGAGAGCGCATTTTTGGACTGTACACAAACGATCGGATTAGATCTGAATGAGTTTTGGTGAGGAGTCGCAATGTAGGTCATTATAACTGCGTTGCCTGGTCTACGAGTCACAACTTCAACCAACGTACGACGTCATACAAACCAAAATTTTTCGAGTAGATGGCAGTTTAACCTTCGGCGTTCCAAAGCCCAAATTTCAATTTATAAACGTTAAGGGGTAGGCGTTCTCTGGGAACGTCAGACGTGTAGACATCACTATCATAATTGCCATTATCACCAACACCAACTTCGTCCTTATAGATAACAATACTATAGTGGTTCACCTCGATGCTTAACTGCCATACAAACACCAATAATATAACAAGCCCTAGCCAAAAAGAGGGAAGGGAAGGTAGAGGACCCAGCCAAAAAAACCGACTATATCTATGGTGAAGATTCAACATCCAGATGCATACGGCTTGCAAAACAAACAACCGATATATAACTGAAAGTAAGACATCATCAGCTTGTATTGCCCCGTCACAAACTGCGTTTACATCACAGGTAAATTGGGCAAACAATGACAAACTTCACGCTACTGAGCCTGATTAACAACGTTTCGGTCAGGGTCTCTAGCTGCTGATTCCATGGACCGCGAGGACCCAACTCGACAACCCAACCCAATAGTTAATACTTTTTACTTCATGTCACCGAAAGTCCACCTCGCACCTTAATCTAGTCGGCCGAGGCATCAACAAAGTGTTCGGTGTAATAGACTAGCAAACATCGTCATTGCATGACATGAAACATCTACGCCTGTGTACACCTGAGGAATCAACAAAGGAACGTGACTGGCACTCACTAACAAAAACCCGCCCCCCTGTTCTCTTTGTCGTTTATCCACTGACAACACCAGATGCCAGCGCGCGAACGCACATACAGACGGTCAAATACCACATTACTGTTCAACCCATATATACGCCGACCGGCGCAGCTTTAGAGATGCCTTTCCGCCGAAATAGATATCCTAGAGTGACCAATACCATCCCAGCTTTGCAGACACGGGATTTTATTTCATTCCCCACACCTTCGCCGATGCCGATACAACCTCCCAAGTAAAGAAACCTACCAAGGACCTCCAAAAATTCTCTATCTAACAACAAACCAACGTAATCACAGCAGTCTTGCAAAAACACTGCGAAGTGCATCCCGAAGTATTAAGCAGAGTGTGACATAGCGTCTAGCATTGTCCGTATTGCCCATCAAGAGCGAAAGCGAGACGGCAAAGCATCAACGCATAATCTGCGTCCAAGTAGGTACTGAAAAAAGAACGACACAGTACTGAATGAAGCCCAGCCACATATAACTAACAGCTACGTGGTTTATCCGAGACCAAGCCTGAATCGGAGAAGAGCGACGTCAAGTATAACAGTGGCGCGCAAGATGCCTAAAACTGCTGCTGGCTAAACTAATTTATGCTCTAAGCGAAGATGCAACAGCCGCTCGCCACTATTTGAGCGATGTGATACCAACCCAAACATCCCACCTAAACGATACTCAGCCCCACCAAGGCGGCCGACCTGGGTGTTCACATCTCCAGTCAGAACGACTATATCAGAATCACGTGTCGATCAAAGGAGAGCAGCCAAATCCGGGTAAGAAGCGTCCTTGACACCAACGCCATTACAATCAAGCGGAGCGTGAGCAGACAATGAATAGAATTCTAAAAGTTTTACGTCCAGAGCTGACCTTATAGACGGCAAAGCATCAACGCATAATCTGCGTCCAAGTAGGTACTGAAAAAAGAACGACACAGTACTGAATGAAGCCCAGCCACATATAACTAACAGCTACGTGGTTTATCCGAGACCAAGCCTGAATCGGAGAAGAGCGACGTCAAGTATAACAGTGGCGCGCAAGATGCCTAAAACTGCTGCTGGCTAAACTAATTTATGCTCTAAGCGAAGATGCAACAGCCGCTCGCCACTATTTGAGCGATGTGATACCAACCCAAACATCCCACCTAAACGATACTCAGCCCCACCAAGGCGGCCGACCTGGGTGTTCACATCTCCAGTCAGAACGACTATATCAGAATCACGTGTCGATCAAAGGAGAGCAGCCAAATCCGGGTAAGAAGCGTCCTTGACACCAACGCCATTACAATCAAGCGGAGCGTGAGCAGACAATGAATAGAATTCTAAAAGTTTTACGTCCAGAGCTGACCTTAACAGAACCAGCCAAGTGGATAGCACAAAGTCTACTGTTGACAGGGATCCAATGACGCACACGATGCCTAAAACGGGTGCTGGTTAAAACAAACCTACATTCGGCGCACAGTTGCAAAAGCCGCTCGCCATTATCCAACAGATGTGATGTCAGCTCAAACCTGTCACCTAAACAAGACAGTCTCATCAAGGCCGCTGAACTGAGCGTTCACATCTCCAGCCAGAACGACTATATCAGAACCATGTGAGGAACGGAGGAGGGCAAGATCCGGGTAAAAGGGGCGCTTGACACCGACGTCATTACAATCAGTTGGAGCACAAATGAAAACATCGAAAAGATTTCTTAAGATTTCGTTTCTGAAGCTGGCTCTAATAGAACCTGTCAAGCGGACGGTACAGGGTTTACTGTTAACAGAAATTCAATCAACCAATGTGACCACAGTCGACGTGTTTAAGACTACAGCCACCGCAGTCTGACCGGTATTAGTAGTCATGGAGTCACCTGAAATGTATAACCCATAATGGGTAGACAGTGCGAATTGATAAACAGACTGAGAATAACATCACCGTGCTGTATGCAGCAGATGAGATGACTCGGCTGATACTGTGGGAGGGCCGATGTAGTACAAAACTATCTGCGTTGTGGAGTTTCACGGTTGTATGCGAACTGAAATACTGTCAAGACGCCCAGACCTAGGTTGAGGAACGAATAAGGTTCTCAATCAAACTCTGAGTCAAACGGAAGGCAGTGGTGGGTGACAGTGTGTTAAAACTAGTACTTTCCCGGCGGAGAACGCATACCTACCTCCCACTCCAAACTTAGAGGATCGGCGGACTAATTATTCAAACCTTTACTGACTGGTTTGCCTGGCATGAGTAATTGTCAGTATGACCACGACACCGTCCAGTTTAGCCCAATAAGTCATCGAGATGCGCAGGTCATCACACTGTGTCAAGGCCTAATCTGGTTGTGAAAACGTCAGCTGTGCTTCAATCCTGTCAATGGCAGTTACATTAACTAAGTTATGCGAAACTACGAGCGACTCTCCGCTTTTGTTTAAGGGACCAAACTGACGAAAAACGTGTATTTTGACTGTTTCAAGTCCCTCTTTTGTGGATACCTGTTGAGCCAAGTCGTCTGAACAGTCAATGTCACATCCAGGAAGGATATTTGTCCATCTCTCTCGACCTCAGGTGTACAATTAAAATTAGGATGTGCTGTGCTCGATCCCCCTAATTGAAAACCGTTTGACTCAACTACGTGGTGAAATGTTAATTCTGATTGCTTGACAATCATGATGGTATAAAATGCTATATAATTGGCCCGACGGTGAGTAACCGGAAACAGACTGTTCGCCAAATCATCTGTTACTTCATCATTTCCATCTAATTTACTGCTCTCTAGTCAATCCGCGAAAAATGCAACATATTGTGGTTAAAAAGCACGAACAAATAACGCGAAGTGAAACGCAATAATACTGAGATGATCAGTGTGACAAATATTATCACGAACCCCACAAAATGAGCGAGGACTAAAATAATCCACAACAAACGACGTACAACCAAACAAAGAAACCAGGAAAACCGGCAACGGTGGGAGATGGTTGGCTTAAACCGCATGCTAAATCGAACGCTTCTGGCTAGACCAAGACATTCAGGCAGTATCTAGTCACAGGGTAGTAGACACAACGGAGAGCTAACTGACATCACATATGTACATACTTACCAGCTGTCACGACCGCGACACCGACACGTCCTGAAAGTCTGGAGACCGCGTCAGCAGCGAATACAGCAGATGCTTCGTGCCGAACATCAATGACACGGATGTTCCGCTTCTCTGCTGCGACCAGTATTGGAGATATGTGACCTCCACACAACGTGAAAATAAAAGGTACGCTATGAGCCTAGTGAAGCCAAATTCGTGAAGTAAGCAAAGCACCTACTCGAAGCACATCAGCAACCAACTCGCCTCCGTAATGTTTGGAATTTTGGTCTAACTATAACCATTTTTTTCTATAAGCAAACGATCCTGGGAGTAGACTCACCTCAAATGTCATATACTTCCTCAACTTCCTTGCGATAAACCAACAGCAAATGAGAGTTAATGCCAAAACTACATAAGTGATCATGACGATCTGAAAGGTACAGGAATGGAAAAGTAACCATCTGCATATGGTTGACCACACAACTTGACTTGACCACACAAAAGACTAACAAGTAACGCAGATACTACTTCGGCGCTACAGATAAAATCAAGCCACCAATCAGAAAGTATTTTACAAAGTGGACATCCATCTCAGTAATATTCAAATTCAGCTTTGCCATCCGACGAACATTTGCAACTACTAGCAGAAATGGTCAATGTCAGCAGCAGGTTGGCAAGTGAGTGTAGATAGGGTCTTCTAGAATCTCGCGTCGGGGTATTCCGGGGAATTTTGCAATGTTTTTTTCCTGCTGATGACGGGAATCTAGTGGTCGAATACGAATATCCGTTTCTTCCTAACGCGTGATGCTGTTGTGGGTAGAATCCTACATTACGGACTTTGAGGGCACTCCCGGTTGAAGTCATGATAAGGGTTACCAATTCGTTTTTTGAGTTTAATACAGATAAGAAATTGGGAGTACGTTCGCTAAGCAGACATGAGTGAAAAAGCCGTGAACGTATCCGTGCGTGACAGAAATTTGTTCAGAGAGTGGAAAGAATGGAAGAGGCAAAACAAATGGACAACTTGCATACCACTACTTCATTCGCGGGTCAGTTGATCATAGGTAAATAACTACTCCGTGGCAGCAGACAAACAAAATTAGTTCACTCTGTCTACTAAATTGAAACGGTTTCCTTGAGTTAGCGGTATCAATTTATCTAACCTTGGATAGGGCAGAGTAGGGCATGTGCAAACCCAACTTCCGCTTAAATAGGGGTGCGTTTGAGGCACCAATTAGGTCCTGTGAAAAAAAACGTCTCAATGGGAACACATCCTCATAGTGGAAAAGTGCCGACATAGCAGCCGGCCCCTTTGGTGAGCTAATTCTAGCCAGCGTCCTCAGAGACCAGTGGTGTGCACCCTCAAGAGTGAGTTACGGCCGGCATGCGATGTATCGTTTAGGATATACAACACGTTAGAATGAGATCCCCTTCCCTTCAGTTGTCTGGTAGTGAGAATGCTTTGGGAGGTTAAGTCCTGTGGGGTAAGGCTGATTGCGCAGGCCCTGGACCCGCTGAGATGCACGGTGATGGGTGGATTTAAGCCCAAGGGAGCCTTTAGCGAGATAGGAGACACACCTCCGGATGTTCACTTCAAGTCGGAGACCGAGGTACGATCCACAGGTAATTGTGGGGGGAAGTGCATGACCTAGAAAGTCCATGTGAGCGGGCATAACGGCGTTAGCTCTCCAGACAACTGACGTCAGTGCCGGTTTAACTTCAGCCGGAGAGTAAACATAAATTAATTCGAACTTTCCAACGAGTCCCAGAATCTTAGTGTCGAACCAGTTGATGCAGGCATTGGACACTGACCCAGAATGCATCTGGTAGCACCCTGTATTTCGCTACACCAACAAAGTGAGGAAGGACAGCGGGAGAGTTTCATATCCCGATCCGTAGAATCTCGAGTTCCTCAGCGACGAACTGGAAGCTGGAAAAATGGTGCAGCACCCGAAACAAGGTAATAAATTTTGATCAAGTCGAGCCTTGAATCCTGACGAGGGATTAGCAGAAACGACATGGTCAGAGACAGCATTCCAAACCTTGCAAACATGCAATGAGTAAAACCTGTCTGAATTCAAGTCCGTTGTGTTGGACCTCCGTTTTAAGAGTGTCCCCTGAATGTGGCACTATGTCCTTCATTGAAATTCAATTGACACGGAAGACCAGGAGGCTTCGTCATCACGATGGTTAACATCAACTCACCTCCAGGCCGACGATACTTTAAAAAGTGCATGTTCAGTGATGTCATTCCTTCTTCACAAGGTTAAACTTTCAGGCCCTAGACTGTCTTAGTGACACGACGTTGCACAGTCCCTAAGAGCGATTTGTCCTTTTAGAGATGAGGTGGCCAGATCACAACGCCATTATCACATACGGCCGAACGAAACTATTATAAAAAAGCAAGAAACGAGAATCAAGTTGGCTGAAGAGACGTTTAGGTGACTCCGCGGTATAACTGATCCTTTCTTCATTCGCCTCAATGTTCAGAGAGTTCGAAAGGGTGTGTGAAATAAGGACTCCCAAATCCTTACCGACAAGAACCGTCTGAAACGGGTGGCCGTCAATGTGGTACTCGACATCCAGAAAGCTGCGAATATGTATGATTCTACATCTGCCAGTATCGAGTCGGTTTACTTGGGACCAATTAAAAAAATATTAAGGTCATTCTGTGGGATAAGAAAAACAATGCCCATTTTTAGGGTAAGCCAAATTTTGACGTCACCAACAAACCAAAATCAGGAACAGGTAAGTAGAGGGGGAAGATAATTAGTAAATATCGAAAAAGAGACGGACCAATAACTGAACGTTAAGGTACCCCCACTGCAGCTAGGTCTGTAGGTGGAGAATGCACCGTTTACAGACACACTATACGGTTGGTTAATAATATACGACTGGAGCCAGCGATAGAATTTGTCTTGTGCTCAATAATGGAAGAGCTTGCCGACTGAAACAGCATGATCCACGCGATCAACGCTTCGACGAAGTCAAGATATGATATCAATGCCATTGCCCTAATCAACTGCTTTAGTTCACCGATCAGTGACTAGTAGCAGATTCGCGGTACACCAAGGACGCTTACAAAAACCGTGATATACATTACAGAAGTCTCGAGAGGTGAGATAACTATAAAGCGAATTGCATACGATCGCCTCTAAAAGGTACCAGATGCTCCATAGCAGGGAGATTGGTCGGTGGTCACTGAGACATCTACGACGACCACTCTTGGAAACGGGTGCGATGCTCACGAATTTCCAACTGCTGCGTACTGTTCCCTGCATGAGAGACTATGTTAACAGTGAGCCAGATGAGTTGGCAAGCTGTTCAGCGGCTTCACGCAAAGCCTTAGGAGGTACACCGTCATGGTCAGGAAAGCTGTTCATAAGGCATCTGAATTCGAGCAACACTATCACAAAGGAAGTATCCACATTGCTAGTACCATCAATTTCAGATTCGAGGCGAACCAGAGGAAATGAAGACGACTGCGCAAAAATGCTGTTCTAAAACTCAGTCAAGAAATCAGCAGCTTCGGTATCGGAACTAGTAGGGCCTGAAAGGCTTGAGAGTTGAGGGACCCCAGATTTCGTCTTGTGAGCTGACGATAAGAATCGGAAAGAGCTAGTTGGATCAGCGACAAAACTATCAGTAAGGCGTTTTTGGTACTGAGGATGGTCCTCGCGATGTAGTAAGGCACGCCGATTTCCCATGGAAATGTATAATCTTCAAGTTGACCATTATTCACATTTGATCGCAGCCTTCGCATTCAGATAGACTTTCCAGCCGGCCTCTTTCGAAAAGAAGCACTAGACTCGAGTTTCGCCCTCATTAGAGCTCGTCAGTAGTGTATATCCTTGCCACGGCCGGGATCTGAACTCCGGCCATTCCAATCATGAGGCAACCGTGTTGACCACTGCGCCATTGACCTCACATTAGGCACGACCGAATTATCAAATCTGAAAGCTCAACCACTCACTTGTATAATCTTTGGTAACTCTCAGATCCAGATAGCCGATAGCACGTCCAAGCACGTCGCTTCTTCAGAATAAGCAGGAGAGTGCGACAACGTAATTGACTTGGAGGCTCATTCCGTTTGGTGGCTGAAAATGATGTAGATTCACCAACGGTTACGGTCACGGTGACAGGCTAGTCTAAAACGAATGTCGCCAAACAACTGGTTAGCTTTGGTTAAGCCACAACAAGTTAAAAACCAAAGAGTTGTCGGTTTCGCAACGTTTCGCCCCTCTTGGAGAGCCTTTATCAAGCGTTTAAAATCAGAAAATCCACATTGTACAAGCTTCAAATGAGGTAGTCATCACCTCGCACGTGTATGTGTATTTAACACGCGGTGTGGACAATCTACCAATAGAATGCATGGGTTCACGGTTCATCTGAGGTCACATGTGACGAGCCCAGACGCAAACAAGGCTGGATAGTTAGTGCATGCTGTGTGTGCATGTACACGATCAATCTACATGCGTGTGGACTGTTGGGATGGGGTGGGTGACAGGGATCCGCACACCTTTTCGGACGTAGTGTCACCTTTTTCCACCCAGTAAATCGTGCCAAACAACTGGCAATTCCAGGCCATCGGAGCGATTCACCACTTGTGGTGTACTAGCGATCAGCAAGGTTTCTGCCATTAGACGTTCTTTGTGGTTACGAAAACCACTTTTTAGTACAGTCGGATGGTCGAAGTCAACTTGGTGTTGGTTGAGCATCGCGTGTGCAGCAATGGCTGAATCGTGTTCTAATTTTCGGAGTTGCTCAGCGTCGGTAGGGGGCTTCTTACTACACCTTACATGTTTTTTAGTGCGTATTTCAAGTTGCCGGGCAGTCTGTCCAATGTACGAGGCTTGACAATCTTTACATTTAATTCGATAAACACAGTTTGACTGCTCCAGAACTGTTCGTTTGTCCTTCAAGTAGACTAACTTATTCCTTAACGTGTTTGTGGCTTTAAATGCCACTCTGATATTGTACTGGTTGAGGACCCGTCTAAGATCTTCCGATGTATTCCTTCCGTACGGAATAACAATAGTCGATAGCCAGTTCCTGTGCTCGTTGATCTTGTTGTAATGTGCCTCCTGAGTTGGGCGTAGAATCCTGCCACAGTAACCGTTAGCTTTAAGTGTCGACTTCACAATCTTGTATTCTTTCGAAAGCTCGTCCTCGGAACTGGTTAACAACAAGGCCCTCTGAACTCGTTGTGGCTTAACCAAGGATTTAGTTGATAATTAATGTCAGCACAACGCACAATATATTTTCGCATATCCGTTCTGTGTACGGTTCGGATGTACTAACCGGTTAGCTATTCACAGAGATAACCAACAAAGGGAGCGCGGATGAAAGTGACCTAATGATGCGTTGTCTAATAGCCACGCACCTTCTCCATGCTCGTTTTGCGAAAATATCTGTGATTGCTAACCGTTGAGCAGATAAGGCTCGTGATGCAGAGAAAAGCAAACAAAACGGCTATATGATCACTGAATCAGAGCAGTGCGATGATTTCAAGTCTATCAGCCATCATTTCCTCGTATGTGTATATGTAGCAAAGTCGCAACTGGCTATTGCTAGTATACCACTGAGGGAAACCAGCGAAACGCAATGCCCGATTACGTGAAGAAGTCGTGCAAACAAGGGGTTTTCGGGGGCTGCGCATGAGAAAACTGGATAGTTAAACTCTAGTAAGTTGAATTCACCCATCCAGAAGGAGCGAGAAAAGCCTGGGGTGGGTGTAGATTCCAAGTGAGAAAATGAGCTCACCTTTTGAATTGTCAGAAGACAAGGGGTGACCAACCACCCTGACTAGTCAACCGGCATCCAGGCGCGTCTCCAGGTTGTGGGTCGAGAAACGGCTATCCACGAGGGAGTCAAGTGCCAAATAGCAGGATTCTTCCAGCGAATAACCAGCCGCGGACTTGGTGGATTCGCGGGTGGTAGCTGAGTCTACTACAAGAGGCTACATGAGCTTTTTGACTGTTTTCCTAAATGGCGTATTTTACCCCGTCATATACGGGTTTCATATACCTCAACGGGAACATACGGGTTCCCGGACAGCATACCATCAGTCTGGCATGCTGTCCGCACGACTTAGAAACATCTCCAGTCTCTATCAACCAGGGACTACCCCCCACCCCCCGAAGAAGGCGTAGGAATCACCCCGGTGATCGCCAGCCACAGCGGGTATGCAAGGTGTGCCGGTTACCTTGGATGGCTGGGTCCCACTCGAAAGCCGTATAAACCAGTTTGCTCACCTGGCCCCGGCAACAGGAGGCGTGCGTCTCAACAACCATATCAGTTTTGGACTCTCTGGCTAGACAAATCTAATGCATTAGATTCGCCTTCATCGGTGAACTCTAGAATTGCCGTGCCGCTTCGGTCGCACACCCATACCGAATGCACTGGGTTCACTGGATAGATGGACCCTATCTGAAGAGCGTATGCATCGAACAAATACTGGTCACTGACCACCACTGGGCTGCGAACTCCATGCTTCAGTCAGCCGCTTTGTCGGTTAGGTTGCTTTCGAATCAAAGGTTCCGGGTGGAGCCTCTGTCTGTCACAACTATGAACTAAAACCCATGCTAATTATGAATTTTATCATATGACCTTATCGCAGCTTCCATACCACACTTCCCGACCTATATTGCTACCTTGACGAGGTGGTCGGGCTTGTGTACTGTTTTGATCTGGCGGGCTATGCTGACTAGAACTCCGGTCCTTCCAGGTGCAACCTTGTCAGACAGGCTAAAGGGAAGCAGTCAGACGAAAAGCAGTTACACACATAGGATTGTATGTCGCACTACTGACCGCGTAGGAGTGCTTAGGTAGTGAGGCACGATCCTGTGGGCATACAGCAGAACTATTTTTATAGTTGCGGCACTGCTGTCTTCCGTATCAGGAAGAAGGGGGTTAGAAAAGGTACCCTCAAACAAAGAGCACTCCGATCGCCCAACGGTTGACCGTGACCGCCGGCGTATTATCCAATACGGTCGAAAAACATCA
>QNGE01000299.1:0-31364 GCA_008508345.1 Paragonimus westermani | reverse complement strand
TTTCCTTCTAGGATATTCCACGTCACTGTTGAGGTGAGCGGCGGCCCGAGCCACAGTACACTTGGTCAGGCTCATGGCTGTTATGATGATGAGGAGGAGGATGAGGATGTCACACTTCAGCGCACCAAACCAATTCGTCGCGTTTCCCTATCACAAACTTTATCTGTCTGTTGTTGCCGCATACGCCCCCAAAGAATGTAGTCCAGAGGCAGTCAAAGTTTACTTCCACTCACGTTTGGCGGTATCCGTTTCGAGTTAGCCTGTCACAGTGACTAAAGCAAAACGACGCCTGCGTTTAACCACCACCAGCGCAAGTGGCTTGTGCTGCATCGCTTTTTCTTCCAGCGACACACCATGTATCCAGTGAAAAAACGAAGGAACAACACTAGGATGCGTGTGAGTGAGGCTTTTGTGTCCAGCCGGCCAATGCCAATTAGTCGATTGATAGGTAGCACGAAGACGAAACCTCTATCTCCCGAGAATTAAACACAAACAGACTCCAGTGGTAAGGTCTAAACTGGGAAGAAAACTACTGAAAATATAAGGTAGATTTTGTATAAAAGGTAGCCTCGTTTGTGAGCAGTATAGTGCATGCATTCGGGAACCAAAGGGCAAGCCTCCACGCCAGGAAGACGATGGACCAGAAGCGAATATCGGAATAGTGTGTGCGCACTATGGGGAAAGTGCCACCAGGGTGAATGGCAGCATACTACTACCCAGTGTGTGTGAATGCATATCAGTCGTGCAAATGGGTGTACACGTTCGTGATCCTGTTTTAGCAACACCTTCAACGGAATTCTTGAAATGAAGAGCTTCGCAAGCAAGAACTCCTTTGCAGTCACAACACGAGTAGTAGCCCATCAAGGGATTACATGTAGTGCGCTCTACATAGAATATGGAGGGATTGGAAAAAACTTGACAAAATATTCGCAATAGAGTACACCGACAGAACTGAGGAAAAGGAAGAGTGGGATACCACAGAAGCCCAAGTTTCTGAAAAGGGGAGCGGTTGAATTCCAAACGACGGTGGTCGCCGGTTAATGCGAACAGGGAAAAAGTGGATAAAACTGACACAACCTAATTTTGCCTAGCTTAGTCTCTTGACTGACGGTGAACTATGAGTGCGTTGGTGATCCGACAATCCAGGGCAGTCAGCATATTCGCAGCCACATACATCGCAATGCCATATAGCGACGTCATCACGACCTATGGCGCCGATGACTCCCTTAGGTATCGTGCGCTTCCGTTCTCGACCACGCGATAATCGTTCACTGAACCTTCGGATTCCCGTCTGGATCATACTTCTCCAGATCATCCAGCCTAAGGCTAACTCTCCCCGGCATCTAAACCCAATGTTACAACGCGAAAGACTTGCCTGGATAACATCCTGGTATCTCCGATTTTGGATACCAGGATTTCGCCTACCTGAGTTCACCTGAACACGGTCATCGCTCATCCGACGGACGTGACAAGGCCACTGAGATTGATTTGACACGGCTTCAATCCCGGTCATATTCGCCCGTCGCAATAGCTCAGTGTTCGGAATCATGTCCGACCACTGAATACCAAAGATGCGTCTTAGACACTACAAATGTAAACGGCTCAGATAGCGCCCGTTCCGCTAACACAATGTCCAAGTTTCACCGCCGTACAGCAGTAAAAACAGCACCATTAAGCGGTAGACAGAAAGTTTAGTGGTTGTGGTTATTCCAGACACGCTGTTGAGACGTCCGAAAGCAGCGCTAGTTTTCGACACATGAGCTCGAAACTTGTGGTCTGTGGACAACTCGGTCGACAAATTATTGCCCAATTAACGGAAGTCCACGCAGCTGTCGACAAAGTTTCGATTGATGCCAATTTCAGGGGCACGTGCCTTAACAGCACATCTGCTCCAAGAAGACTGGAAAGAAAGTGTCTTATCTGTATTGATATTCACTCCAAACTTGGGTGCCGCGGTTGCGAAGGCCGTGATCAGTCGGTGTAATTCATTTTCACTGCGTACGAAAGACGCTTTGTCACTCGCGAACAGAAATGCGGCCGGCTTAGGGCGTTTTGCAGACTCGAAATGTGAAATGCATCTGCAAGATTGCTGCGATTGCGTGGATATAATTTTGGATAATTAAGACATGGAGATTGTTGACCGATTCGTGTATTCAGGAAGTTGCATCGACGGCAGTGGAGGTGTAAGAACTGAAACGGAAGCGCGTATTTCTAAAGCTAGAGTGGTGTTTGACATCGCCTCTGGCGACAGAGAGGCATCTGTTTGAGGCTTGAAGTTTGTGTACATGAGGTGACATTGAAGGTTGCATTATTTTACAGCAGCGAAACTTGACCGCTCATGGAAGAAGATATAAACCGTCTTCAGATATTTGACCACTGATAATTGTGCCCGATCACTCGTATCGGGTGGTACCAGCGAGCAAGCAACGAAGAGGTTATGGAGCAGTAGTGATTGTCAAACGAGCTCTTTTATTCAGTCCCAACAATTGCACAGACTTATACTGTTAGACCATATACGAAGGATGCCAGCTGGTCGTCTGCCACACCGAGCACTCTTTGTCGATTGGTGCAAAGTGCGAGGTAGACAGATGATGACCTGGCGTAGACAAATGAATTCACTCACGAAGAGTTTGACCGTTGTAGATCGGATTCGTCTCCCGGGCTGGAGACCTCGCGACTCGAAAAGTCGGTGGCTTGAAACGTTAGGTGAGATGGCGGCTAAAAGTGTTCAGAGGCGCGAATGTTATCGTTGTTTGGCTGAGTTGTTTGTATGTGTACTTAACGCGAGGCAATAAAAGCCGTAAGGAAACTGTCTTGCTGATGACAGCTGACTTTCACTTATAACTCGGTTGTTCGTTTGCAAGGTGTGGGCACATTGATGTTGAATGTTTGAATATACAGGTAGCTATTTTTTTTATACGGTTAGGTCCTTTCTTTTTCCCTTCTTTCCGCTGAATGTTCGAATATGGACGTGGCTATTTTTTTTATTGGGTAAGTCCCCTTCTCTCCTCTCCCTTTGCAATGAGGTCCTGTGCAGGGTTTACTTTTTCTGCATAATGTGGCAGTCAAGTATCAATGTGAAATACTGATGTATTGCGGTTTTCGATGAGTATGGGGACCTGAAGCATCAAATATTCAGGATGCGTTCCTCCCTCCTGTACTCATTCTCAAAGCCGTCCTCCTCCGAGTCCTAGAAAGCAACTGCTAGCTTTGCAGTCAAATATAAATGTAATGAGGTTGGAACTTGGACACAACCTTACCTCATGCCATTAACATGATCATCAAAATCATCACGAATGCCGCGTTGCCGTACAACCACGCAATTAGGCAATCGATGGTGACCGTTTCGTGGGTGAGTTCACGTTGTGTCGCTCATATCTAGCTGGTATCGGGTGTTTGTGATAGCCAGCCCATGAATAACACACAGGTGGAACAGATGATCACCGCTCTGGTTGACTGAACCAATGTCGTAAGGTCCAAGGACTCCTGGCCAAGCTACCGAGTCGGGATCAACTCGAGCGTTCGAGTCACCAAGAATAACCAGTTAGCCACTCACCGGTGCCGACCGGATTGTGGAGGACAGCCGATTGTAGAACTGGTCCTTCGTATCATCAGTGTGACCCACAGCTGGTCCATAAACATTAAGAAATGTGGCCCACTTACCTCGACCGAGTCTCAGGAGCATCGACAGGATTCGATGGCTGACGACGTGTGGTTCGCCTATCATCAAATCCATGATGTGATCAGTGGCTGCGAATCAGTCACTGTGCTCCCGAGCACCGTCGGCCGGGGAACCTGTCTAATAGAAGGTGTATCCAGCACCTGCATGTCGGAGCCTACTTTGGTCTGCGAGCCTTATCTCGCTCAAGGCTGCCACGTCGATGCCACAGCGGCCCAGTTTCATAGCAGTCAGTGTGGTTCGACATTCTGGCCGTCCTATGGTGTTGCATCGATCCAGCAGGGTGCGCATATTTCGTGTCCAAACGGAAAACGTGTTGCGTTCCCGCGTGTATCTCAGATTGGTCTTCGTTTTACTGAGACCCGAGTGAGCATTGTCTGCTCTGGGGTTCGTGTTGGAGGAGTAATTAGTGAACTGGAAGGGAGAGGGGGATTTGCATTAGTATATTTCCGCTTACCCACCCTGCGGTAAACAGCAGATAGGGCGACCCGGTTTATCCTGTGCGGCAGTCGATGCACTATGAAATGTGGCACATTTTGTATAATCATGGTTTATATGTGCTGAGGATACTGCTGGGACGCCCAGACCTGGACGGAAGAGCGATTACGGCCCTCAAACAAAGTCTGTCTCAAAAGCCTGTAGCGCAAGACAGAGGAGAGGATGGCACAGATGGATAGACACACAAACGCAGCAGCCAAACTGGAATAGCTATGTGCGTGCTCGACAGCCGCACACTTGAGATCAACGTGCTTCCGTAAGACGAATACTTGTGTAAAGGCGAACAAGTCACAAACACAAAACCAGACCAGGTAAGCACGAACATCGAGCGTTACCAAAACACAGCATGCCAGCACCGTTTACAACGAGCGTAACTGTTTTCTGTCTGGCTGTTCCTTTTCGGCCGATCTGAAATGATAAGACCTGCGAGACTGTCGGATCAGAACAGCGCACAAGCCTGATCACCACACCTGACGAACCGCGCAGTGTAGACATTGAAGTATTGGCTGGAGACTTGAACGCCAACGTAGGCGAGCTGAGCGTAGACCAGCGTGATTTAGGTGGCTTGCCCCGTCAAACAAACGACTGTGAATGATTGTTGAGGCTGTGTGCTGATAACAGTCTGTTTCTGGCAAGTACCATTTTTCGACGTTCTAGATATCAATGTGTCCCCTGGAGACCTCTATCAAAGGACCAGCAGTGGACACAGATTGACCACGTGATAGTCAACTATCGGTGACGTGCATGTTTGTAAAACTGCAAATCAGTCAAGAGCACCTGGTGGATTCCAACCATGTATTGTTTCGTGCCAAGTTCGCTTTCCACTTTGGTGGAAAGCCACTACGTTGTCAACCACAAATTGACGTGTCTACAAGAGCACGGCTACATATGCTTCACGTTTACCAGTGTGCGCTAGCCTCTAGTCTAAGTTTCCACCTACCAGATGACACTGAAGCATATTGTGCACGTATACAGCATGCAGTGCATAAGTGCGGTACCACCTTGTGTAGTATCATGACTCTTTTAGCTGCCAACCGCTGGGTTCCTATGCGAACATTGGAAATTCCTCATGCTTATCAGAATGTGCCATGTAGCAGTGAGTATGACTCGGCCCGCATGTGCACTCGCCCGGAGCTCCGGAAGCAGCTGAGAGGATCGCGAGGCTCGACGGACACAACGCGTTATCGAGATGGAACGAGATGCTGCTATCGGGAACTCTCGGAAACTTTACCATCTCCTCAGAACGAATGGTAGCACGAATGTGAGCGAGGTAATCTGCGAAGCCAATTGTGAGCCTGTTCACAGCCTTCAACGACGTTTAGGACCTTCAGCTGAACACTCCCAACAGCAGTTCAACCGGATGCTCGTGCCATTGACTAAACCCTCGGGTTCTGTCTGTTAACGTTCCCTCGCCTTCGAGATCAAGTTTCTGAGACATCCTAACGCACTCAGCCTAGACGAACTCACCCCTGCCCTTCTTAGAGATGGAGATCCAGCTCTAGTTAAAGAGCTGATAGCCTTGTTCCAGATACTCTGGATCGGTGAATTTGATCCCAGTGACTGAGGTTTCAGTAACAATGTCCTCATTTCCGAAAAGACTAACACACCTCGTGCGCAAATTACGGAGAGATCAACCAGATTCTTCTTCAGTTGCTCGCAGTTACTGTATTTCGTAGGCTAAGCGAAACGCGCGAAGAAGGCAACCGTGAACAGTAAGCTGGGTTTCGCCCTGGCCGTGGCTGCACTCATCGTGTTTTCACACTTCACCAGATGCCTAAACTCCGTCATTCATAAAGAAAGGCAACTTCTTGATCATCAGGAGAATCTTCCATTCAGTTGAAAGACCTGTGCTTTGAGACTATCTAACGAGGAAGGGTGTCTGAGGAGCATGTGAACCTTCTGAAAGCAATTTGTCGTCAGACCTCGGGCAGAGTTAGAACTTACGGCAGTGTATCGCGGTTCTTTGGCATCTCAATTAGGATGCGACGAGATTGTCCAGCCCCCTTCCTGTTCGACTTTGCTGCAGACGAGGTCCTAGAGTGTGCCCTGGTAGACTGCGAATACGATTGTGTGGATATGTCCCGAAACACCTGACTTCGATGTACAGATCAAGCCGACGACATCGCCCTAATCTGTGAGAGAGAGCCCAGAACATCTTAAACAGATCAGAGGCTTCGGCTTCTCGGTTTGGTGTGGCCTTCACACTTAGTAAGTGCAAGGTACTATTGCAAGATAGACAGGGCTGCTCTCATGTTTGGTAGTGAGCCGTTGGAACGGGTCAAGAATTTTATGTAAGTTGAGGGGTTACCAGCACCGGTAGAATGTCTGATGAGACCACAAATCACAGATCAAAGACTCGGAAGGTGTTTATCAACTTAAGCCATTTGTGGTATATATGTTTATCGGTATCGCTGTGAAAAGTTGAGTGAATAGTGCTACCATAGAAGCAATTTATTACACTACTAGGCAACCTGGTCTTTTCGCACGGAAGACGTCCACACTACCCGTTTTCGACCGCCGGTGTTTCCAAAGCATTAGTGGCGTGGAGTGGGAACATCGTGTCAGCATTTACGAAGTACCCCGACATGTCTTCGGAAAGGAGAAACTCTGTCAACCTTTGAGCATACTAATCTCGTCTCACAGGCTTTGTTGATTTGGCCACATTTTACGAACGCCAGCTCATTGTCTGCCGCATCGTGCCTTGTTTGCGAGTGGTGGGTTGGACTGGAAGCAGCGGCCTGGTAGTCAACGCATGAATTGGATTCGAGGTGTGAAGGTAGTCACTCTGAAGCTTGCTTAACAGGGTGCTACTAGATTGCTGGCTAGGGTCCGAAGGACGATGTACACCTTTCGTTGAGGACGCTGTCTCATGTGGCGGAGAAGAGAACTCAATGGTGTTCGTGTTGCGAGTCTCTGTGTACATCGTTGTAATTTTTTCATCCCTCCACGGTTTTTACTTTTAACTTACACATTACTTTTTCCTTCTCATACTTTGGCACGTCTGCCACTCCTTGTGGCCTAGACGACGTAATAGTTATGATGTACGTAACGCGTTATATATATATATATATATATATATATATATATATATCGATCGGAACCACTTAGGCAAATCTCGCACCGGAACCGTAGCAAGTACTGAGTTTTTATGAAGGGAGGCTTGGAGAGCTTTGAACACAAAGGGCCGATCAACTCTACCTTCAACATTGAAGACAGAAATTTGCATCGACGAGCAGAACCAGTTTTTCTGAGATGAGCCCAGAATCTATAGGTAAAGAACTGAACTATGATTAAGTTGGTACAGCATTTGAGGACTTGTTGGAAAAATAAAGCGCACGAAGCTCCGGTAATTTAGTGGTTAAATTTAAGGCATTCGTGTACATGATTTCAATGGTACAATGGATTGTAAACGGAAGTAGGAAGCTGAAGCTTCCGAGAATTCCGTACCCCGATGCGCAGAATCTCAAGGTCCTCAATAATGGGTTGAAATGAGGAAAAAGGTGCAGTATCCAAAACAATGCAATAGATATCGGTCAAGGCGATCCTTGAAAGTTACAAGTTAGCAGAAACAACATGGTCTAGTGGAGCATTTCAAGCGCTACAAACGCACAATGGGAAAAAGCTATGCCTGCATTTTAGTCTGCCACGTTGGACCTCTAGTTCTAAGGGGTGGCCGCTTAGTGTCACGCGATTTCCCCTGTTGAGCATCAGCCGGCATGGATGATCAAGAGACTTCACTACCAAAAGGTTTAATACCAAGTCATTCCTAAGCCGACGACACTCCAAGCAGTACATGTTCACAGACCTCAGCCTTTCCTCTAGGTAGGAAGTACTGAGCTACGACTCCGTTATGACAACAAACCAGGGCTTCACGGAAAAACAAAGTTTACGGAGCTCTGGTGGTTTATTTGCTGAGCTAAGCGCGTTGGCATACATGCACTTCACAAAGTTAATGGTAAACGAATGAACGTTATCCTGGAATTGTGTATGAGGTATTTCATTCGAAACACAACGCTGATGGAGGTGACTGACTCCACAGGAGCCGGTTGTAGATAACTTTTCGAAGTCATTAGATCCTTGACAGGCATCACCAGGCGACTGGTACGCGTGCTGTAATTGACCTTTAATGAATTGTTTCTCTTGAAAACGACCTAAGTGAAACCAAAGCCCGCCAGGGATAAGGCGATGTCGATGGCATAACCACACCATCTCACACGAAGTGGCAACTTTTCTGAGAAACCATGGTCAAGGTTCGTCCCGCGTAGGTTTGGACCACAGGATGCGGTGAATACGTCGAACTTGAATGTTGGTAAGTCCGAGTGCAGTAGACAGGAACCGCCACTGACTCCTCTCGTGTTCCAAGTTGTCGCTAATGGAATCAGGGACACCCCTAATGATAACGTCAAGAGACCGGTCAGCGGTTCCAGTTTCCTTCTCTGGCGTTCAGCCCATGGTATATCATAGTACACCCAAGCCCCGAAGTTGTCCAGCAGCTTGTGTCACAAGGAGGACGTCTTCAGTCAAAGTAAATGACGAAATTGCGACACTTGCTAACCGAGGTTTGTCAGCATGTGACGAATCCAGTTTGCTCGCTAACCTCCAAATGGAGTTTGGGACACACGGACTCATGTCCACTTTAGTGCGAAGGCTTCTCCAGAGCTCTCGATCATGTTCGTCACTTAGCTTTAAGCAGCTATCGGCACGTTCCGGAAGGTTCTCAGCAGTTATAGAATCCTCACGAGCATAGAGGCCCAGCCTTTAGGAGAGACGGTGCTGGTGTTCATGGAGAATTCCGCCGAATTTACGCCTGCATTAACGTAGCCCTCCCAAACAACAAGACGAAGCTTCTTAAGCAGGACTGAGCGAGGAACCTCTGAATCTGGTCGTTTCTTTGCACACTGTGAGCGGGTTGTCAGCAGTAAGGGGCATAAGCGTTTTTGGGGCAACCGAGGTAACTCAATTTAACTTTACTTTGAAAGCAACTGACGCATATGATACTGTGCCTGTAACACTCGCGCTATATACTTTACTGACTACAGCCAGCGTATCAGATGGGTGCAGTCCAGTTGGTTGTGCTGCTGCCAACATTTTGTAAACCTCACTAGGCACGTTCAGACTGCATAGCGTGGTCCCTCGCAGGGACAAACTTCACACAAGATCCAGAGTCAGACCATCTCACTATCACTGGTGGGTTTAAATGTAAGTCTGGAGCGACCGATCAAATAGAAATCGATAACTTCGCATTTCGTGAAGTCTACAGGTAAGGAAACAGTCAAATTCTAGCCAACCGACGTACATAGAAATTCAGACCCACAGTATTCAAACCGCCTGCTAGATGTTGAAGCAATACATCAACAGAGGGAAATCATAGTATCGCAGTGCGTCGCGTAGCGGAAACTGACAGTTGCAACCTAGATACCAGTTAGAGAGTGAAAAACAAACCCCGGTAAACACGCGCTGCCCCGAGGTCAACAACGGAAGACGAGTACACAACCGCTAAATTTATAGGTCATTAATGACCTTCGATCAAGGTCACAAAAACCAGCTAATCAGGTGCAAACAGCAAAATTGAAACTCTAGAAACAGCAGGCTTTACACTTCTGAAACTGAAGCACACAACTTTGGCGGACAGTATGGGGAACATCTTGCATAACCGGTCTTTACCCAATGGTCACCAGTGGTCATTGTGAGATGACATTTCATGTAAATCACACTGGGCGTTGCCGTATATACAGACCTCATTCAATCATTGACTTTTTACTGTTCCAGTCGCCATTTCTGCTCTTCCGGTTGCAAACTTCGCCTCCGATTAGACACTTGTCTCAACGAGTGGAGTGATATCAAGGCACACAACACACCCGAGCGCACATCTTTCAGAAATCAGAGATTCAGTTCATAAGAAGGATGATGGCCAGGAATCAGAAAGTCCAGATTCTTGTGCCACTAAGCAGGAGGCTTTCAACGCTTCAAATTCAGGTTTCCTGAATCCAATATAAGGTGCTCTCCCGCGACTTCGCCATAACGGGGGAAAGGAATATCATGTGAGATATAAGCCCACAGAATCGTTGCTGTTACTCGTGAGAAATCACGCGCACATGCGAACGCTTCAGATCGCGAACTGGAGATATGCATTCATACTCATCGATGTCCAGCCGTACTCACTGTCGCTTACATCCCCGCACTTATACTCGTCAGTGCTTACCTGTACTAACCAATGCATACATCTTTTTCTACCATCAACGAATGCATCCTTTGCAAGCTAGCACGAATGGCACTTCTGTGTTCGTATAGGCTTGCACACATGGAGACACAAATCTGGTTTCATTTCGTGTCCAACGTAACTAGTTAGCAATAGTGTAACAGAGGTTTCTAGTAAGTTAATTTTGGGTACAAACTAACAAACATCAGTTAAGTTTGGCGCTGGCATACTGGAAGTCGGGTGCATTGAAATGGACGAAGAACACTGGAGGGTAGATATGTCCTGCCCCATGAACACCAGAAAGTGAAGAGAGAGAAAATATGTATATAAGTAAGAGAGTGGCAACTCCAGTGCTCAGCGGAACTGCCTCTTTCACAGGATAGGTACTCTGTCCAAGGTGAAACGGGAAGTGGGTTAGCCATGCTCTACACCACATCCTGCTTTCTATGGACCGCTTTTGTTCGTTTTATTTGGTTGATTTTTTGCTGCAGCCTTCACAGGTGTGATCGCGTATACATGAGCCAGCTCATTTCGCTCCTCCTAGATATTCCGGGCTGCAGGGGTCGGGTGGGAGTGGTACGTGATTAACTTATTTCACCAGTTACCACCGCTGAGGTAGGGTACAAGAACAGAAGCGTAATACTTACTCCAGAGCAAACCAGACTTTCACTTTGTCATCACCACAGCCTGGCTACAGAGTCATTTTTTCTAGGGGTAACATACGTCGAACACTGGCAGAGGTTAGCAGCATCAGATTATCACCCTGAACATATACCGTGCATCCCTATGAGGATTGATCCTCAGGCACCGTTGCAGAAATTGAGGGGTAAGGGTGGACGGCGCTGTCAGGGTGATGGGTACAATAAAAGTAAACGGAAACTGCGAATGAAGAAGAAAGCTGGTGTTAGTGCCTGTGCAAATCTCGCTCATAATCGTTACCAATTCGCCGTGGATCAGTCTGCAGCTACGGTTTGGCGAACAATCAGGATCCGCTTACTGCACATCGGCGCCATCTGAATCCTAGCCGTCTGTTTGAACGGGGCCGTTTTGAACAGGGACGTATACATATGTGTGCAAAAATCTAACCACGCGCTGGCTTGCAAGATAATACACACACATACAAGGACACAAGACATCTGCACACTGTCACTCTCAAGTACGCAGTCAAAGGGACAGCTAACATCATTGGTGCTTCAAACAAACAGGCGGCAATAATACAGGGATTATGTCGTGTCGGGGAATAAACGTTCTCATTCATGGTCTAATTGTCCCTTAAACAAATCGACCAAGTTTGCCTGGACTACGGACTCAGGTAGCTTGTTCCATGGGTTAATGTCCCTGTTAGTGAAAAAATCGGCTCTGATGGACGCCTGAGCACTTGGCTCGCCCAGAAAGCCCCTGTGGCCACACAAACTGTTTTCCGGAAATGAAATAGAGCCGTCCTGGCCTTTATTGCAACGAACGCGGGGGGCGCCAGTTTGAAGTAACCACATAAACGAATAACGGAATCACTAACTTCAGCCACCTGGGTAATACACATGCGCTGGTTCGTACACGGGAGATAATGACGAGCCTCTGTTTTACAGGAGCTAATTAAATTGTTGCACTAGCCGAAGTAAAGTGGAAGGTCCTAGTCTTCCGACCAACCTAGTCGGATCCACTTGAAGGTTCAATCGATTCGGAGTGCCGACAATTCTCACCTCGTCAACGAAGATGTAGCAACGCCCACTCAGCTGATCAGACAAGTCGTTCATTATATATATGTATATATAATGATGGGCTCCACAACAAAGCCTTGTGGTACCCCGCTAGAAACCCCTCGGACATTCGACCGTCTTATCTCAACGTACAGTGTGAATGTCCCATCTGATAGGAAATGTTTAATTTAATCGAGGATTTCTGGCGCCATGCGGTAGTATGTGGGTCTTTCCAGCAGCAGTCGGTCGTTGAGTGAATCAAACGCTTTACAAAAGTTAAGGTAAATAACTTCCACCCGCTCCCCTTGCTTAAGCTCTTGGTTATTTCGTTTGGGAAGCAGATGATGATTGACAGACATGACCTTTTCACAAATCCATTTTAACTGGCATTTAGGAAGTTGTTGTTAGACATAAAGGTAGCCAAGTTGCCCCTGACGACTCTGTCACAGTTTCAACAGGACCCAGGTCCGGCGGATGCGATGATAGTTTGTAGCCTTAATTTTGCACCTCGTCCGTGAGTGGCCACCACATTAACTACTTTTCAGTCTCCGGCGGTCCTCTCTTGGGTCGGTGACATGCTGATTAGTGCAGTTGACAAACGCGTGAAAATCTCTGCCAAGGGACGAAACAAAGCCATGTGAATACAGTCGAGTCCCAGAAACGTCGACCTGTCCAGTAATTGGAGGATGGTTTGTAACTTAAAGGTTGAGGTCGTAAAGTTTTGCATCGTACTTGCTGCCACTGCGGCTCTCAACGTTGTCAGACCTTTGAGGTTTTCCTGCCGATGTAAGCTGACAAGATAGCGACACAAGTAGTCCGCCTGCTTCTGATCAGCACACAATATTTCGTCTTCAGCCATATTGCTATTGCCAACGTGTGTACGAAATGCAGAGTTTGACTGCATGTATCCGTAGAATAGCTTCGGGTTTGAGTTGGACCCACGTACTAGCTCTGTCTCACGCTTTAGCCACTACTTTTGGTGGACCCTCGAGGTCTGACTTATCTCGAGCTAGAATGGTTTGATTGCATAACCCCCCAGCATATTTAAAGCGCTCTATATGGAGTTGTGGTTGATTGTCATGTCGGACGTGCGAGTTTTCGAACGCTCGGCCGAATACCTCAGCGCGGAGAGGAAGTACGTTCGAAAACCTGCTGCGATCGGCTCAAAGACAACGTGCGCGACCGGATGAGTCATCGCTCGACCAGATCGGACCAACGGGCGAGACAGGGCAGGCGAAATACGACAGACGGCCATATCGGAGGCATGGGTTTTCCAACATTTAGAGGAACACCTCAACACGATGTTGGAATACGGTCAAGGCCAACATTGTGTGGATGGCGGACAGCACGAGCAGCCGGACGAGCCATTGTGCAACGGAATCGGGCAAACAGACGAGGAATGGCAAGTGGAAACCCCCCCTCCCCCGATAGAAGGCACCGGTCACACACGTAAACCGGTTAGAAGTGCACACGACGTGTGAACGAAAACCCGAGGGTTGTTGCGGGTTGGAATTATGACTCATAAACGAGAGAGCGCGCGTTGCATGTGACTAGAGATTTGGACAATAAAGATCGTGCCTTATTGGACGCCTTCTTGCCACAGAATGTTTCTTCTTTTTGCATGGGAGCGCACGATTTGCACAGTTCCACGGGTAATGCATTCTGTCATAAGGTAACCGGTGAATTCGGACGAGACTGGACACACTTACCAGATTGAGATCGGGAGAATTCTGAATGACAGACCTCTGGTCCCAATCCACGACTATTCGGAAGGTCCCTCGGCTTTGAAACTCAACAATGTGTTGTTTCTAAAGCCAAACCCGGGAGTGTCATGCACTCACACCACACTTATAGCAAAGTATGCAGAAGAGTGGGAGCAGGTTGAACACCTGGCCGCTGTGTTTTGAAAGCGCAGGGTCAGGCAGTACCTGCCCTCCATCCAGACATATCATAAGTGAACGAAGGTTAGATGGGACGCGAAGTTTGATTACCCTGCTCTATATACTGGAGAAACTCTGGCGTAAGCGTCCGGCCCAAGGCCGTGGTAAGCGGGGTAGTTAACGTAGCCGACTATCATGCCTACGAAGTGTACTAGAGAACAGATAGTCACAGAGTTTGGAGGGACATGAGTCTCATATGTCTCCTTGAAAGTGCAGAGGGTACTGGTATCGCCAGCAAGTGAACATCAGGTGCAGTGGAATCGATCCACGGTAAACACTCAGTCCGCAGCTATATGAGTGTCCAGAGAACATGCTGATTTCGAGGGCCAGTGTGGAAGCGGCTGCATACGCTGAATTTTTGCGTGTGGTTGTGTTTTATAGAAAGTCAGCGAGCAAGTTCCTTGTTTCCATCCGTTCTCTTCTCGTCGATCCTTCTTCTCGCATTCGAAATCTTCCTGATGGTGATTACGAGCCCTTCTTGCGAGGACTGACAGGACCATCCAAGTTACACGTGCCACAAATCATTTCTGCCACGAACGTTATTCTTGGTATATTACTAAATCCTGGCGCCGTTAACTTGTAGAAACCTTTTTTCGCGCAGACATCCCTCTTTGCTTCCCATCGCTATGCCCTTGATTATATGTGCTCTAGTTTCATTTTGCGCTTGACCGGTCCACCATTACGCGACCTTTGCACTTGATCATAATCACTTGAACCGTTAGTCTCGGAACTTGTAGACTTAGTGGATTCAATATCGAGGTTTGTTGTTTTTTTCTCCATTTCGTTTATTCTAGTTTCCTTATGCCTTATCTCCTTATTAATAGAAAAGTCGACAAAACGATCACCTTCCGTTTTGAATCTGAATCGATTGTTCGACGAGCTTGAGGACGCGACTACCCTGTATCTAGCCGATCGACATGCATTGCAAGTAGACTGAGCGCTGTTCCAACAACCACTAGACGTCCGGGATTAACGTCTGGTTCCGCGTTCACTGGACAAGTTGCGACTGAATAGTCCGGTGAAGTCCGCTGTTGGTAAAATCATCGACCAATTGTGCTAATGCACTTTAACGTGTTTTTCAAATCGTGCGCAAGTGCATACAAGATGACCTTTGGAAAGCCTACATAGTCTAGAATGATCCATTCACTTTCAAGTAATTTAAAAATTGATGGGCCTCTGAGAAAATGGTCCCCGGAATTTCAGTCACTTTGTCGTCTTTGCAAAGATGACGAAATCACCAACAGGTTGATACGTAGAGCACAAATGAACAAACCATCATTGTCCATCAAATCTGTGAAGAGACAGTGGGCTCATTCTCTTCATTTTTAATGCATATCTCCAAAACAGAAAGGTTTTAAGTAAAATTTATACGTGTCAGCAGACAAGCGTCTATTTCCACCCCCACCCTTCCGTCTGATTAACAAAGGAGATGGCTTGTATAAGTCGGCAGTGACGATTCAGACACTCTCTTTGAGGAAATACAATTCTTTCTACAGTATTCCGCTTGAGACGTTTCAAAAAAGGAGTTAAATATGAGTTTCTGATAGATAAAGAGACTGAAAATGGTGCCCCACGTGCCGAACCGTTAAGTACGTTGGCAATAGTAATGAGTGGTTGTTTGGGCTAAGCAACAATGAGCCAAAGTTAAGGTTCCGCAACACTTCGGCCCTCTCGCAATGCCGTTGCCGTGCGATTTAAATCAGAAAATTTACTTTGAAAAATTTGCAAATGAGGTAGCAATCTATTGGCACGAGTTTGTGTGTTTAATATACGATGTGCATATAGGCTACCAATGGGATATGTGGTTACGCGGTTCATAAGAGGTCAACAAATATCGATCACAGGAGTGAATGAGGATAGACAGTTATTATGTTTGTGTGTGTGCACACTTCTGTGCGTGCAGCTGTTAATGATTGCACTGACCAAGACCATGGCCGTTTGGCAACTGCTCCGCTCCTCTTTTTAGAAACTTTTGTGTTTGCGGTCTTCTACCCATTCCCTTCTCCAGCTTTGTTGGCGTACTGTATGGTGAGTGGTTTGTCTGTTCTTTTCGTAGTCTAAACTTACTTTGTTTTTTCTTGTCCTTTCTAGACTGCGCCCAAATGCACTGCCCTTCTATAACAATAATAATAATAATAATAATAATAATAATAATGGTATATTTCTCGACACATTTATGAGAAACACGCTCAGGAGAACGTGATCAACACAGTGGTTTTTAGTATATACATAAGTGCACACCAAAGTTGATAATTGTACAACGAGTCAGCTATGTGAGTATGGCAAAAAACAAACAAAACTAGACATTATATGAAGGGAAAATTCAAGTCTAGGCAGGAAACTTGGAGCTTCATGGTTCTGAGAAGATAGTGCTTGGGGTCTACACGATTAGATAAAATAATTGATTTGTTAAATCAATTTTGACTTTACAAGGTGATCGCTGGCCTGATGCTCAAGGTCGTGCCAAAAAACGGTGGTCGGAGGATGAAGAGGGTGTATTGGCGAATAATTTGCCTATTATTCCATGTAGATAATCCCGAAAAAAGTGCATAAAATCTTTCATGATGTGGGCGAGGTGCGAACGCATATATCTTCGCGAGGAATGCATGGACCTCTCGACCGGACGTCAATCTTCGCTCAAACTCCTAAGAATTTCGAGGAGCTCGCGATATGCACAACCATTGCGGAATTTTAAGAGTCCGGGCGGGGTGGGATGTTTTCTCGCTCGGGATGTATCAGTGAAACCAAGAATGGAGAGAGGAATTATGCGATAAACGGGATAACGTGAAACTAACTATGTGAGCTATGACGAACAATGGAACATGTGATATTCCGACATAACCTCCTATGTGACGTTAACAGCATTGTGATGATTGATGAAATATATATCACATGCGAACAGCTGCTATTAAATAACGCGAAAGGAGGTCGATTATAAGCTATTCCTAGTGTACGATTATTGCCGAATTTAGATGTCTATTATCTTTGTACAGACGATATATAGAATGAGAAGAATGTTTGACAACACTTACACTGAATTTTACATATCCTCCTTCTCGGTACAGATCTCGCTGATACAGCCCCTTCCTCCCTTTATTCTCCGAGAGATAGGGGTTTCGTTTTCATGCCACTCATGCAATCGGTCAACCAGCATTGGCCGCCTGGACATAAAAACCCCACGCACACAACTCCTGGTCCTATTCATCCAGGCCTACACCGGAGAGCTTATTTGTGGCTTCAGTCACTGTGACAGATGAATACGAATCGGATGACGCCAACCGTGTTAATCTACATGCCTGCAGAGTGTTTGATATAGGGTGGGTGACAGGGGTGTCACCAACCTTCCATACGTGGTATCGCTGTTGTCCACCCGGTACATCATGCCAAACAGCCGGCAATTCTAAATCACCGGATTGATTCACTGCCTGTGCAGTACCAGTGATCAGCGTGGCTGCTGCAAACAGACGCTTTTGTTGTCACGGAAGCCACTTTCGTGTGGTCAAAGTCAGCTTGATGTTGGTTGAGTATTGCGTGTTCCACGATGGCTAAATTATTTTCTAATTTCCGGAGATTCGAACGTCGGTAGAAGGCCCGTCTACATTCCAACTTCGTTGGCAACTAATTCCTCCTGCCGGGCTGTATGTCCAACGTCTGAAGCGTGAGAATCCTAACACTTGATTTGGCAATCGCGATCTAATTGCCACAAAAGGTCTCTTGATTTTTATGTGAAATAGCTCAGTCCTTAACTTTTTAGTGGCCTTAAATGGCACCTTGACGCTGTGGTGACTGGAGACCAGTTCAAGATTCCCCGATGTATCCCTTCTGTACGGAATGGCGATAATCGACGGCCAGTTCCTTGGCTCGCTGATCTTACAAGGCGGGCACCGAAGTAAACGTATAATCTTGCAGCAGCAACCTTTAGCTTTCAGGGTCGACTTGACGATCCTGTGTTTTCCGGTGGCTCGTCATCGGGACTGATTAATATCAAAGCAACCCCCGCCAAACTAACTGAGCGCAAGTGCTTTTCTCGGTGAACATGTGGTAATCTGAGCTTAAGGAAAGCAACTAATTGAAATGGGTGTCCTTCCTGTGCACATCTGTGTCCAGGTTACTGTCGGCTGTTTTGTGTGTTCTGCGGGCTGGGATACTCAGCTTACTGTCCACTGACTCGTACTCACTCGCACGTTTGGTGTGTTGATGGGGGGAAGTTTTTGTGTTCTATAAATTTATCCCTACTTTCTGTGCGTATTACTACTTATGTATAATCGAACTGCCTCCACCAAATTCTAGGTGGGTCAGGAAATCTGGGCGGCAGCTATTTCTCTGGGTTACGCACTGAACAATTTAACAAACGTGGGAGAAATGGATAAGCCAACTGCTATTGCGTTTGTCTGCTAAAAGAGGACCCCCTTGAACGTGAGGACGGTAGACCGTTAGCAGTGCTGTGTAGCTCCTGTAACCCCATTAACTGAAAAACCTGTTCGTTAAGCCAAACTGGGACTTTTTCCAGGAAGCTGGCGAAGCACTTACAGACAATCTCCATGGGAACCTTGATGAAAAACGAGGCTGACCAGGCATTCATTCCGGGCTTACGATAAGTTTCTTCAGCTTGGTAACTGGTCGTTTGGGACTCATGATAGAATATTCTGTGCATTTTCCGGGAAGATGAAGAATATAAAACAAAAATTTGGCCGGGGCGCATGCTGACGTTTCTGATTATTTATCAGTTAGCTGGAGTAGTAACGCAGGTTAGTGTATTGTTGACAAACCGAAAACCTCAAAGCTTACTTACGCAGGAAGAATTCCATTTTCTGTGTAGATTTGCCGTTGAAACTTTTGATTTGTTCAAAGCATAGTGCTGTTTTTCCAGCGTAATTAAGACGCGTGCACCGTCTGAAATGTGGTCAGTTGCTTCGAGCTTATGGTATGATTTAATCAGGATGACTACTTGACTTCCTCTATCTTCCGCTTTGAGTTACTGACTGATCGGACAGAAAAGTTCCGAACGTACCTCGCTCTCAGGTATTCAAGTTACTCGGTTGAGATTTCTGACTTTCAGCGATCTCGGCGATCTGTGCTACAGTCCTCCTCGCGTCATCGAATGGCAACATCTACGGTTGCCCTCCACCACCGGGATCACTTCTTGTGTCCTCAGATATCTGGGGATGACGCTCAAATTCATTCTCTTGCTTGAACTTTCAACTTCGGCTTCTGACCGTGAGTTATCCGATAGGTTTATTGCAGAGTGGACAATGATATCTCGTGTGCTTAATTTTGAATGGACGCCCATTTGTTTAACCGGTGAAAGGAGGTTTTCACACTTTTCTCCCATCCTTGTTTTGCCATGTGGTTCTGATGGAGGGCTGGTCGTATCGTAGCATTTTGAATGACTAAAAGGTATCATGATGTAATGAGGATTCCACATTGGAGTGCAAGTGCTAGATATTCGACTCTGTGATGGCCGTGTTGAAGTAGCTGCTTGCGTGAGTGTTTGATGATTGTTGTGTGTTGACAGAATGTTGGTGGCCACGTTCCATGCTCTATTTATTCCCTTCTCATTGACTCGTCTTCTTACGTTGGAATTCTTTATACCGGTTACGGGCTTTTCCTACAATCTGACACTACAGCTCAAGTTACGCGCGTGACAAATCATTTCTCAAATGAATGCTGATCTCGTTGTATTAACAAATCTTGAAACCGTTTGCTTATAAAACTTGTTTTCGCGTAGTTATTTTCCTTCCTTTCCCTTGCCAGGCCACAAAATCGTCGAGAGCGAGCGAAGAGCAAGATGAAACGTTAGCACAGCAAAACGTCACGCGAGCAGGCACCGGAGCAGAAATGTACGAGTGCGCAGGTGGCCTGCCGGTAACCATTCTCGTTCAAACAAACGTTTAAGCGCATACAAAATGTGGGGGAAGGGATAGAGTACAAATGCTACCTGTAACTTCAACGCAGTCAGCCATAAACAAATATGGTCGCTATAGAGCTCCCCCGCTAAAAGACAACCAGAGTGTTGACTTCGATAATGTATGAGTTTTTCAGTTAACCGGAACCGTTGACTCGAGCATGAATAGTTTACTTTACTCCTGCCACACAGCTCGCGTCCACGTCTGGTGGAAAGGTGAGGGAAACATCTGAAAATGGTTGGGGGGCACGGTTTAACAGGTTAATAGTTTTGGGCAGAAGGGGAATTGGGAACAGACACGTTGTGGTCGGCCTACTAGGGCCGTAGCCTTGTTCACGTCCATCGCGGGCGATCGTCATCGGAATTCGAGCTTTCTAGCGTCTTCTCGCAATGCACGCCCTCCGTGCCCCATGTAGATGATGGATGGTTAATTTCAGGTATCTAGAATGTACAGTGCTCATAAACTGAAAACGATAACCTCACCGGGTTTTCTGACTCCATGGCGTCCGACAAAATAAGGCTTTCTTTTGCTTTTCCAAAGAAAACGTCTCGCCGACAGTCTGTTGTAGGTTAGGCCATCTAAAATCAACTTGTTAAGGAAGTGACAACAAAAATTAGATACGGCGGACGTCCACGTAATCTGCGAATCGCACTGGCCTCCGCAAATCTCGCCCGCGTCTGCTCTGGGGGCTTGGCCCCGTCGAGGCAGGCGGAGTCGCCACTGAAAGCGAATCTGTACCAACGCTAGGTAATGTACCGACTGAAGATGGCGTTGCTGCTTGCGAACCAGTTTCCTTATCGGGTACCTCTATAAACGCTGGCTTCAGTCTATCGATAGAGATCACCTCGCGTTTACCATTGCGTTCCAGCACGAAAGTCTTAGCATAGCGTGCGAGGACGCGAAACGGTCCGGTATACGGCGGGTGCAAAGGTCGTCTAGGAGTAACCGCACGAACCAAAACATGAGAACAAGTTGACAGACGAGGGTGTACGTACGTTGGCGTCGTCTGTTCTCTCGGTGGATGTGGTCGGAGTCGCCTCATGTGTTGGGCTAGCCGCTCGCCGTAATCTGCGAAGTTGATAGGTCCCGTTGCGCGTGGGGCAACCAACTCGCCGGGTAAACGTAAGGAGCACCCATACACTAACTGGGCGGGGGTGGTATGCAGGTCAGCCTTCAGCGTGTTACGGATACCTAACAAGACTAGTGGCAGAACCTCGTGCCATGAGGGGTTGTTGCTAGCGGATAGTGAACTTTTCAACTGCCGATGAAAACGCTCAACCAACCCGTTGGCTGCCGGGTGGTAAGCTGTTGTGCGAATTCTACTACAGCCTAGTGCGTTGAGGAGTGAAGTGAAGGCTAAGTCAAAATGTGACCCGCGATCGGTAGTCACTACAGCAGGGCAACCAAACTGAGCGACCCAACGTTCTAAGAATGCTCGTGCGACGGTTTCCGACGAGCAATTCGGAATTGGTATAGCCTCTGGCCAACGTGTAAACCTGTCTACGCATGTCAGGATGTAAGTATACCCATCCGAGGGTGGCAGGGGTCCGACCAGGTCGACATGCACGTGATAGAAGCGTTCATCGGGGGCTGCAAAAGTTCCCACTGGGGTACGCGTGTGACGGTGGATCTTAGACCGCTGGCAGTGTATGCACGCTTTCGCCCATGTGCGGACGTCGCGATTGACGTTGCGCCAGACGAAGCGCTGCGTGACCAGTTTGACTGTTGAACGTATGCCAGGGTGAGACATGTTGTGCAACGTATCGAAAATTCGGCGGCGGAAGGCCAATGGAATAACCGGACGAGGAATGCCTTGTGAAGTGTCACAAATAATCAGACCACCGGAGGAATTCATGGGGACTCTTTCTAACTTAAGGGAACTGGACCGGCGGAGTTGTTCTATCTCCGGGTCGTTGTCCTGTGCGGCTGCGATTGCCGTCAGATCGACTGAGCTTTCCGTCGTGCTCAGTGTAGCATTAATGCGCGAGAGAGCATCGGCGACTGGGTTCGCAGTACCTGAAATATGACGAATATTGGTCGTGAACTGAGCGACATAATCCAGATGTCTCGTCTCTCTGGGGGAATACCTGTCCGTTGTCGAGCGTAACGCATACGTTAGAGGCTTATGGTCTGTGAATACGATAAAGTCCCTGCCTTCAAGGACATGTCGAAAATGGCGGATGCCGAGGTATACCGCTAACAGCTCCTTCCCAAAAGCACTATACCGCGACTCAGTAGGTTGTAACCGTTTAGAGAAAAAGGCTAGCGGGCACCAATGGGCACCGAGTTGCTGTTGCAGAACCGCCCCTACAGCCACGTCTGATGCATCCACGCTTAGCGCCAAGGGAGCAGACGGATGGTGATGCGACAGCGATGCTATATTGGCGATGGCCCTTTTTAAATTAATGAAGGCCATTTTTGCGGCCGTTGGGAATAAGAATGAACGTGTCTTACCTCTGAGTAGGTCGGTGAGCGGTTGCATTAGACAGGCACAGTTAGGGATGAAACGACGGTAAAAATTCACTAAACCATCAAAACGGCGAAGTTGCTTGAACGATGTGGGCTCCGGGTAGTCCACTATTGCCTGTACTTTGTCGGGGAGAGGTTCTATCCCGCTCGCGGATATACTATGACCCAGGAAGGCTACGCGGGACGCTCCGAAAGAGCATTTAGCCAGGTGTATGGTAACGCCATGATGCGACAGCCGGGTGAATAATGAACGCAAGTGTACGCAATGTTCCTCCTGCGATGAGCTGGCCACCAAGATATCATCTAAGTACGGATAAACACCGTCCAGCCCGCGACACACGTCGTGAATAAAACGTTGGAAAGTCTGAGCGGCGTTGCCCAGACCAAACGGCATGCGTAAGAATTCGAAAAGCCCGAACGGTGTTATGACTGCTGTCTTTGGGACGTCTTCTGGGGCTACAGGAATCTGATTGTAGGCGCGCACTAGGTCGATTTTTGTGAATATCTGTTTCCCTGACAGGTTTGCCGTCAAGTCCTGAATGTGGGGAATTGGATACCTATCGGGAGTGGTTGCGTTGTTCAACGCTCGATAGTCGCCGCACGGACGCCAGTCGTTGTCAGTCTTTTTAGGCACCATGTGCAATGGCGAAGCCCACGGGCTATTGGACGGACGGATAATGCCGAGTTGGAGCATATGCTCGAATTCGGCTCGGGCAATTTTGAGCTTTTCAGGAGCTAAACGGCGTGGACGACATCGAACTGGCGGCCCTCGTGTGACAATGTGATGCGCAACGTCGGTTGTCACGGCCGGCAGTTCGTTAGCGGGGCGGATCAGTTGAGGGAATTCGGATAAAAGTTTCCCGTAAGGCTCGCAAACTAGAGGATTGGCTAGCATAGGACTGATCACAGCCGCGTGTGATGGCTTACCCTGAACGTTTAGCTTTGTCGAGGTATCGATCAGACGTGATCGACGTGCGTCGACCAGTAAATCGAAATGTCGGAGGAAGTCGATACCAACGATAGGGAAAGGAATATCGGCCACGAGAAAAACCCAGGGAAAATCGCGTCTAAGGCCAAAGTTTAAATTCATCAGTCGACGACCGAAGGTTTTAATGGGCGTACCGTTTGCAGCTCGGAGAGTAGTGCCGGATTCTGAACGCGCATCCATTACTGAATGCGGGATGACACTGACCTCTGCCCCTGTGTCTATTAAGAATTGCATTTTGGAGGTTAAATCTTTCAGAAAGAAAAGGCGACTGCTGTTTGACTGGCCTGTGGCTGTCGTCGCTAGAACACGCCGGCCTGCTAGTTTAAACGCTTTTTACCACGATGGCTACATGGCGATCGACATCGTCTAGCGTTTTCGCCATACGTCTCATGATACCAACAAACACTGCCAGTTTTTAGTCCGGGCGGTGATCGGGCGCGCGTTGGAGGAAGTCTAGACGGTGACCTATTGCGCTGAATGCTGGCACGAAGATCAGCCAGTTCACGCCGCAATTGAGCTATCTCGGCGTTTGTTTCTGAGGGGTTGTGTTCACGGCATTCCAATGATTTCCGCAGGTTTGCTATTTCGGCGTCCTTCGTGGCCAACAAATGATCCGCCGGACTGTTCGCGTTAACTATCTGCCCAACTACTGCTGGCTGCCCTGTGCCTCGGAAACGCTCATGTATTGCGTCGGCCGAAACCGCAAGGTCGCCTAACGAACGTGAGGGTAACACGGAAAGTAGCCCCTGTGTGTACTCAGGCAATCTTTGAATCCACAACTCTTGCAAAAACGACTCAGGCAACTGCGATTTACCTGCTACATGCCGCATCTCCCGAAGAAGAACCGACGGCTTCTTGTCCCCCAACTGTAGTCGTTGGAACAGTTGTTCCAAACGCATTTTATCGGATGACTGCGTTTTCTTAAGAATCGTCTGCTTAGCGGACTCATAACGATCGGTTGTCGACCCCAGTAAAATATCACTAATCAGGGTCAGCATATCTCAGGGAAGACGCGGTATAAGCTGTGAGAACTTGCCCGAGTCATTTGCTATGCGCCGGTTGCCGAACTCTATTTCCAACACAGCGAACCACAGATCTGGATCGAGATCCCCAAAAGTGGGAACAGCTAGCGTGATCAACGACACCGGAGACGAGAATTCGGAATTGACCTCCTTAATGTCCATAGCGACCGAGCGAGTGGAAGTGATATGAATATATATGAACTATATATATACAATATACGCACCGAAAAAGTGACGAGGGTATGAAAAATTGAACTCAAGTATACACTGATATTTATATCCTAGACGGGCTCACCAATTTGTAGAGTTCAGACGGGCTATGGCCGATCAATTACGAACAACGCAACGAGTAGACGAGAAATATATTGTCGACCCATAAAATCGACGAGAGCGAGCGAAGAGCGAGGTGAAACGTTAGCACAGCAAAACGTCACGCGAGCAGGCACCGGAGCAGAAATGTACGAGTGCGCAGGTGGCCTGCCGGTAACCATTCTCGTTCAAACAAACGTTTAAGCGCATACAAAATGTGGGGGAAGGGATAGAGTACAAATGCTACCTGTAACTTCAACGCAGTTAGCCATAAATAAATAGGGTCGCTACAATATTCAGCCGAACCGCTAGTTTCGGAACTTGTACATTTGGTGGATACAATATCGAGGTTTTCTGTTGTCTTCCGCTATTTGGTTTATCGTATTGTATTTGAACATTAGCACCTTATTAATAAGAAACTCGCCAATACGTCCGTCTTTCTTTTTGGATCCGAATCGGTTGCTCGACGGGCTCAGAATTTGTAAACGCTCGTTAAGTACAGACGTCACTATCGTGGATCCAGCATATTGCTGGATGTTGCGAGAGGACTAAGCGTTGCTCGAACAACCAATAGACGTCCGGGATTAACAACCGGACTGAACAATTAGGGTTCATCCGACGAAAAAGCTTACGCTGCAAAACTTGAGTGGCATTCCCAAATCGCTCACAAAAGTACAGTGGTCTAAGTCGCCATGTCTGTGAAACGGGGTTTGATTGGAGAGGATCGCGAATTTCACGCGTTCTTAGTTTCCGGATTATCTGCAAAAGTACATGGAAGATAACGGTGTTACTTCCGTCGGACGAGCCCAAAGCGAGAAACAGTTTTGAAATGCGATAAGTAAAGGGGCAGGTAACACTGAGAACCGTCTAGATTTGCTATCACTGTACAAAGTATAAAAGATGTAAGAGCGGATGCAGACTGTGCGACGTGATTAATGAGTTGATGTCTTTCGTATTTAACAGTTTTGTTTTCACTACACTATCAACAAGTCACCATTTCATGTCGTCCGAAGAAATGCTTCTCCGGTTGTGCGCTATTGTGAGATGGAGCACAACCGTCCGCTCAGTCGTCTGATACACGAGTTCTACCGATCAAATCACAGACGTACCGAAAATGACGTAAAGGACTCTAGAAGCCTGTTAGAGTACAGCCTACCAATTGCTGATATCAAGTGGTGCGTCGCAAATAAATTTTGGAAGTTTTATCACAAATGCTGAACATGAAAATCAGAAGCGCATTGCAAACCTATTGGATGTTGACTGAGAGCGATAAGTGAAAAATGTGCTGTCTGCACACAAGCCCTAAAACGCGCGCATCGACAGGTTCAGCCAGACAAACATNAGATTAACAGTTTTTTCGTTGAGTATTCTGGGATGGATCATGTCAGGACCCATTGCACTGTATGAATTAACCTTGAGTAAAAGGTGTTTAACATTTAGCACAGAAAACTCGGCGGTAACGAGTGGTTGCCTGAACTTCTGCAATGGTAGGACAGAATGCCAGCTCGAGGATGCCACGTTGTAGACTGCCAAGTGGTATTCCTGAACAACTCCGCCACAACTAGGGAGTCAGATGAAGTCTCCCCGTTGGGAAGTCATGAAGAAAGTGCTGAAGGTTTGTTCTTCCTTAGTCGTTGCATATGCATAAATGAGAAGATTTGTTTCAACGGGTTCTGAGGAGGATCTTCTCTTGTACGAGTTTGGTGTGTTCGCGGATTTCCCGCCTACACCTGTTTCGGACAATGTGGAACGCGCTTAGATCCTCTGCGTTTCCTGTAAGCTTACGTTGCGCGAATAAGTGGGAACGGTTATCGAGAAGACGACGTATCCTGCGCGGAAGGGGTGGCCCATAAGAGAAAGTGCACAGTTTGCGTGTCATAAATAAGTTGTCCGCTTTCTGAATTGCGCCTTGAAACGTACGGTGGTTCTGGTGTACGAAGTCCAAGTCAAGAAGAAGTGAACCTAGGTAGGTTCTCAGACTGTTAAAATCCGTCTGAGTATCGGTCCGAACTGTAAACCTTTTTGCTAGTTGTTGTAACTGGTAACGGATAAAATCGGAGGCTGACAGAGAGTGGTCACTGTGTCCAAGTGGCTCTCACTAGGAATAAATGAGTCGAGCAGAGAGGGAATCTGACCAAAATGATGTCGCGTCGGGGCGGTGAAGTGCTGTGACCACGCCTTGCGACGTATCATCGTCGATAAGGAAGTCGGGAATCCGCTTTCACATTCCTGGTGAGAAACTGACGCCCAGTCTATCTTGGGTCATTAAAGTCACCCTTAATAAGCAAATGAGTAAAGCGTTGTAGGCCTAGGAAGTTTTCTAGGCTTACCAGAACGGTGTCGTCGCCGGTGACGTCGGATGAAGGAGAACGATAAATAACCCCCACTAGGAGTGAGCCTTGGTCACACAGTGCTAGTCGAAGCCACAGGGCTTCACGTTTATCAGAAGACTGGCAGCCACCAATAACCGTGGGTGTCGGGAGACTGCTGAATGAAAATCGCAGAACCTTCATTCTCCCTCGGGTGGAGTCAGCCCGGTAAAATGAATACCCCGGGACACTCAGTTAACTGTCGCTGATATCACCTGTAAGCCAGGTCTCTGTGAAGGCGAACATGAGGGGTTAGGTGGCATGAGTTAACTGTCTGATTTCCGGCAATTTATTGAACAGACTCAGAGAGTTCGTATGCATGCATTTGAAAGCTACTTCCTCGCTGGGCTTCGCTGGACGCATTCACAATCGCAGGATTTCTGAGGCACTCCACGTGACGTGGTGCGTGTAAAATCATTCAGCAGCGGACCAGTGCCTCGGCTTTCATCAAACCTGCAACTCATGCAGATATACACGAGATGTGAGGAAACTAGCCGTTTGTACGGGTGTTCGCTGAGGCCAGTGCATTTGAAGTTATACCACTTCTGATATAGGTGGCACTGCATACAGGTTTGTACGTACATTTTACACACATACCGGGTGCAGATGCTTGTTGTCAGAGAGAGAGAGAGTCTGCTGAATCCCTGCACTGCTAGATCTGACACGGGTCAATCTCAACTGGGATGAGCAATATGCAATACGGGACAGGTAATTCACACTGATTCACGATAAACGAAACCAACATGATAAACGACAGGGTAGCGAACAAGATTTGTTTCCTGTGCTTGATCGTCAAGCTAATTACAACACAATAAATATGAAAGCAGCAACTACTGTGAGTCGGGAAAGCGGTCAATATAGGTTAAATACGACGTGTTTTTTATCAGTTACGTGACCACCGTTCCAAATCATGGGCTTGATTGGTTGTGGGCCAGGGGTGGTTAAGTTTCCGCACGAACTTCTTCTGGGTGCAGAGGTCAGGGTTGCGTAATCGGATGCTGATGTCTTCGGCAACGGTCAACATTCGAAATCTCACCATTTTTGATCGATTCCTTGGCACTCAATAGACAATCCGGAAAGCATCTTTCTTACTGACAGAATGAGTGGAGTCTGTCAAGTGAGCACCAGTCTCGCTTGAGACCGTTCTATTCACACCACTGTTCAACCACGCAGGATGGCGTTCACGCACTCCGTCCGACAATCTCCTCGTAGTACGACCAATATAGGGTGTTGGACACGAGCAAACAAATAAGTACATACAGGATTTGGTTGTAAAACATGAAGGTTTGTCTTTGAGTTGTGACATGATAACGAGTATTGAACGGAAACTGATACACAATTGAGCGGCAAGGTGGGTTGTTTCGACTCACCTTCTTAACTTTCTGGAGATAATTCCGGCCATGGGATCTCCCTTGAAAGGAAGACTAACAAACGCGTTTCTTAATCGCAGAGGGTGTCTTAAGTTTCAACTCTACCGCCTGCATCGCCTTCTCAATGAAACGCGTTGGTTAGCCATTCTGCATGAACACTTCTTGTAGAAAGTCTTGCTCAGCTTGCAAAGTGTCAGAGGTGCAGATATTTAACGCCCTACCCGTCAGGCATTTCATGAGGTTTCGCTTTTGGTTTAGTGGAATGAAACCGCCAAAGTGAATGTACTGGCAAATCCAAGTCTGTTTCCTGTGCGCCGTTCGTCGGGTTGGACCATCTTTGTTGGAACTGATCCAACAAAACACAACCCTGTCAGTTATCACTATTGACAATCGATCGACAGTGAAAAGCCAAGTCTCAGCGCGTTGACTTCGTATATTATTACTGACCCTGAAAAATAGAGAGTACAGAGAGGCGCGTCAAGCTAGCGAGGCACGGAGCGGGTTGTGTTTTAGCCCCGGGCCGGATGTTACAAAATGAGTAGCTTGACTAAAACAAAAGTAGGTACAAGACCAAAATCATAGAAGATGTACAGATGAATGCGACTATCAAAATATCATTTATTATAGTCGCTACATCTACCCTTCTTACTATATCAACACCCAAAAAAATGATTTCACCATTGTTCTCTGATTCCTTGGTGAAAAGCTGTCATAACTCCGTCCATGTTAGCATTCTCGTTGAGGAAGCAAAAATATCGTCATCATAGCGTTTGTAAAGTGCAAATTGTTTGATGACCGCGCCCAATTGGTTAGTCTCTAGTTAGCTTATGAAAGCGCCAGCTAACAGCGGACCTGGAGGCGAGCTCATTGCCACTCCAACTCTCTGTCGGTAGGTCGTATCGTTGAACACAAACTGAACGTTGCTTGTACAGAGCACCAACAGTTCTCTTAGTCCATCCCTTGGGCTGCCCACTTGTTTATTGTTACGCTCGATAAAATCGCATAAGTAGTCAATTGTCTCTTTTGGAGGCACTTTCGTAAATAGCAAGGCGATATCGAGTGAGAACATTCTTCGGTTGTTCAAGTTACGGTCTTGGATTGCGTCAGTGAAGTGAAACGTATCTCGGAGACTGTTTTGCCAGCTCCAACCTGACGGGTTCGAGCAGACCGGCAAGCCATTCAGCCAGAGCATGACAAGGCGAGTTGCATATACTCAGAATCGGCCTCAAAAGAACGCCTACTTTGTGCACTTTGGGCAGACCGTATAGCCTGGGGACTATTGTTCCAGTAGGGCGGATACGCTCGAAAGTGGCTAGGTCAATTATCCCCAGTTGTTTCATTACACGCAATGTTATAGCTATCGCTTTTCTATAACTGGTGTTTCGTCTTCCTCCGTACTCATCTTTGTGAATTTTGAGCTATCAGTTAGCATATCGTTCATTTTGTTAACGTAACCAACCCCGTTCATCAGGGCGACTCCCGTTCCGTTGTTCGGTGTGGACAACATTAAACGCTCGTTCTTCTGTAAACACTTCGATGCATCTAAATGCTGCTGCTTTAAAGGCGAATTTGTTCGCGGCACGTAGTTGAGATACTGATAGCACGAGTTCACCAACGTTGAGTTCAGTCTTTCTTCGTTTAGAGCTGACGGAGTTAGGGCAGGTAACTGATCATACAAACTTTCAAATTGAACTTCTAAATCAAGATGACTATTCTCATGACGTGGACAAAAAAAATTCGGTCCTAGTGACACCGGCTCAAGCAAAATTCTGTTCAAATTCAAGGAGGAGAAGTTATGAGAATAGTCATCTTGATTTAGAAGTTCAATTTGAAAGTTTGTATGATCAGTTACCTGCCCTAACTCCGTCAGCTCTAAACGAAGAAAGACTGAACTCAACGTTGGTGAACTCGTGCTATCAGTATCTCAACTACGTGCCGCGAACAAATTCGCCTTTAAAGCAGCAGCATTTAGATGCATCGAAGTGTTTACAGAAGAACGAGCGTTTAATGTTGTCCACACCGAACAACGGAACGGGAGTCGCCCTGATGAACGGGGTTGGTTACGTTAACAAAATGAACGATATGCTAACTGATAGCTCAAAATTCACAAAGATGAGTACGGAGGAAGACGAAACACCAGTTATAGAAAAGCGATAGCTATAACATTGCGTGTAATGAAACAACTGGGGATAATTGACCTAGCCACTTTCGAGCGTATCCGCCCTACTGGAACAATAGTCCCCAGGCTATACGGTCTGCCCAAAGTGCACAAAGTAGGCGTTCTTTTGAGGCCGATTCTGAGTATATGCAACTCGCCTTGTCATGCTCTGGCTGAATGGCTTGCCGGTCTGCTCGAACCCGTCAGGTTGGAGCTGGCAAAACAGTCTCCGAGATACGTTTCACTTCACTGACGCAATCCAAGACCGTAACTTGAACAACCGAAGAATGTTCTCACTCGATATCGCCTTGCTATTTACGAAAGTGCCTCCAAAAGAGACAATTGACTACTTATGCGATTTTATCGAGCGTAACAATAAACAAGTGGGCAGCCCAAGGGATGGACTAAGAGAACTGTTGGTGCTCTGTACAAGCAACGTTCAGTTTGTGTTCAACGATACGACCTACCGTCAGAGAGTTGGAGTGGCAATGAGCTCGCCTCCAGGTCCGCTGTTAGCTGGCGCTTTCATAAGCTAACTAGAGACTAACCAATTGGGCGCGGTCATCAAACAATTTGCACTTTACAAACGCTATGATGACGATATTTTTGCTTCCTCAACGAGAATGCTAACATGGACGGAGTTATGACAGCTTTTCACCAAGGAATCAGAGAACAATGGTGAAATCATTTTTTTGGGTGTTGATATAGTAAGAAGGGTAGATGTAGCGACTATAATAAATGATATTTTGATAGTCGCATT
>QNGE01000298.1:321187-331361 GCA_008508345.1 Paragonimus westermani | reverse complement strand
AAATTTTCACGCGGATGCCTAGGATTACCAAAGCTATGTAGAAAAGCTCGTTTTCAACCAGTAGTTCATAAAAACATGTTGCCTCGTGCTAACTACTGTTATCAGTATTGAATGATACCAAAAACAAACATGCACACATGTTCATTTACCAACCCAGATGAATAAAGCCCATTCGACTGACATTCTATAGCTGGCCTCCTCCAGCTGGTCGCTCGATGTAAACAAACACTGACGTTACAAGCTATACCAAACACTATGCTAATTCGCCTAATTCGTCATTTTTTATTTCGAAGTTATTCTAGTAGAACAAACAATTGATTCAATGCGTTTTGCTAGTATCAACCCCAGCTATTAGCTGATGATAAGTATGGTCCTCCATCTATTCATTAACAGGATATCTAACTTCTGTTCAGAGCAACGTTTCACACCTCCACATCATTGTGATGGTCATACCTGGTAACCTGAAACACCGTGTGAAGGAAAATTGTCTACCAAGTTCCGTGTGGCACATGGCATTGTTGCGTCGCCCTATCCGCTGTGGTTGAGCTTCCAACATCCGAACGAGTATCACCACCTCAAAAAGGTCAAAGCGCCGTCCGAACGGACGTACCTGGCTGAACAAGAGGCAACCGCACAATCGAATGATCAACTATTCACGTCACTCCCGACTCAGGTCTCCTCCATTGTTTTACGAATATTCGCCAGTAAACATGAAGACATGACTCGTGAGATGATAGCAGTTTGCTTATCGTCACGTGTTGTGAATGTAGACGAATAGGTGATAAGGGATATGGAGGCGGTGACAACGAGTGGAAACAGTCATGATCGGGATTTTTCACGGATGAGTTGATGATAACAGTTCGGAAAGAACCAAACTGTTTAAGTCAGTGGTTTACGCGACTGCAATCGAAGGCACGCAGTATTCGGTTCGGACTGCACAATACAAGGCGTAACCATATGATAATGTTGACAACGCCACCCGCTTTCTTGATGTGTTTCGCAAGGTATGAGGTTGGAGTTCTGTGTACGCATCCAGTTCACCGCTGTCGATTGCGTCTTCACGTGCACTTGTCATCTGATTATACAACCGGCCACTTCTCGTATTTGGTATCGACCTGCTCTCTCCTTTTTTTCACGTGATAAGGCCGAGGTTTGTAACCTTCTACTGTTTTTTCTACTTCATGTTCTCTTTATTCTAAAGTTTTACGTTCCGGACTGAAATGCAGAAACAATGTGCCATCAGCTAGCGAAGTATGTCTCCTCGTATTACTGAGCGGAATCACAGGTAATCAAATTTTCGATATATGTATCTTCGATGTCTGTCAAAGTGTCAACCGCATGTCAATTTCCAGTACCGGTAAAGCCACCCATGTATTGTTAAGTGAGAATTGACATGGTAACATTAAGCAAAGATTTTGCCAGGCTTGAAATAGATTTTCCGCTTTCTCTAATTGAGATGCTAAAATGTGAGTAAGATGGTCGACGAAGCCTTGTTGCAACTGAAGCCATAGTGCCACTGTTGTCGTTATCTATTCACTTTTTGTTCCTTTGCTTTCCGAAACAGGTTAGATATGTTGTTTGGTAAATCTCTTATAGATTGAACTAAAACAACCGAAGGAAACCTAGGTTGGAATCCAAAAACGATGTGAAAGTGATGCGGTTACAAAGTTCAGTATCTGAATTGACGTTTCAAACTAATTGCTTGAGCGAGTAAAAGTACTTCACAAAGAACAGCTTGGTGCTTTTAGCCAATCATAAAATGTGCTGCCCAGCTTGCCAGACTCGCAAAGTTTATGCTAACCTAGCTACATTGCCTTCTGTTTCATGTTGGATCGTTAGCACACTCACGAGTTTCAGGGACCGTTTGAAGAGGAATTTTGTAACAAATTTTATAAACAATTCAACCTCTGAGAACATGTTCATTCTACGTATAGCTGTGCAGAGATTTATAATCCACAATTTCCCGTCCGTTCGTCTGGCTCATTTTTTAAACCGCTCTCCTATTCTTGGGGTTGAAAATCTTGAATCTTTTGAAATTGGTTGAAGTTTCACACAGTTCAGAAAACGCAGTCAAGTGTAACAGAACGAAAAAATTAAGGCGTTTGGTGGATTCCCTTCTGTTGGAAACCAGGATGCTCACAAGTCTACTATTTCCTCTTCCCAATATCTTACCCTATTTTTGGGTATGCAAGCTAAAAAACAAAAGTTGATTGATACAAAGTCACATCTGATTGCACTGCTGGCATTTAGATACATTCCAGTTGATCTCATTTGAAAAGTAGCACAATAATCCAATTGTGTTCGTGCTACAAGTCATCAGTACCGAGTAACTTGATCGCAACATGGAGATGAACTCCCGCCCACATTCTCACAGGGGTAACCATGTTGACTTTTGTGTCACTGACCACACAGTAAGTACGACCATCTTGTATATGAGAGTTCACCCATCTCGCCTTGTGCGCAGTGTCAGGTCGCTGATAGTTCTTGTTAACTATAGTCGACGAAAAAAGCGCTGACAAAACCGAGTGTCGCTATCGTCCTTGAGTGGACAGTTTGATGAATTTTGTGACTTGAAATTAATCTTGAAACTGGCAGCTCACAACAATATAAGCTCCGTCGAACGTGACATGAAGAAACACTTCGTCTGCAAGCAAAAGAAGCCACAATGATCAATCCTCTTTTCTCAATACTCGTTCTCATGGTGCAGCAGTATTCAGGTGAATCTTATAGCTAACAGGACATTTGGGGTGGCCCTGCAGTTTTGTCGCACATCGTCCCTCACCTATCTGCTCTATCTCAAAATGAGAATTGTTGACTGCTTAATACCCTTCCCGTTAACTCGTCATTAAATGAAGCCGAATTATCCGAAAGTACTATTTTTTGTTCCGCCTATGATGATTTCTTCACAAGTAGTTCAACTTGGCAGAATTAATAGACACGATCGCGTGCACAAGTGACTTCAGATGAGTTGAGTCGCACTTAAGCGATGAGCTGGATCGTACGACCTAGCCTTGATTGCATACATAAGGATTAGCTGTCACATGTTACTAGATGGTTATATTACTGAGCTGTGCACGAGAAAGTAAAATATTCGGTTATATCCTGACACGAAACCCACCCGCCGAGGAAACGTATATTTTAAATGGTTTTTACAGATTGGAACGGCGACCAGCAACAACGATAATTAATGTTCATGAGAACAAGCGCATGCGTAGGTTGCTATGGTATGAGGGACCACGGAATTATATTTTAGTTCACGTGGATAAGTTTGTAAGTTCACTTTTGTGTGTGCCGATTACTTGTCAGCCCTGAGATCGCTGCCCCGCCGTCTGTAGGGTGTTTAGAGGTACCTGTGTCATTTGCACACAGTCACAGTCACTGTAGCTAGTGGCCACAGGCTGAGTAACTGCGACGACCAAAGTTAAAAAGGAAACTATTACGAGTAAGATAGTTTTCTCCGTTCGACCGTATTCAGGCATCCACTCTTGCAGTCTACTGAACTGTAAACATTACAGATAATGACATGGATTTCCGTTGGTTTGGCAAAAAGTTAGCGATGGACCTCTCCCGACTACCGTATTGCACGCTCATTTAATCGATGCAGATCCTATTCCCGTAAACATTTGAAATAGTGTTTAGTGGGATGACAGTCTGAAAAGGAAACTCACCTATCCTTTTTCAGAGCCACAGCACTGTTCGCACTACTGTGCGCCAAACTGGTTTGCAAATCATGCCAAAGAATCCGCGTCATCTTACACTCCCCTTCTGTTCAAGACGCAGCTTCGACGTTCTTTGATTGGACGTGATTTCAAACACCGAGGCATTTCAGCGCTGAGACATGGACGAGGATAGGTCCACTTTGCTACCCAATCAGTCCCATCGGCTAGGATATCTTACGAAACGCTGGGAAACAGACCCAGAAACAGGCGTTGTACTAGCTAGCAACATCAGATAAGCAAAACCAGGGTCGCCGGAAGATGTTCTGTTTCCGTGCTGTTCACCTGGCTCCCCCCGCTATAATGCGACTTCTTGATTATGAGGAAAACAGCCTAGAACCGGATCGCCCAGATCATTACAATCCGGAAGGGAATCCGAAATTTCAGTTGGTGGCAATTACGCCGTTAAAAACTCGAGTGATTAGTATGCTGGGAGAATATGAGCGCCATAGGTACTAGTGACGGGACCGTATGGCAGTGCGACCGGCGTTGTGGCGTCCTTGGACTGGCAAGTTACGGAACTAATCATGACGTATTTTCACCAAAGATAAAGCAAATGGGTTTGTTGTAAGTAGGTTGACTCGACAGTATGCATGTGCATTTTCATTTATATTCAGAGCTACCAACGAATCCCATTTCATGTTAAATCACATTATCTTCATTCCAAGGTCATGAGCCGTGGTAGTCTGCTGTCTTTCTTTTTCGGCGGTTTTGACGCATTGTATTTTAAAGTTTTAATTTGGTTATCCAGGAAAAAGCAAAATTTGCATTTTGACCAATCTTGCTTTATATTCCTAATGTTTACTTAACACTGACCCAAAAATTGCCCTTAGAGCCCTGCGGTGTGGTTTCTGAGAGATAAGGGCTTCTTTTTGATATTAGTTTATCATCCACTTAACCAGTGTTGACCTGATGAGTTGTAAAGACCCCATGCCACTGCCACTTCGTTTCGTTCCTTGGGGACTACAATAGATACAGTGTGTGGGGGGATGAGGTGGCAAGTGGTTCGACGCAAGCCACTCACGTCAGTGTTTGTGTGCTGGCGTATTTCAGATTAATTCGTCCTAGCTGGCTAGTCTAAAGACTAATCTGCTGTGAGCTGGGAGCTCATCAAAGCTACCTGTATGCGGCCACATGGTTCATGCACACTTCGTCATGCTCAATATTTACTTACTGGGTGAACTGCACTTACCATGCCAGGCTCTCATTCTGTGTGCATAAAGGAGCACAAAGCTGGTTAGATTGCGAATTTAATAAATTCAGATGGCTTTCATTAGGTTCACGCTAAATATAACTGCACATAAAATTACAAAATTTTCCGTCCAAAAAATGCACGGTAATATAGATGCAGTTCACCAAATCAGGCGCGGCACGATGCGTTACTGACAAAACTATCATTTTCTCACGAAAAATGTACCCGTTAAAATGCCATACTTAACACCTCATGACGGCCAGATCACTCCACGAAAGGGCACAATCCAAGCACATTATAATTCCGAGTTTCCTTTGATAATCCCGTGTAACGATAGTCAGCCAGCTTTGGAGATGTTCTACTACTACAATACAGACCGAAAGACCGTAGAAACCGGAATTTTTGGCTACAGCCAAGGCCACAACAACTCGAAAGGGAAATATTGGCGGTGATTTTCACCCTAAAGCACTCCAGCATCTACACATTCGGAAGAAAGTACAACAAGCAGACCACCCACCTCTGATAATAGTAGTGAAGAACCTAGTAAGCGCAACGGTCCGACCTTTAAAAGAGATGGTGGTCATGCCAAAAATTATGACTGTGAAATAATCCTCCAGTCTGGAGACCAAACGCACATCGCGGACACTATCCTGTGTGCTTGTATACCCGGTGATGCGACGGACGATTCTGAGTTCGAGAACATCGTATCAGTTGACTACAATATTGTACCGATGGACGAAATGATGGAGTTAACGGGCACGAGCATGAAGGATCAACTACTTAAAAAAGCTGACCTGCGTTCTGGAAGAAGACTGGCCGGGAGAATAAAAAGAAACGTTTCGAAGAACTGGTTATACTTCTCAAGACTAGCGATCAGATTGTGGAAGGGGAGATATTCTTCGATGAAAGGATAGTCATCCCGTGAGATTTGCAGCAAAAGTGCATTGAACAGATCCATGTGGTACATGCTGAACAGTACAGCTGTTTTTAGAGAGCGCAGAAAATTTACTGTAGGCTGGGCACCTCTATTGAGATAAAGGATCACATAAAGTGTGAAATTTGCAGAAGGCAATACTCATGTCATGTAAAAGAAATCATGCTGCTGAGAAAACTCACGAAAGTCATATTCACATACGGCGGAAAACTGCGCCAGGTCACGGCAGATCATTCATCGGATTATTTTGAAATTGAGTGGCTCAGCATTACCGCCGGAAATGCTTTCGTAAACAAGGTGTGTGCTTACTTTCCTCAAAATGGCATGCCGGATGGACCTTAGTTTGTGGGCGGAATTCAAGACGTTTGTAGATAAGTGGAAGTACGAGCACCGAAGGTGCATTTTGTGCCACAGCCAGCCAAACAGGTAGACCGAAGCTACTGTGAAACCTACTGAAATCCACTGCGGTTACACACGTGTCACGTATCTAATGTTTCCAGAAAGGAAAAGCATGTCAGATGAAATCTTTAGATACCGTTCGACTTCGTGACTGTTTCGGCAAAGAACGAGGGCAAAATTGCTGGCGGCGTTTGAACTGCCGCGTTACGACAAACTAAGCGGGGTCAGATGTTTACGAGGACTTACAACGACGCAAAATGCAATAAAGAAACATGCTATGATCGCGGAGCCCGGAAACTTGCAAGCCTTAAGCCAGAAGACAAGGCGTGAATCTACTGTGTCCCTGTGGACACCAGAAAATGGACGCATGATGTGATGATCACAGACCGTGGACTTGGGTCATACGATGTTGGCGTGGATGAATTAATGAGAAAAAGAACTCGTGTGTACTTCAGAATTCGGAGTTCACCGAAAAGAAAAGCCCATGATACAAGTCATGAACAGTCATCTTGGACCAGGTGGGCAAGCTTAGTAGAGGGGAAAAATGTACTGAGAGTGTACCGTTGATTTTGGATAGAGAAAATTCAGTCAGTCTGAACTCACACGTAAGCAGTTGCAAGCGGAACTCCATTTGATTGGCATCAGTCAACCAAAAGCGGTGATCAGCTGGTACGTTGACTGTCTGACAGAGGTGATGATTAAAACAGTTAGTTTGGACGCATGTCGGGTTTGGACAACCGAACGTAGAACGCAACAACAAATGGGTCAAGCAAAGCGCAACGTGCTTATCGCCCAACAGGAATCGCAAGTACAGTTGTTTCTGTACAGAATGGCATTTTTTCTAGTTAACTGAGGTTGCCTATTGTCCCTCGGGCGAATGGTGTTCTGATTTTCTCGGCTCGAGCGCTCAGTCTGCGACGTACACGACGTCCATAACTTTTCAGGATACAGCTGTTTCATACACGGAGCATTTGCGTCCTGTTAACAGGCCAGAAAGCAGTTTGATCCAGTTGGTTCTACAGTTATAACTCAATAATCACTAAAAGTTGGGCGTATTCTCTGCACTTCAGCCGCCATCTTTTAACATTGCTCAGCAAACCGAATGGAATCAGTGAGTTCGAATCGTTTGAGAAACACTAAACGTTCGAACTTGCATGACAGTTGTTAAAAGGATATCACAGTTTGGACAATATTCCGAAACTGTATCATTGATAAGTTGTGTGATAGATTTATTTCTTTAGATGAGACCCAACTGTGAAAAGTCAGGGCTTCGGCTGCATTCGAACTAACGGCAGACACAGCATGCCTCAACATGGCAAGCGTTCTACCAACTGAGCTACGAAGTCACACCAGGAAATCGGAGAATTCATCTTTGGACTCTGATACTCACCCGTCCAACTGTCTAAAATGCAATCCACCAAATGATTCAGGGGGTCGACTGCACCAGCAGAATTTCTCAAACAGTTCATGCTGGAATCCAGCAACGCCACTGCTGAGCACAGAAATTGCATTACTCATTGTATTAGTAATAAGTATGGTTTTAGATGAGACCCAATTTAGAAACGGATGTAGCCGAGGAAACAGGTGTAAAAATTCAGTCTTGATCAATTTGATTACAACTAATCAGCAGTCAAAACTGTTGTTTTGTGAGAACGCGGACGAAACCTCAAATCGCGGTCATACTAAAGATATACACAGCTGTTTAGCTTGAGCAAGAACAAAACTCTAGCTTGGCATTTCTAAACCCGAAGATAACCAGCTAAGGGTTTTATGTGAATGCCAAAATTGTTTTTAAATGTCGATCGGTATCAATCGAAACCTTTGATTACCCATTAATTAATGGAGGTTACTGGCGTGATACTGTTCATTGTCATTGCTAAATCCTACATCACATCGCTCATTGCATCCAAAAGACCAACCTGCACACTACCACGCTCGTACTGCCAGTGTGAACTAGCTACATCCCTGATAACTTGGAATTCAAACCATCATACACATATGCGCATTAAAATTGATCATAGGCCTACTCCTGCGACTGGTATCATCAAGACTTGTGAGGCGAAGAATGCACAGACTTGGGGTTTGTGATCGTTAGAGTTTATCGTTGTCCGTGAATCGGTGATTTGTTTCAACGAATACTTACCTCATTTCAGTTTTCTGAACCAGCTACAGGACCAGTTGTTTAATAAAACGAATCGCGAAATAAAGGTTGTCACTATCTAGGTTTAGCGATAAATATGATTAATCATACTCCTCATTGTGTTCTACTCCCTATCAACGCATGTTGAATAAGCCAAGGCTATATTCAATGGGAGAAAAATGAAGTGGTTGTTGCTGAAAATTTGGACGACTAAGTTTGAGCACATTTTAATAGAACGACCAAACAAAACGCATAGTATGTTGCTTTTATTTTCAGACACGCTGGACAGTATTAGAAACTACGCTCCTTCGTACTATTGGCCGTTAATCATTCATACCTTTTTCAAGTAGACGTTAAAAGTGTACTGCTTTCGAACTAATGTCCGACCACTTCACTATGATTCACAACAGAGTGAACGTCCTTGTCAGAGAAACTTCAGCAGACTCATTTCTTGTGTTCTCTCGCTGAACGGCAATATGTTACCGCATTAAAGTACCGTTAAAAGTTAATCTAAACCGAATTTCGATGCATTTCACACTAACATCTGTGCGAGGACCACCCAGTTCGCAAGTGCGTTGCTTTCTAACTTTAACATGAGGAATGGTAAAATAATCTATCATATTCGTCGATAAAAATCACCGTCGGGGCCTGTAAAGCGCCACTGTGAGACAGTGTCAGCTTCAGGTGTAATGTTCATAAGTATTATGCTGCAGTCTTTATCCCAATCTATCATTTAAAGGTCATGGTCCATAAACAGTGTTTTTGAATACAGTCGTTTCGATCAAAGGTCATTATTGGCCGATTCGTCGTTGCGTTCCACTATTTTGACCTAGTCGTTTCGGTTGTTCAAATCTGACTAGCTTTCGAACATTGTGTCTTAATCACCATCTCCGAAGGACATTCGACGCAGCAGCTTATCACCGTCTTTGTTTGGCTGACGCCGATTAAATACAATTCTGCTTACAGCTACTTGTTAATCGTGATTAAGTGGGTGTCCTCTAATCAGGATGGTGCTCTATCCCGGTCTCAGCTCAATGAGAATTTTTCTATCTGTGAGATATTTCCTTCTCGCTGAGCAGTGTGACTAGGGGCATTTGACAGAATCTTACTGGCTACAGTTGCGGAGCCAATTAAGCGCATTTTCCTGATGAGTAAAGCAAGTGAGTAATCAGCCTAGAAGATTACTGACAGGCGGTATAGCAGGTATTTCAATTTGGATAAACGTTTTACAAATCCTTATATCATTAATACTTGAACTAGTAACGGGAGTCGCGTCCCGATCAAAAAACAGCTCTTACTTTATATTGCAGTTGGGTTGCATTTCACGTCATTCTGTGACCGACGAGATGGCTGTGGAAAAATCATTCCCGTTCTTATGTTAGATGAAACCATGCAGCTGTGACAAGTTCATCAGTTATGGAGGAGACGCTTCGTGAATCCAGTGGGCTTGGTGTTGAGCTTCTTCCTGGCGCTAGATTGACCGACTTGGAGTACGCGGACGACATTTTCTTACTTAACCCCTCTGCCGAAGACATGCAGACCATGCTAAACAAGGTGAGTGACCGGGCTGGTCTGTATGGAATGCGCTTCGCACCTACAAAGTGCAAAGTGCCGCTTCAAGACTGGGGTATTTCCACCCCTACTTTCTTTATTGCAGGTAATCCGCTTGAGACTGTAGACAGTTCCACCTACTTAGGTAGCACTATCTCGTCAGCCTGTAATATTGCTGATGAGATATCAGCGAGGATAGCAAAGGCACGAGTTGCCTTTTCCAAACTGCGTCATCTGTGGCG
>QNGE01000298.1:275281-314478 GCA_008508345.1 Paragonimus westermani | reverse complement strand
GTTAGTGTGAGTCTACATTTGCTGACCAACGGAAATAATCTTTTGCGTTAGCTTTGCTGGAAAATCTAAACCTGCAAAGACAGTTCAGACAACTTTGTTGAATCAGTGTGTTGTAAAACTTCTGATCGTTGCTACGCAAAACCATATCAACAGCTTTATCGGTGCCGGGTAAAAAAGAACGTAAAACCTTCTGCAAACGAAACAATTAGACTTTGCATTAATACACTGGTGTAGAAATCCATGAAATGCGGAACCATTATTCAATGACCTGTGGTTTTCATATGTCCATGTCGTTCTTGCTAGTACCCATTTGACGATTTGCTCCAGCAGACAGAAACTTTACAAAACTTTCAGTAATATGTTCTAACGTGTGACCACTGACCCATTACGAATATTGTAAATGACGAGTTGGAGTGGTAGATACGTTAATCATCTGAGTTCTGCACTGAATGACCTGTTGATCAGTGCCAATCTGACTTGTAATTTGTCCGAATTCGGAATTAATTTTTTATACATATATATATATATGTATATATAGATATATATGGTCTGTACTCCGTCAAGGAGACTGGCTTGGCCTCATATACCGAGTGAGGAATATTGTGGCATGTAGATAAATAATGAACAGTGCACGGTTTTAAGCGAATCCCTGATTAAGGAACTACTAAGAAAATTATTGGTAAATGTTCAGGGTATACGTTCAGTTTGTTTCAAGCTGAACACCACCTACACTTAAACGCAACTTTCGAGTGTAAACCATTTTTTCTTCTAACCCACTAAAAAGTGACACAGTAGATTCGATTTCCATTCTCGCTAGTGCTCGCCAGTATTGTATCTCCACGTACGGCTCGAAATTTGTCATGGTGTTCTTGAGGCTAGCTTGTCAATATCCACGTAAAAATGTGTGACTATTTTCTTTAGGTGGTTATAAATATGCTTCTTAGCAGTTACTTGCTAAAATTCCAAAGCTGATACCTATTTTATTTTGCACATCTCGCAAATTCTAGTTTATCCGTACAATTTTACTGGAATTAATTTGCTTCTATTGTGTGATTTCACATAAATTAGTCAATTTGCTTACCAGACCACTTAACTCAACAGACCTAAAACAATTTGTCTCGCAAACAACTGTGCAACACACAACGAGTTAAATGCTTGCACGAATGTGTTGCGTGTGAGAGTGTTGGTTTTCAAAACAATCCTTCGCACCATTATCCAATGACCGTGACATTTAGAAAATGAATGTCCTTGTGTTTGACCGAGTTGGCACGCATGTTAACCTGACTGACAGATACTGAGCTGTTAAATTACCTCTCACCGTGGTCCACAGAAGATGACAAAATAGTGGGATATTTCACCACGAGTGAGTGACAGGCGAACTAGGGTGAATTAATGATCAGTTTGCAAAGGTGAACTAGCTTTCACTTACTATGCGGTCACTTTCAATGTAAATCACAAAGACAACCTTAGAAGTCTAGCCGACTTTCACAGTAATGGATTTCTTAAGTGAAGTGACTCTGTTTCAGGTTTAGAGGTGTTTTGAATTAGGAAGATTAGACATAATTTGTCTTTTCTTTGGCAATTTACTTGTCCACTTGGTTATAAGTGATGAATAAGTCGGACACTTAAAGTCGATTGTACCATTTCCTGCCGACCTATTGGCTCCGAGAAAAGCGGTCTTACAAAAACGGTGAAATATCAAAGGTTAAAAGAGGCTAAGACGACAAGTACATTTTTTAACGATCGTCAGTCTAAAATCATTGGGTATGTTCCAAAAATTCTCCTTCTGAATTCAATGAAAGGGCTTTATCTGATTCACAGTCGCAATTTGCACTTTGCCGTACAAAAATCGTGTTTGATGGAGCGGCATTAATATGTACACAAGACTTATAGTAAAAAAGTTTACAATAAAATTCATGAGCAAGTTGACTGAAGAGATTCACACATTTTGGTCATAATTACTACACTTGTTAACAGGGTTTGTTGCTCACATCTGGTGCGTACTAACAAAAGGAAAACCTATTTGATCATCAAATTCTTAAGAGTGGACAAACATTTTGCCTGCTTTTGCTCGAAGGGCACATACCGAGTCTAAATCATGCGCTCTTCTTTAGAGTGGTATTGTAGAAATACTGCCCTAAATGCGAAAGCACCTGTAAGCCATAAAAAACGTATTCGGGACGTTTCACATTCCTCGAACTCCATCTACTAACTCAATTCATCTCTATCAATGAGGTCAGTCGTTTCAGTCATACCAGGAAGATCTGATCATGGACTCACAGATGAGATGAAAGGAGTAACAACCGTTCTCCGCCCGGAAACATCAATTATAGTAGGAGCTAATCACGCTAGGTTGTGGTTGTAATTCTCAATAGAGTTATTCGGTCATGGTGTACACATCTTACATTCCGGGGTGCTGCGTTGCTTGTTAAATTTCTGAGAACAGCGTGCAATTCCAATGAACGTTAGTAACTGTGAGGCTCTAGTCTGGTAGTTCCCTCCGGAATGAGACGGCTAAATGCCTTTTCGAAAGACAGCCATGCGATCAGCTCTCAGTGCTGTGAAATCAGTGAACTCAACGGAGTTCCGCTAGTACTATCGCCTTTCGTCTACATTTTTCAGGCTATTAAGCATGTGAGTGGCATATCTATTGTTTTGCCAAAATTGTGATTCGTGCAACGCTCCGCATGCAAATATCTTGCGTGAGTCCCCTTTCTACTCTCAGCACTATGAAAAATGAACTTGAGTTATCGTTCCTTTATCAGCCTTTTTAGAAGGAAATGAGAACTCAACTCCAAAATGTGAAGTTAGATGTAACTGCTGAACAGACCATTATTTGCAAGCATAAACCTGAAAGGCAAACTAGAGAGACGAGAGGCCTACAGCCAAACTCGCATCAAGTTCAGTATTGAGTGACTGCAAGGAACGAATAACTTACTGACCAGATTTGTAGCTCACACTGCGTGAATTACTACCACATCTTTGAAAGACAAAGTGCCATTCGAATGTTCATTGTAAGAGTTCGCAAACCCAGTCATGAGACTCCGTTAAATCCGGATTCACAAAACATATCAATTCAACAACAACAAAAACAGACAAAAGCGCTCGGAAAGACAACCACATAGAATGTTACTAGTAAAGTAATGAACAGGCCTTTCGTTAATTCTAACATAACCGATAAACTCAAAATGCCATTTTTCCAGTTAGTTCCGTTTATGTTTAGTGTTAACAAACGTATGCATTTCAAGCATATAATTTAGTTAATTGAATATGTCTCAAGCTAGCGGGCGTGGACGAATGTCTGAACAGCGGTTGGCTGATCACGCGACTTGTTATTGCACAAAGTTCTGACGAACGGTCGATAAAATGAATGGAATCCAGTGAAAAAGCGCTTACAATTGGTGTGGTGATTATTTGGTGGGTGACTGTGTCAACCAGTTTGAAACCCACCTTGAGCATTTAACTGGTTTTTTCCTCTCGAAACATAGTGATTGGAATTTTGTAATACCTAACGTGGACCAATGAGGTTTCATCTAAGCACCTCCAGCTCATTACCTGCCGTCTCTACAAATCACTATCACGCATGCTTATAGGTCCCTATGTGAATTTGATGTCCCCTTAGTATGTGGCTAAATTGACCAGGATATGCTAAAAATACCATCAGTATCAAAAGTAGTTCATGTCCTGTGCAAATGAACCATGATAAAAATACTTGATTTCCTTCGTAAGTTTGACCACAGTGGTAAGAAGACAGACTCTAGTAGATGTTAGCACTTCGCATTGCCTCTTCAAAGTCAAACAGGAATAACCAACAATAACCGACTTCATATAACATTAGCAGAGTGGAGGTGAAGAGATGAAACGATAAACTTGTTGACAGAAGATTGAGGCACATTCACTGAATGAAATCACATGCCTGAAGTGCACAAATTTGTCAGCAATAAACAGAATCACAAGAAATTGGTGAGTGTGTAGCTTTTTTTCCATTTTGAAAAGCACCCTTCCTGTCCCCCTGGTAGTGATCCGAATGTATTCTTCCACAATTACAACAAACTTGGTATTTTGAATACAAGGAAATTTTTTCGCTAATTGAGACCACCTTTGATGATGGCTGCACAAGAGTGGAAACATATTCTATTTATTAGATCTGATGATGGACAGATGTTTGCCTCCACGGAATGCTCGAAGTAAATTCTGAGCACAGTCCTATCTCACCTAAATTATAAGTGGAAACTGTAAAAATCAAAGTTTCCCTGAGGCTTGGTGATATTTTTCTAATTAGATGCAAGCGAGCTGTCCCGCCATTAAATGGCTGGTCGTTCATCCAATTAAGCTAAACTCGTTCTTATACCGCTCCCCCCCCCACATCCCTTATCGTTCCTGATGCCTAATCGCTCAACTCTTGACTGTCATAATTGCGACTTAGTACGTTGTCCCGTATATTAGCTTACAGTGAAATTGCCAGAGGTGTTGCTTCAGTAAGTGACCATATTGTGCTCAGATTGGTTCAGATATCTGACCGTTTTCCTCTAACGTACGGACCTAGGCATATATCCCAGTCGAATGCCAACCTGCAAGTACACGGGATATATGAATATTCCACCAAACGAAATATGGTTCGCTCATTGAAGTTATCATCAGGTTAGTGTATATTGTTTTAGAGAACTCGTCTGTTTGGATAGAGAAGAATTTTAGGACACACTGCATCATTCCTTATCGACAGGTTCAAAAGGCGTCAGGTGCTTATACCTTATCATCAAGGGAGATAGTGGCTGAGGCCAACAATGCGAAATTTACACTTAGTGCTTTCTGCCCAATTTACGATGCAAAAGCTGGTAGAATGCACCTACTTTTAAGTAATTGGCATCAGATGCATCCATTTTGTCGTGTGTCGAACCATTGGTTGGTCAGTCTAAAAAGCCCTTATCCGAAACACAATGGTGTGATCTACTGATTAATACCCAAGAAACTGTTCAAATGGCCTGTCATTATACAAGTCAGTACCGTTTGACAATGTATTAATTGTGCACATTCGTAAGTAGTACATTATTCCAAACTAAACGAACATCGGTACAATCGCCTAGTTGGAAGAGACATAATCACCAAACATCTGGGCTTCGACTGGATTCTAACCAGAGGCAGAAACAGCGCGCCCAAACGTGGCAAGCGCTCTAACATGTTAGCTACGAAGTAACACATTCGCCCATTTACCGCAATTTTTCAGGTCTGTCTTTTTGAACATAATCATCAGCATTGATCCTTTAGACACAATGATTCGGGATTTTTAAAAATGTCGGAGGATTCCTTAGTCCAAGTTGACGGTTGTTTACCAAAGAACAAAAAGGTCTAAGCAAAACGATTTTATTATGCAATGTAGGTTGAATCCTGCATCCGATCAGAGCAAAATTGTGATAGGACGTACTAGTGGAAGTCAGTCACAGCCGGATAACTCGTCTATTTACAAGGTTTGAAGGGGTTCTGTCTGTGAGGTGCCCTTGTAGGGCATGGTTTTAATTCTTTTAGATTTACTCAGTAATGCTTATCCGAACCACGACCGAAAGCTGGACTCCACGCTTAACCTCGGAAAACAGGTGTATTAATCACTCACGATTCCTCACAATCAAGTGTGCAAATACAATAATTCGACCACATCCATGAGAAAGTCAGTGGTATAGTGGTTAGCATGAACCACTGTGCGAATGTGCCTAAAATTTATCGCTGTGCTACGGCAATTCTTGAGTAGTTTTCGTTCACTTGTCACCTGTAGTCTTTACTAACCTGCTACGTGTTTTGCCAGTGAGACTGACAACTTTTTGACCAATTTTCACTAGCTCTTTTAGACGTTATGTTCACTTCATTACATATCGCTTACATTGGTCCCAAGCGATCTGACATCACACTTCTAATTACTCTTAGCCTGCAAAACAATGTGATGCATCTGGAGGTATGTCTAAATTTTGCCTTCTTCAAAAAGCGCAGCTGTTTGCAGTCCACAGTAGTGGCCCATTTGGTACAACTGACCACTCTGTTTTGAAGCTCTGTCCCATGGTATAGAGTAAGACACGACGCAAGCTCCTCACTCTTTGTGTAGATCACAGAGCCAGACGTCGTCAATCTATTCTTGACAGTAACAGTAGGGCTGGAGAAACGATGTCTTCATCCGGCTCAAGACTGTCTGTTCAAAACGACCCGCCTCTTTAATGTAAACGGCTGACGAGCTACTTACATTTCTGCTTCGACCTTTACCGCCCTTGGGAAACAATTCTGATCCATGCAGACAAATTTTCCTCTCCGTATCTCAGAAGAATTCGAAGGAGAATCGAATAGGCTTAAGAATCAAAAGATTATTCCCGTCAATTACACGTTGAGGTTTACAAGATGTGAGTTAAATTGTTTGAGTTCCGTATATGCTAACACACTACTGGGAGACAGAAGCTGGCACGAGATCTGGTAAATCATAGAAAGCCTAATTGGATTGAACACTCCTCTCAGTGAGCTGGTTTTTGACGCTATAGGGCTCCAATAAAATTATAGCAGAGCAACCAGTAACTCTTCCCAGCCCCAGCAGAGATTTTGTTTTACACCGCTAATTCCACCTCAATTTCCGGCTAAGATGACCTCAAGGAAATTACCCGATTAAAAACAAGTAAAACAAGCGGATCTCTACGGTCTGTTAACGAGTGTTTATCAGGAATGCGCGAAATCCTATGCTAAAAACCAGTTGAGTTATTCACCCAATGTTCCAAACAGTGGAACACTGCAGACCGTTGTAGGACAATTTGCGTAATGTCTATTTCTGAAAAAGGAACGGGTAAATTGCAGCCATTCTCCTGTATACCGCAATAATGAAAGTCCTGAAAAACACATTCTTGCCCGAACGGAAGTCCAGGTGAACATCAGATATTCAATTCGGTTCGTCTATCGTCGTTCACGCACAATCTTGCATGCGCTCGTTGAAACAGTTCAGTCCATTCTGTCTTTACTTGATGCAAAGACGAGTCGCTCCCATGTTTCCTCACTACACTGACACTTTTGGAAGAGTTAACAGGGAGAGGCCACGTCACGCTCTCAAGGAATTTGAAATTCAAACTTACACATCCGAGCTTCCATGCGATTAATTCACAAACCATGTCTATTTTTGGTAATGATATGTTTGCCGAGCTTGGCATTTAGGTTGCAAACGTTTCATCACCAAGCGAGGTGACATCATCAGTGCGTGAGCGTTTCAGCGTATAGTTTTTAATATGGCGTTTGGTGAAGTTGGATCGATGCCTACTCTTATATAGCTGAGTGGGTTGACCTACTGATCTGAATTCTGGTTGGTCGCTTTCTGTCGTGTTTGGCCTGACCCACCACTGGTTGATTTTGTCGCAATTGAGCTTTCACCTGGTGTCCGACTGGTTGTTCACTGGATTCCTTGAGCCGGAGTCTGATTGTCTGCTCTCTGTCGTTTGGGCTTACCAGTATTTGGAATTCATGACGTTTACGTCTCCTCAACTCCTTGAGTCGCATTGGTTCATAGGTTTTATCTAGTTTAATGTGTTTGTTTATTGAACCGGTTGATGAGTACCAAGCTTCGAGAAATTCTCTTGCATGTTTGGTATTTGCCTGAGTAAGGATTTCTGCGGTGTTCAAGTTGAAGGCGTGTCCAGTTTCGTCCTCGTGGGCGGAGATCAGGGAAAATTGATCGTGCCTCTTGATGGCCAGTTCGTGTTCATGTATTCGTGTTTATAATTTCCGTCCAGTTTGGCCGACGTAGCGTTGTCTACAGTTATTGCATTGGATTTTGTAAATGACGTTTCTTCTGTCGGCGGCTTTGGATTGTTCTTTTGGTTTTGACAGTATCCTTCGTAATGTTGCTGTTGGCTTGTGCGCTAGCGTGATACCGTGTGTTTTCAGTAGTCTTGCGGTCATTTCTGATACGGTTTTGATGTATGGTAGTGCAATTCGTTTTGTTGGTAGCTCAGCACTGTTGGGCCCTGTTGTGCTGTAATAGACTCCTTCTGATGAAATTTCGTGGGTATCCGTTGCGAAGAAATACTTGGTATAGGTAGTTTTCCTCCTTTCTCCGGAGCTCTATGGTGCTGCAGTGTGTTTCAGCCCGTTTGAACAGAGTTCGAATGCAGCCCCTTTTATGGCAGACTAGGTGGTTGCTGTGAAAACTAAGCAGTTGGTCGGTGTGTGTCTGCCGAGCCACCAACAAAACGAATTGCACTACCATCAACCCGAGCTACGAAAAACTCCACCACTGTTCCCATCCATCAGAAACATATCTAGTTTACTTACTTCAATGGTAAAGTCTCATCGTCAACCAGCACTGGCTCCAGTACTCTTTCTGAGTTGCGTTTATGTGGTCTCCTTTATCTTCGCATTATATCGCATTCTTGTCAGTGGAAAATCACACAAGTGCGATCAAATATACAAATAATGTGGTGTTGAATATATCTCATATATACATATATATCTCCTTCCCCTGGTCTGCTGGGCCGTTTGGCCGTGTCAGCAAGTCGGTCTGAATCTCTCAGTTTGTTTCTTGATGCACCCAAATATTAGCAGAGCAGTCAAAAACATAAATGTGCAGGATTTATGGCCTGGCAAATTTCGCTGCATATTATCAAGCGCATACTTCAGAAAAGAAGAATATAAAGCAGAAAACAGGGGTCAAATATAAAACCGAATCTACGAGGGGAACACACGACGGATTTATTCGCTAATCAGTGAACAGCATCATTACCATGCGAGTACTAAATTAACATCTAGACATCCAAGCGAGAGAAAATATCCCTAAAACAGATTTATTTCTGCGACTTGTGGGCGATGTGATGTGACTGATACTAAGGAAAATGCTGAAGAAGTTCTGACGATATTCAACAGACTGCATAGCAACCTAAAGTTAACCTATGAACATGAATGTAACAATTCCCTTCCGTTTTCCTTACTCGAAGGACTGAAGGTTCGGTATAACAATCAGTTTACCACAGGTGCATTTTGAATGGCCAATATCTACACGTGGCCCGTTGCACTCAAGACACAACCCAGTGATCTACAGCTGACTAATCAAGTTATCTTGAACAACGGGTACCCGCAATCACTGACCTGTAAGTTTTCTAAAGGAAAACCACACGTGCAAAAGGAGGTGGCGGTGCCAAAGATGAAGGTCTTTTTACAACTGCTGCTCAAAGGGATGATATCAGTACGCCGCCACAACGCCGATCGAAGGCCGCTCTATTACGGGCGTATGATACTGCATAGGTCGTGTTAGCCTACGCCACGAAGTGGGTGCCAGTTCCATCTCTAAAACCTTGGATGCCCCCGTTCGCCTGGTCTCAGTTCATTTGCCGACCTTCATGGACTTGCCAGGTCGATTACATTGGCGTGACGGGACGGCAGCTGAAGTTTCGGATCTGGGAACACATCCCAGCATGATTGAGGAGACACTTATCATAGATTTAAACTGATACGTGTGCGTGCACCAAGCAACCATCACCTTCTGGATAGCCATCAACAGGTGGATCCCACGTAGGCACTCACTGTTGTTTATGCAACTGATGAGCCCCGGTTGTTACGATATGCTGAGGCAGTTGGTCTGAGATTTTGGTGTCCTCGTCTGCGTATGCAGAAAGACTCTTTTGTTAGTTTAGCACTCCCATGGTAATTATGCTGTTGACTGATTAGTGAATAAACTCGTCGTATGTTCCCCTCATGGATTCGGTTTCAAATTTGACCCCTGTTTTCCGCCTCATAATCTTCTGTTCTGTAGCGTACATTTGAAAATATGCAGCGAAATTTGTCAAGCCACGTTTTTGACTGCTCTACTAAAATTTGTTTTAGGGAAATGCTACTATACACCCAACTGTGTTGACGTTCTGTTTCCGCTTACGGGAAATAACCAATAACAGAAATTCCCTAATGCCTGTTGCACTGTACATAACTGATTGATCTTCACCCAAAATGTTTTCTGTTAGATATCTGGGGATTACTTTGAACAAACTAAAGGGCAACTTCATTTTATCGATGTTTTCATCAAGTTCCAAAGGCTTTCCCTCTGTGTTCAGCGTCCAAATTCACCCTCCAATGCCTACCAACTGGTTAGTCGTTTCGTTGAGACTTGAGTGCTTACCTAATGAATGTACTGTTTATGTGGTTTTCTCTCTCTTTTATTTGACGTCAGGAGACTTTCCACTCTTTGCCAGATCTATAATGCATCTTTCCCGTTGCATTGATATTCCCCGTAAACAGTTCGTCGATTTTATTGTTATTCATCATTTCAAAATGTGCGATTAATTTTGTAACCCAGGCACTGAACATTCATATTCGGGGTGTACAAAACACTGTATTGATTTGACTTGATTTAACTGTCTTCTTTCAGAGGCGAATGATTGAAAAATCTACGTGCAGGCGAGTGATATATTTTAATGTAGATGATGTTCGAATTACATCAATCAAATCCCGGAATACCTAGTAGTGAGCTGACTGCACTGTTGTGTCCCCTACTGAAGGCCGAACAAACCAAAGGCCATATTGTTTGGGACTGTCGCTAATGCAAGAAATTATGCTTCTGCAAACGTCCACACCACTCACAACGCTTGGGATTTATGGGTTCCAATCCGATGGATCCGAGTTGCCAGTTGTTCGGCCGGATTTAGGGGATGACACCTCGTAAGAAAGGTTTGCGGTATTCTTATCATCAGTCTCACCCGAAACAGCTTACACACGTGTAGATTAAGCGCACACATGCACAACCACGCAGCTATTTTTCCTTGTTCACCCCTGAGATCCTCATGTGGTGACCTTAAGTGAACCGTGCCCCATATATCCTGTTGGTAACCGCCCTACACACCACGTGTTAAACATACAAACACGTGTCAGGGGATGACTACCTCACTGAAGCTTGCATAGTGTAAATTTGCAGGCTTAAATCGCTTGATAAGGGCTGGTTGAGAAGGTCGGAACGTTGCGAAACTGATGACCTTTTCGTTTTAATCGGCTGCGGCTTAACCAAGGAATTACTTAATAATCATAAACGAGATACTGGCTTAGTAACTAGAGCCGCGCCTGGATAATCGATGAGCTAATCATTTGAGGAAGGCCGCATCAGATGGAGACTACATTTTGCAAGATATCCGCACCGTGTTTAATACGAATGAAGTCAAACAGTTTGGGCGTCATGTTTAAAATGTTACTGACGTATGGATTCAGATTAACACGGCGTTACGAGTGATTTGTAATTTTCTGCGTTTCAACTACCTCAGTTCAATCACGTTGTACTTACAGGTGTCCAGCCAGCCAGTAACAAGAAACCGATCAGCTGTTAGGTTATTCGTAAACAGGAAAGTGAAAGCCGCCGAAGTGTAATCAAATATTCAACAACACTTCCACTTCACCTGTACCGTCTTGACACCACGAAGATGTAGAAACGACCATCTTAGTCTTTCAGTAAGCTTAAAGTCTTCAAAGCTGGTTCAAAGTGACAAATTACTTACCTTCTGACAAATATGCACACATTGTGTTCGGAACGAAAAGGCATGTAACATTATGGTAAACCTTCTTCCCAAAACTTCGGGAAATTAATAACAGACTACGTGAGTGGGGTAACTATACTCAGCTAACTTGGTGTACATAACCAAACACTGTGAGTAGTACTTATGAGTTCTAACTGCAAACAGAGTAGAAGATAAGCAACCATAGATTACAAATGATTTGAAATGTAAAAGATAGTCCAATATGAAGGGGAAAGTGAGAGGTCAGTCGGCTGAGTGCACGGCAAATGAGGGTGTGGTGCGCATGGTTGGATTGTTGGCGGGAAAATCCGTAATTCAGGGACGAAAACGCAATTACTTTCCAGTACGGTAATACTGATTTCAACAGCAGGCACTGAAGGTTTGCGTTGGTAACGAGAAGTTATATACCCATAGAATCCAACTAGGAGGGAAGACCGCGATCTCGGAAGATCAATTTTGAAGGCAGTATGAGAACGAAAATAGATAGGTAAAGAACATGTGAACCCAAATATAACAAGAATGTCTTCAGCCAGTTTGCCATTATGTGTGATATGTTTTCAACCAATAAGTTAAGAAAATATCGTTATGAGCAGGCCGTAATATTCTACGTCTTTTCACCTACGATGGTGTGAGTCAGGGGCGTCCCGGTTCAATGATTTCGAATTGAGCTGTCCTGACAGGAGTCACAGGAGGTGTTTGAAACATGTGATATTAAAGTTCACCCACAACTTTGTGTTGTGCCAATTTCACCGACTAAATTCGATATAGCTCACCGCGAAATCAGTTGATAAAGTCGGCTGACCGGGAATCAAATTAACTGGGGTTTTAGTCATCTTTATAAATCGTTTGTGCAAACTCTTGTGATTCTCATCAAACTTTGCATCAACAAGAACTATTCGATCGTTAGTTATGAAGGAAAAACGAAATCACGCTGATCAGCAGTATGGCATAGATCACAATATGCCGTTCAAGAGTGGTTGTGTTTGTGCGTGCTGAAAGTTTACATACGTGCCAGACATGGGTGGCAGCATTCGGTGGTTCACGCCTGGCCGGACTTCAGGAGGTTTTGAATTGGATGACCAGAGGAGGTGAAGGGCTGTACGCACCATTTTGACGCATATGAACCCTGACCATAAAGCCTGTAGGAAAAGATTCAGGCGACTACATTGAAATCGTTATGAATATCACGGATACTCAGGGAGGCCTAAAATTAATGAAGCTGGTAAGTTACTCACAAAATTTGCAAGAGGCGGATCGCGGTAGAGGTTGCAATACCACTATTCCCCTAACTTAGAACTCGAAGGATAGCATGGCCCAATTTCACATTTTGTTTTCCAAACTTTTACCAATCACAGTAGGGTTTTAGTAATACATGCAACGTTGTGAAAGTCTTCGCAAGTCCCCATTGAGAGCACAGGAGGTTTTCATACATTGCTGTTTTCACATATTATCTGACGCTCACCAAGATTCTCCCATTATCAGTATTACTAGATAAATACATCATCGAAGGAAGGATGGAAAGAACTGACAAACCCACAATGAATTCCAATGTTAGACAAACAACTTACACATAATATTGAGCTGTTCAGTTGGTGAAGTCTGTCATCCTGACAGGGATTTGGAACCCTAAGTATGTTAGCTAATATCCGAAAAATGGAGCAGTTCAGAAACTTGTTTGGTTAAGTTGGTCAAGCTGTTTGAGCCTGTTAGATGTTCCATCTGGCTAGCGTTGTTTCACCACCGGACACTGTACTTAACATGACAAGTATAAAGCTACTGCGTGTCAGTAATGTGTTCAGCAGTCGTCTGGTTGTTAAGCTGGATGAAAGTTTACGTTGTGTACAATCTGGAAGTGTACCGCACATTTCGCTCATCCTTGCGAAGGATGCAAGTGGATTTTAGGTTCGTTCTGTATTTCACGAACCTCTGATTACATTGAACGCGTAACAGAAGAGGCTACTATCTCTGGGGATTTCAAGTGGTCTTCTGGCGCCTATATCGAAGATGAGGCTGACGGCTGGTAACCATCATTAATAGTGAACAACGTCAGCTTCTCATACGGAACTATTGCAAGCGATTACTTTAAACAGTATTCTCTAAACAGCTTCTGTTTTAAAGCACCGGCGAAATAACTTAATGACCTAGGGCTTTCAGATACTTCAAAACTAAAGTTACTTCGACCTCCGAAGAAGTATAATCGTGAACGTCAAGATCGAACGCATTATCACTTGTCACAGATAAATGATCCAGCTCAGATCAAGTGACTTGTTTCTCAAAATGGTCAGCCCAGTTGCCCTTTTGCAACAAACTGTGAGTTTGTGATCAAACTTTTATAATCTAGCCTTATTAACTTTGCACTGACGGACAGTGAACCTACGGATTCGCTCAACAAATCTGCGACAAAATTTTCTTTCATTTCCTTAGATCGTTGCAAAAAGTAATCCTGGAGAACCCGGCACAGAATCTTCGTGCTTCACTTCAGGGCGATTAGTGTCCTGGTCGGTTACGTAGTGAATAATTTGAGGCTTGTTCGTAAACTCAGTTTTATTGGCAGTACTTTACGTCCGTCCCACCTGCGATACTATTTTGAAGCTGACATTTCCACAAGTGGCTTGCTCAGCTGTTGAGATTCCCGCCCAGTATTAGCGTAGTTCGTTTCGCCGCTGTGACCTTGGAAATTTGGCTGACTGTTGAAGGTTTCGTACAGTTGCTTTATTAAATCTCCATTCGAAAGTGTGTTTTTGAGAAGATAGTCTTAAAGCAAACAAAAGAGTGGCAGGTCACCAATATAGACAAAGCCTAAGTAGGTGTATCTGGTCTAAGATATCGACGGAGAGGCGCTTTTGGTAGTTGGTAACGATATGGATCATTTCCTTCCACTGACAGGTTGCATATCACCGTTCCCATACTACACACAATCAGCGTTTTGTTTCACTCGGGAGCTTCGATATTCGTGATCACGTTTGCAGCAGTCTGTCAGTTAGTACGCTTCGTCTGGACACCGAAAAAACAAACACACCGCTTTACCAAAGTATAAGGTCAACTTTTGCGCTGCTGTCATCAGCAAGCACAGTGCTGTCCGAGTTTTAGCCTATCTAGCACAGTCAACGAAAGAAACAGAACGAGCGCTCTCGGAAGTACCTTAACTGGTCTGTTATTGCATACTCAGACGTTACAAACGAACTACATCTTTCTGTCTTCTGGTGAGACACTCTATTCGAGATGTCAAGTCTGACGGCGTAGGGGCGGTCAATCTTTGGAATGCAACGGGTCGAGTTTTATCCTGCTTTGTAGTTCATTGCATCTTCTACTACAAACTGATCCTGAGATCCGGACTCACTGACAGCAGTGACGTGGACAAGGACTTTCTGGTACATCCAGGACTGTGTTCAAGTGTGAAAAAGCTGGAATCGTGTTTTGCACAAAAAGCATACCTCCTAATCTGGACTGGGAAGTACGCTAGTTTGAGAAGCTTGTGAAAAATGTGGGCGGTTACCAAACGCCTTGGTTTATACAGATTAAAACTACTAACTGGGATGAATAGGAAACTGAATGACGTTAACTTCTGGGCCGTTTATACTGTTGTATGAGCTCATCTTGGGAGAACTCATCCGCAAAATTCGGCCTTGAAACGGTATGGTTTAGCCGTGTCTACTTGGGACTGAAGTGAGTTTTTGCCACCCCGCCTCCTCAAAAAACACCAGTTCGTTGACAACGGAACCACATGTCATCCCTTTTATGTGCCCCATTTGGACGTACTCACGTCACTTTATTGCAATTCCACTCATGCATCATCAGAACGACAGTCTGAGAAGTGAACACAACGTACACTTGCGGATCGGAATAGAGATTTTATAATGGTTATTTCTTTAGCCATCTTTCTTGAATCAGCGAGATTGACCAGACATGTTATCTTCAGTTACATCGCCACGAAAATGTTTACCCCGCAGCATCTTGTAACAAACATCTGTGTTAGACCAAGCAGTAATACACTTTTAAACTTGAACACGTTCATGTTTGTTTTATAGGCAGAAAGGGTGAGATTACTACTTACAGAATTTCCATAAAGTTCTGCTTTATACGAACCTCTGACTACTTGCCTTTCAATTATGGAAGCGATTGGTAATCGTCCGAAGCTCTGCTTTCCTGTCAACCAGAAGTGAGCGGTTAGCCCTGAATTTATTCTCTTTAATTTCAGTTCTTTTTGTACATACTTCATTTCATTCGTTTTATCTTATGCAGTTGCTCAGGCTGAGCGCATAAATTAACCTTATCCGTTTATTGCCTGCTGAATGCAGTTGAATCCGCTGGGGGCAATGCGGATCACAACAGCCTCAGGGCAAACAGCAGCTTGCCTATTACAACGTGCATCCAACAATTTGATATAAACAGCCAAATTATAAACATACAGTTCGTCAGAAACAACAAATTTTCAACAGGTATCTTGTGTCCTTCCTTTATGTGGAGCTTTCTCAAAAAATAACGTATACAGAAGCTGATTTCCAAGCAATAACGTCGTCAGTGGTAATGGATCGATAATGCTGTTACACAAACCTCATAAACCGGTGAGGATAATTTTCTTTATCCACAAAAGAAAGTTCAGTAATATGAGATTGACAGTAGCCGACTGAAGTTGACTTACAATTTTGACAAAAGTCTCCATGCATGCCATAGGTTGTTTATCTAATTCACGATGATTGGAACCGTTGTTGTCGCTAGAGGCTACTAAACCCACGCCGATATGTTACCCTTAAACAGAGTCAGTACAGCGGTTCTAGATTTAAACATACGCTCTTTTTTGCTGTACTTTTAATCCACATTGAACATCACAAGCAATCAGTTGCATCTTCCACAATCCTACGGAAGTTTTCAGCCAGTTTTTTTCATAGAGAAGCGGAGTAATGGTAGTTTTGTTATCATTCTGGTTCGGCGGTACTGCATATCAAGGCCTCGACTGGGAATTGATCACCGACCACGCCTGCATGGAGCAGCCGAACAGTCCACTCTGTCATTCATCTCACATTATTCACGGTTTGTGTATCTGTTAAAAACACAGCTATATTTTATCTGCAAGTGTTACTCAGACTCAATAGTCACCACAAAAAAGACAGCAACTATCCTATAACTTTTAGGTGCCAAGCCTAAGATTAGGATTTCTCTTCCATTTGAAAGTAGGATAAAAAATTCTAGTCCGGTGCTTTTCCCTAAAAAGGTCTAGCTAAAAAGTCTATGGAACTGTGACCATCATGATTATTTGTGTGCGACGTTCAATTCACACGAACCAGTAGTCCGTTCCATTCAAAATTTCACAGGTACTTTTAATCAACCTGAATAAAATATAATCAGATTTTAAAAAACTGAGTTCCCTTGATCCAGTTCACCAATAGGGATAGAAGACATACATCGCGAGATGTTAAAATTTCGTTTACTCTCTTCAGTCACGAACGTAAAACATTAGAGTATATAGGACATGCGGTTGGCAAGACAATAAATATAAAAACATTCAACCATTGGGTTTACATGAAACAAAGACTGTCGTCAGTTCCAGCGCAGACAAACTGCGTGAGTCAACAGTTTATGCACACACAAGGCCGTTCGTGACTGAAGAGAGTAAACGATATGTTAACATCTCGCGATATATGTCTTATAATCAGATTTTATCAACTTATTCATGGTAATAAAAGTCCGTTTTTGTCTCAACCGCGATGTTTGTCTACAGAAGTGGTCTATAGCCAACCTCAACTGCTAACGCTTATGTAAACATTAGAGTTATAAATCACGAAACTTGTGGGGGCAATAGTTGCAGTTTTATCTTCAATCAAGTGAACAAAGTTTTATCAAGCCTCACGCCAAACCCGGCTTCTCTGTTGCTTAGGCACTTTCCATAATTTTGACTGACCGAGTTGTCTCCGGTCTTAGCCATTACCGATTTATACGTTTAGCAGTCATAATAAGAAAATCCGTTCCACTATACAGCAGCAATGGAGAAGTACTTCTAACTTCCGACAAAATTGTTGAAAGTTAACGAAAATGCGTTGCCTTCTTGATTGACCTCCGGTTTATTTGGGGACCTCGTTTTTAAGATACCGAGCGTAGAACCTAGCCAACTTCTATTCTGAGTATAGGCAGCATTCATACACTCAAAGGAGCAAATATGTCCGCAGCTTCAGCACCAGTCAACACTCTATTCGTACTTTCGAACACATCACTGTGTCATGTCATTGAGAAGAAATCCACAAAATGGCTCCTGAGACTGCTTTAAGTCACTGTAGAGATTTTGAGCAATTTACCTATTGCCGAAGCTCCAACCATTTAACACGTCATTCATGACCTGCGAACTTTTATTTGTTCTAAAACATGTAAGGATCTTTCTCATTAACCAAAATGGATAACACATAAATGCCAACTTTCCCATATGTAGGCTACTTTAACTCCTTAAATATTATTATTTACTCAACTCCGCTTGATTAAATAGCGTTACTCATAATCCGCATTGTTAGTCTTTTTATCAAAGTGAAAATTAGTAAACAAGCCAATCGTTAATCTTACAGTTCGTAGGTGAACCTAGGCATACATACATATAAAAAGGGTAGCTACCTCTGTTCAGTAGTCGCAGCAAACCAGATAGCAGATAACTTTACCAAGAGGTTTAATAGACAGGACCCATATTACTGCAGATCCGGACACTACAGCGGTTACGATTTCGGTATGTCTGAGAAGAACTTTCCCACGGTGCTGTAAACAAAAGACAGCTACTAGCTGCTTAATTCAGCACTGAGGTCAAAGCCTTCAAATATTATGAATCTTCGTCCACCTGGTTATCCTGAAATTTTCCTCAATTCGCCGCGGACACAGTACACATTAAATTATGGGGAAAATACTCTATCAACATGTGCGTCACGTTATTCCGCTAGTAAAGACAACGTTTTTGTAATGTTTCATGACGCACACGCACACACCGATTCCCTACAGCTAATTTCGCCCCTGTTTGAACTCAGCCATATATAGACTTAATTTGGATAGAATCGATAACCCTCCATGTTACGAGCTGTCCAACTTTGCTATTTTCACAGTGAAACGAAACTAGTGCGCGCCCAACGACTGTGATATTGCTCTTTTGATACAGTCTTAATGAGAAATGTAATATTGGTAGAACTCCAAAAGCTGATATATCTTCCACAAGCATTTGGTTGGGTGTCAGGTTCTAAGAGCATGGAATTTTGTACAACCATCCCAGAAATTTTGACTGTAACTTAAAACAGGACTTCTTTTCAGCGATAAATTTTATGAGCGATGGTAAAACCAGCTGTGTATTACTTAATTAAAGGTAAGAAAATATTGCAACTTTTTTCAGTCGAAAGAGTTAAAACAGTCTGTATCGTCTTCTTTCTTTGCTATTTCTTAGCCAGTTTTGCATATTATTCAGTAAGTTCAACAACTGTTGAACGTGACAATTCTGTGAATTAAGTCACGCATTTTTAGTTGATCAAATTTGGTTTGGATCGAATGCAAGACTAACACACTTATCTCAGAGTTTTCCGCCCGAACGCTTTCATTTTAGGAAAGTTATTGGAAATGCAAAACTCATGGTTAAACAAACAAGACAAGTGCCAGGAAAGAGTTACCCCAGAACCAGTCAAAAAATCAGCCCAGAGATTAACCTCGTGCGCAGGCACATTTTTATGATGCACAGTGCAGCCTTCTGTCATCACTTACCGAGACCAGAAAAACTTCCAACGTACACATTTCAGCGTAGCAATCAGTCTTCATAGCCTGCACCTGTTCTGTCCTTCTAAAAAGGAACAAAACGTAACAGCCCTTTTTTGGTTGACATTAGCGATTGATTTTCTTCTAGAGCAGAACTAAAAAGTTTGATCATTTTGAGCTTTGGGACTATAGCAGCGTCTTACGTGGACAACAAAACCTCACATACGGCATTGCGACTGGCAGAAGCTGCCTGAGTTTTCTCTTTAAAATCCAGCGCGAAACTTTTAACAGAACTGTATTTTGGTCGTATAAGGTGGCCCATCAGACATGTATTCTGTCAAGGTGAGGGTGACGGTGTATAATGTCATGATTGCAGGCACCTTCAAATGCCGAATTATTTTCAGTCATCCGTCAAAGCTACCTTGACGATTGTAAGATATCCGCACCAAATTTAATACGAATAAAGTTGAACAGTTTGGGCGTCGTGTTTAAAATGTTACTGATAAACAGATTGGGAATAACACAACGTTACGAGCGAGCTGTAGTACTCTACGTTTCAACCACCTCGGGTGGCCTTCCTCAGGAGTGTTATAATCGATTACAACACTCCTGAGGAAGGCCTCTGTTGTAATCGATTACAACACTCCTGAGGAAGGCCACCCGAGGTGGTTGAAACGTAGAGTATTACAACTTGCTCGTAACGTTGTGTTATTCCCAATCTATTTATCAATACCTTGACGATGGTTATGTTTGACTGATTGTTAATACTACTGGGTGTCTGACGTCGAACGCTATTAACCTCGGCTTTGCAGTCCACAGTTGTTTGCTCAGGAGGAGGTTGATTGTCGATGATATTGCTAACTTTTTTAAGACAACTGTACACACTCAAACGCTGACCAAAGTAACACAAACCTTCAACGCAGACCAACATTACAACAAACCGGATGAAGACGCGGCTAGCTGACAGTCGAAAATAGCTTGTTGCCGTCATTTGAGGGGTTCAATTCTAGCTAAAACAAATCCGTTTGCATGCACATTACTAGAAACAAGCTAAATCACGAAAATTTCCTAGCCTCTGACTTGTGTATTAACTATAAAATGAATGGAGGTGGTCAAGAGGGAATCACTGTTAAAAAATGTCAACGCGTTGTTGCTGCTGTTGTTCAAACAGAGTACTGGACAGGTTTGAGCCAAAAAGTACTATCGCTCAAAGGGACTTGTTAAAACCTGTATGGACACACCTGCATGATTCACGAATTTCAGCCAAACACGCTTCGTGTTTAAGTTTTATTAACACTGTTAAGCTGGGAACCAAATAATCAGTCTTCGCTAACTATTCACGACATTCTTCAACACAGTCTGGCCTTTTCGTCATCTTAAAAAAAAAACGAAATTAGCGCACTAAAAATTCCAGAAATCGTGTTAATTTCAATATTCCCCAGATCTTTCGTGGGTTGAAGTAGATTTATGTCCTACTTGTTAATTAACCCTTTGAAAGAAGCATTTTGATCAAAGATACAACTGCCATGGTCTGGATGTATCCAAAGGATATTTCTTACGGCATATTTTGAATAAATTCACTCTGGGAGGAACGACTGTTTCCGTTCGATATTCAATATCTAAATAACCAAGCACTTATGCTCTATTTCTCTATCAAAGCTTGTTGTCGCACTATCGACAGCCTAGCTAATTCACAAAGCATACCATGTAGCAAATATGCAATGAAATCCACTTGCTTCGTCTTCTAGTTCAACTTTATGCCGGGAAATATGACGAGAACAGTAATATTACGGGCACATGCATTAGTGGGACTGAAAATCTCAAACCAATGGAATGATTTCCTTTGCTGATCAAAAGTTATATGTATTACAGCGGGTTACCAGTTATTTTGTTCACATCAGTCAAAAATAGAAAATACCAAACAAGTGGAGACAGTTAGTGAATGAGGAGTCATAAATTTGTACCAGCTATTATGTATTGACCACTATCAGCAACCAGGTGGGTTACTTCAACCGCAACTGCGTAAATAATGCTGGTCAATAGACTCACTTCAGCAGAAATCTTCCTCAGAAGGTGAAATGCTGGTAGTTAACTGGTGACAATCATGGAACATATCTGTCGGAATATTCCCCTCGTGCTACTTCACTATCAGTACAACTAAAGTGGCGTGTATTAAAAGTCGTTTCAGCGAAACAACAGAGAAACACTTTTTTGGCGAGCTTGTTCGATAGACTAATTACATTTGTACGACGTTTCTGTCATCCTTGCTAACAACTCTATTAGATGACACCTTTCGTGAAATATCACCTTACTTTGCAGAACTATGACACCACCCGGGATTGTGAGGCTGACTGAGTTTGTGTACATTTTCCAGAAGCTGTTTTGATATCCACAACAATCTGCAGATCCCAGTGAGTCCGAGATAAGTGCCCAAAATACCTCACGGTGAGTAAGTAAGTAAAACATATTACTTAATTTTACACTTAGCCGTGAATTGCCACATGATGGCGGGAACAACCGCAGTCCTTTTAGCTTGTAAAGGTCGAGTTAGCAGTGATAAATAGTTCCACAAAGTCTAATAAACACAGCGCCTTGCTGTTCATCTATTGGGAGCCTTTACGTCTGAGCCTTTCTGTAAAGCACTGCGAGCTTCGGTCGGGTCTCCTACTCATACCCTGCACGAGTGTGCGACCTTTTTAAAATCTAACGGCTCTAACGAAAGACGGTGTAGACGTAGATTCAGCTCTATACTGCTGAAGGCTCACGGACTGCGACTTAAGCAGAACAACCCTGCATCTTGAGTTGTTGTTTCCGAACGTAACAAATAAGGACCATAAGGGAATGTTGATCAAAATTTCCATTTCTGTCCATCTAGTCATCTCAGTAAGTAAGCAAGTAGGCGGCTTTCTGACTGCAGACAGCATGAATGGACGCAGTTCAAGTTTAGTTCAAGTTCAGGGTGACGCAAACTAACACGGAGAGAACAGCATCTTTATAAATTTATTTCCTACTGCATGCAAAAGGTTACTGGTCTTTAAGCACTTTGCAGAATGCTGATAACATGCTTCCCCCATGCTGAGAAAGCAGTGTTGTACTTACATCTTCGAGTTAACATTTTTCAAATAACACTTCATTAGAGGACGGATTAGTCGCTGGCTAACGAACTTACTAGCTGTTACAATGTCTAAGAAAACAGTCCAATGTAAATTCCCATTCAACGAAGATGCAACTTGAAAACATTTGTGAGAATATAGAACATCAGTCTTGCACTGGTTTACAGTGCAGTAAAGCCGATATTATCCCCAAAGACCACCCGTTTTCTCATTCCTAATTAAAAGCGAATTTATCCGTATTTCACGCTGTCTCCCGTTATTTTTTATCCTTGAGGCTTCCTACATCAACTCAAACATTTGCATGATTACAAGAAGATAAACACCTCAAAATATGATGTAGGAACTTACGTTTATTGCGGTTGACTGTTACCACTATATCGAGTTCTACTTCTCAATGAAGCACTAAGAATTGGATGAGATGATTTAACTTCGAACTATATCACAGACTACTTTAAGTGATTCCTTAAAACCCTATGTCAAGCATCACAGTGGCAAGAAGAATTCTAACTCAAATTCCACAGTTTTCTTTATAACTGACCGTATGCCACAATGCCATTCACTAAGCTTCTGAAAGACTAAGGTGACATTGTATTGCATAGAAGAAATGCTCTCACCGTCGCACTCCACGTGGCCTGGAAAAGAACTCACAAGTACAAAACGTCATTGTGCAGTTGGATCTATACGAATTGACCATTGTGAGAAGGCGTGAACGTGGTCGTTCTTCGTCACAGTCTGATGGCTCACAACATGAACGGTATAAGATCATTTGCCACCAAACCGTCTAATTTGACAGCAGAGGGGCCGAACGATGCGTCACTACTGTCATATGTATAACGAAGGCACACACGGATAGCGACTCGTTCAAAGGGAGTTCAAGATATACTGTATACTGCTGGTGAGTAGCACAGGATATTGAGCTATGCAAAGCCAAACACCACTCACAATTACTGGTAGCTGTCGCATTCCCCGAGATATTTTAATCAGCCCATTTTGTCTCCTGTTAAAGCGACGGGATAGTCGCAGAATTACGCGCAAACAAATGTGGCTAAGCGCCCTCATATGACAATTTAATGTTGCTTAATGTGAAATCACTGGAACAGTGGTTAACAGGGTTGTCTTCAAAAGGGGCTGACTGAAGACTTCATGGGAATGCGACAGCTGCAATCGGTTGTAAATGATTCCCAATTTGTGTGCCATGTATCCGAAAATCAAAGAAGAGTACGGTAATAGTCATCAAGTGTTAATTTAGCTTTATTTTATTGTTTCGGAGACTGGCGTTCCACAGTGATTGAAAGACTGTTGGGGACGAGAATCTCAAACCTCTGGAACCCACTTTAAACATTCTGGATTCAAATTTTTCTGCAACCGTTGGACAGCCTCTAACAGAAAATCGACTAACGTCCTGAACAAATCATCTAACCTTGTAAATTCAAACTTCGGTGAAAATAACAGATTTTGTCGAAATGAATTGTTAGACTAATACTCGGCGAGATGCTGAACATTTACATTGTTCAAAAAATTCAATAACTGAACCACTTTCGTCCAAATGTGACGCGAATTGGTTAACTAAATTAAGTTAAAACATGCTAGTTGATTATAGGGAGATTATAGAGGAGTGTAGGTCCATTAGTTATGAGACAGTTCAGCACACTAAGTTCTGCAGAAAAAATTACCGGAAATTCCGACAAATCAACCTTTCTGTTAAAGATAGCTACAAAGACGTTCTGAAATCATCATCCTCATCTCTAGTCACAAAGAGCTTATGAAATGTGGAACATATATATCTGTATATTTGCGTAGTTTCCACGCAATCTCCTTGTTGTGATTTAACAAACTTTTCCACGTCCGGGGAATTTCGGATGATTAGTGACTTCCACAGTTTGTTTCGTTTGTCTGTACAGCTTATGGTCTGTTTAGTTACATTAAGTAAATGCTTCCCTAAGTAAATGCTTCCAAAGCTAAAACCATGAGGTTGAAAGTGATAAGCCCAAGCTGTCATTGGTGTTAAACACTTAGTTCACACACTGAACTCGCCACTTATTCAGTAGTGTCAAGATGATTGTATTGCTTGTTAACATTTGTTTAATAATTCCGTCATACTTGTGAAATACTGAAGAAAGCTGTGTACACTCACGAAGTCCCACCTTGTTCTTCATTGCATATTTCATTTGACAGCTATTTCCAAGTTTATTTTTGGTCTTAACTATATATTTGAACAGAACTCTGCTTGAGGCGCTGTCACTAGGACCGAACTTTTGTTGTCCACTTCGTTAGAACAACCAGCTTGATTTAGAAGTTCAATTTGAATATTTGTATGATCAGTTAGCTGCCCTAACTCCGTCGTCAGTTATAAACGAAGAGAGACTAAAATCAACGTTGGTGAACTCGTGCTATCAGTATCTTAACTACATGCCGCAAGTAAAACAGCTCTTAACGAAGCAACATTTAGATGTATTGAAGTGTTTACAAAAGAACGCGCGTATAATGCTGTCCAGACCGGACAAAGGAACAGGAGTCGTTTTGATGAACAGGAGTCGTTTTGATGAACAGGATTGATTACGTTAGCAAAATGAACGATATACTAGCTGATAGCTCAAAATTCACGAAGATGAGTACGGAGAAAGACAAAACACCAGTTATAGAAAAAGCAACATCTGGAACGTTGCGCGTAATGAAACAGAAGGGGATAATTGACCCGGCCACTTTCGAGCGTATCCGTGCCACTGGAACAAAAATCTCCGGGTTATACGGTCTGCCTAAAGTGCACAAAGTAGGCGTGCTTTTGAGGCCTTATCATGCTCTGGCTAAATGGTTTGCCCGTCTGCTCGAACCTATCAGGTTAGAGTTGGCAAAACAGCCTCCGGGATACGTTTCACTTCATTGACGCAATCCAAGACCTGAACCTAAACAACCAAAGAAAGTTCTCGCTCGATGTTGCCTCGCTATTTACGAACGTGCCTCTAAAAGAGACAATTGACTACTTATGCGATTACATCGAACGTAACAACAAACACGTGGGCATCCCAAAAGATGAACTAAGAGAACTGCTGGTGCTCTGTACAAGTAAGGTTCAGTTTTTGTTCAACAACGCGATCTACCGACAGAGAGATGGAGTGGCAATGGGCTCGCCTCTAGGTCCCCTGTTAGCTGACGTTTTCATGAGTAAACTAGAAACTAACCAATTGGATGCGGTCATCGACCAATTTGCATTTTACAAACGCTATGTTGATGATATTTTTTGCGTTATCAACGAGAATGCTAACATGGACAGAGTTATGACAGCTTTTAACTCCGCTCATAGCAGCATTAAATTCACCAAGGAGTCAGAGAACAATGGTGAAATAAACTTTTTGGATGTTCGTATAGTAAGAAGGGAAGATGGCTCAATCCGACGAACTGTGTACAGAAAACAGACTTGGAACGGCCAGTACATTCACTTCGACAGTTTTGTTCCGCTAAATCAAAAGCGGAACCTCATAAGATGCCTGACGGGTAGAGCGTTAAATATCTGCACCTCTGACACTTTACAAGCTGAGCTAGACTTTCTACAAGAAGTGTCCATGCAGAATAGTTACCCAGTGCGTTTCATTCAGAAAGCGATACAGGCGGTAGAGTTAAAACTTAAGGCACCCTCTGTGAATAAGAAACTTATGTTTGTTAGTCTTCCTTTCAAGGGAGATCCTATGGCCGAAGTTATCTCCAGAAAGCTAAGAAAGTCAATCGAAACAAACTAACTTGCCGCTCAATTGTGTATCAGTTTCCGTTCAATACCCGTTATCATGTCACAACTCAAGGACAAACTTCCATGTTTTACAAGCAATTATTGTGTGTACTCATTTGTTTGCTCGTGTCGAGCATCATATATTGGTCGTACTACAAGGCGATCGTCGGACAGAGTGCGTGAACACCATCCTGCGTGGTTGAACAGTGGTGTAATTAAAACGGTTTCAAGCGCGATTGTCGCTCATTTGACCGACTCCAATCATTCTGTCAGTAAGAAAGATGCTTTTCGGATTGTCTACCGAGTGCCAAGGAATCGATCAAAAATGGTGAGATTTCGAATGTTGACCGTTGCCGAAGCCATCAGCATCCGATTGCGCAACCCTGACCTATGCGCTCAGAAAAAGTTCATGAGAACACAACCTCCCCTGGCCCACAATCAATCAAGCCCATGATTTGGAATAGTGATAACGTAACTGACAACAAACATGTCGTCCTTGACCTATATTGACCGTTTAGCTGACTCACACTAGTCACCGTTTCCATATTTATTGTGTTGTAGTTAGCCTGATGATCAAACACAGAAAACAGGTCTTGTTCGCTACTCTGTAGTTCCCATGACTTTAGTGGGTAATTTCGACCGAATTAACTATATTTGCATATTTCCTGAATTCCTCTGGAACCAGTGATGGTAATCTCAGTCATTATCATCTGGATTCTATCGTTTTAATCAGCTCATTTGTTAAACAACCGTTTGTGAGGACTTTAACAATCAGTGCCATTCCTTGCTTGCTTAGTGCGATACTTGATTGATTTATATGTCAGATGGAGGATGATTATCACTTGACACCTCTTCTTCAAAGCTACATAAAATTTAAATATTTTGATCGCCGTAGTGACGTTTTCGTAACCCATGAGATCATCCTGTTTACCAGATTATCTTAGCTAACATTAATGCGTTAATAGACTATGCCTGAAACAGCGTTGAATTGAATCTACCCGGACAGAACAGCGTTGAATTCAATCTACCCGGACAGAACAAACAACTATAATCCTCCTGCAACTCCCTGTTTCAGTTGAGCAAACGAGACGGTTCGCACGTTTACATACATAGCAGTTTACCAAAGGCTTTTAAGTGGGCGAGGGAGACGGGTAGAGGATTTGTGTAGTTTGTATCAACATGATAAAATGGTTTGTAAATCTTATCAGCGGTTTTGAATTGCATTCCTTGCTGTTCTGTAAACTAAATTTGCTGGCCGGTTCTCAGTGTGAACGATCACGCGTTAAACATCTGTGTTGTGATGTTTTTTTACCGAGCGAGACATCAGTGTGAAAAATGAATAATCACCCTCTGGCTAAATTGCATTACGGTATGCTTTTATACTTTAATTCTTTGTCATTATTTTCTCCAGACAGTTTTTACTGATATGCTGTGAGCTGATTACAGACAAAACTTTCTTCACTATTCCATTGAACTAATTAGACAGACAGTATTTCTTCCGTGAAGGCGGGTGGCATAGATTCTTGTGTAGCCCGCACTCCATGGGAGCATCAAGGTACGACAGTTCCTGCTGCCAAAAACTCTCCAAGTTTGCATCCAATTTCACTTTAAATATTTTACGCTATTCCTGATACACGGAAGAACACAAAAGACTATTCCAGCAGTTGACTACTTCACGAGAGAAGAGTTAGACTGAAGGCGATTTTGTACAGTTTGCTTCCTTAAAGGCAACTGATGTCCACACCTCCTGTTGTCATTCCTGTCATTCCCAGCTCCGAACCTACTTAATCCCCCAGTATTTTGCGGACCTACAACAAATCTTCCCTCGCAAGCCTTTCTTTACAACAATTCCCATGGCCGTTCTTTGAACTACCCAAGGTATTGCACCTCCCTATTAGTTGGGGGACAGGCCGCCGTCCCTAACGCTTTTGGTGAACACAATTTTGAAGGTTTTTTCGTGCGTCTTTTGAAAGAGCGTTTGATTATTTCCAGCGCATCACGAGCTGACGTAGGTGTTCCATCTGTGTTGTTCTGCGTCTTAACTCGTGCTGAGACGGTAAAACTCAGGTCGTGTTCACCTCCTGTTTATCTCAACAACTGTCAGTCCCTGCACTTCGCACCCATTCCTTTCACCCCCCAAATGCGCATATGTGGACAAACTTAGAAGTTCATTGGTAAAGTCCATCAGAGAGCCCACTCCATCCGTTGAGCACTGGCGGTCTGTGGAGCATCCAGATCTTCTGTCGACTTAATGAGGAGCCGGACTTTGATGTCATCAATGTACGCCAAGCCTGATGATTAAGATGTCTAGAGGATTACTGGTAAGAACCAAAAAGAGCTGTGGAACGAAGATTGCGCCGTGCTAAACCCCACTGGATACCTGTCGCAAGAAGCAGTGGGTTCCGGCCACCCTAATCGAGTAAGCATTATCCCGAAATAAGTCCTTTATCCAGCACAAGGCGGGGCCGGTTACGCCAAATAAGTCGAACTTGATTAGGAGCCCCCCATGTGCAATCTTGTCAGAAGCTTTGTTAAAGTCCGTAAAGGTGACATTCATTGGCATACCACTAGCCTTAGCCTCAAACTACTGTTCTTTCACCAAAAGTACGCTGGTCCAACAGGAACGGACTCGGTGAAGTCCTTTTAGGCAAGGATGTGGCAACTTGTTTGCCTGTAGGTACGTCTATAGCACACATAGCAGAAATGACTACTCATTCCAGGGCCCGCATTCTCCACCCCAGTTGACTTTGCACACCCTGAGGATCTCCGTTTATTACTGTCTCGTAGTGCATCCGCAGTAGTTTTTTAACTCTTGCTTTCACTATGCTCCAGACATTCTTAATCGGATTCAACATTGCGGAATAGGGTGGCAATTGTAAGATTTGTCCTCCATTGTATAACTCCTCAGCAAACACACCTTACAGATCGGTGTGACACGGTGCGTTGTCGCATATCAGCACAATGTTTGACATGTGTGTACTGATCTTCATCTGATCTAGCAGAGTTCGCAGCCAGCCCCTGCAATCGCTGCTGTTGTATGCTCTCCGCCTCGTCGTATAGCCTACTGTCGAGCTTGGTGTCATAGCTGCAATCAGATGACGATTACGGCCTAGGCTGTTTGTTACAGAGACGCATGCTCTCGTTCCTTTTAATGAACGTCCCAGCGACCTCGTACAGAACAAATTGAAGTTTGTCTCATCTATCCAGAAAATAGTCTTTGCAGTTACATAAAACTCCATCAGTCGATATGCAAACAGTTGCCGTAACTCCAGATTCTTATTTGAGTTCACACCAATGGGTACGTGGTGCAGTTTCTTGACAGTTATGCATCGACCATCCAAGTATCGACTAATCGTTGTGGTCGACAACTCCTTCTCGAACTCAGCCTTGACGCGCAATCAAAAATTGCAGTGTAATCGTTGGGTCCACGAAAATCCACTCTAACGACATATCGATCTCTGATTCTGAGAGAATCTTGCTTCTCTGTCCTTTACGAGGCTGAGCTTCATAACCGATGCAATCCACATGCAGCCACTTGTAAGCGGTATTACACCTGACTCTGTTCAGAAGGGCAACCGTGCGCCAGTTATCGCCCCTTTCAAATGCTTTGATAATACGTCTGCGTGTTTTGAGACTGATGCAAGTGTACTTGCGTCCGCCAGCCATGTATGCGAGAGAACTAATGAAAATGTTCTCACAAACTGGTTCACTCTCACATTACAGCTCGAAGTCTACCACGACTCTAAACCTCACTCCTATTGGACGTGAGGTCCACAGACACCCCTAAATACTCGCAACCCTTTACCTGTCAAGGGAACCAATACGGCTAGCGGTTTGATGAATTAGTAGGAACAGGGTCAGATGATCTGTGCTCCACATTGACCGCTAACCCCTTTCTCATTAAGCAAATCCGTTGACACCCCTCGAATAACCCAAACCATTTCCTCTATCAAAATAGCCAATGTGAAGCATTCTAACTAAGAATGGTCGTTCCTTACGGTTAGTTGGGCCAGTCGCGTTCTTGCCGTTACTTCCAAGAATCTACGGTGGAAATTCTAATTCACCAAAGTGATTTGCTTTAGCATGTAATGGAAAATCTTGTGCCTAAAATGGAAACAGATATGGGAAATTGTATTGTCACCCGTCCAGAAAACGCTGAACGGCTATCCCAACAACAGAGATGAAGTTCATTAGTCAGTAGCTGACTGGCAGCTTATGACTGCCTCCTTTATGTGTGAGACAGACGAGTGCCCTTCTCTATTCCGTCAGAATGCAACCTTGTTGCTAAAACGAAGTGAACATTCCAGATAGTGGGGCTACACGGACCTCCGCAATTTCCATCAGTTCTAGTGGATGCAAACCATCCGTGCCGAGTGAATTCCGGGTGGTGAAATTTCTCAGCTCATCCCGAGTCCCCTCTTCTCTGATATCTTCGTTGGATACCGAGACCTCGGGAGCATATGAAGGAACTAGACACGCCTCAACACAGTACATTGTAGCGTGATAAGCCGTCAGAACCTTCGCTTTCGTCTCTACAGTTTTTACTTCCCCAAATCCTCTTACAAGCGTAGGAATATCTGTACTTGCTTTCGACCGTTTCCACAACTGTGCGTGTAAGCTTTTTGGGCTTACCACTGAATGCTCTGCAACAGGATCCACTATATTGTGCATTTATCCATTCTATGAACTGCTACACTTTTCGCAAGCGTTTCTGTGGCTATTTTTTATCGGCAGCGGCCATGGCCGGAATATCCTTTTATATGTGCATACCCCCTCCACCCCTCATATAAGATCTCTCAGAACGAACGAAGTGGTATCCAGGACTAACCAGTCAACCCTGAGGGACCAACCCCCTAGGGAAAGTTCTGTTGAGTGCTACCAGCGTCGGCTAGTATTAGCGTGTCCAACATTATGATTCTTCTCGCTTGTTCGACATACTCTGAACGTTTTCATGCATTCTCAGTTCTGGCGATATGCCCACGGTCGCGCTACCAGGATCGTTACGTAGCTGAAATGGCATCGGTGCCAATTTCCCTGAACGTGAATTAGCGGAACCCAAATGGGTTTCGGCTTCCGGCAAACTATCCGAAAATGCTGAATGAACAAGCCTTGTTCACAATTATCCCTACCTTCTCGCAATTTTCATAGGACCCTCATGAGACGTTCTCTATCCTCCGGAGAAAAATGACACTAAACTTGAGCAGTTTCTACTGCAGCCCGTGCGCGATGTGAAGGGCTGATATATATTCATTTTCGTAGACTTTACTATCTTCAGCTGTCAAGGGTAAACTTCAGAGATTCTCAGGCGCCGACCTAGTTGAAATACGGCTATTGGAGTTACGCTTGTTGCAAGTCTCTCTTCACCCTTATTGAACATGCTTCTCAAAAGCCGGCCGGAAATTGAAGAGGTCATGACTTGGTCGGCGCCATGGTTTATTTTCATCATATTTAGGAGCAATAGCCATAATAATGCATGTCTCTTTTGGCAGTAGCCGTGTTCTGAATTCGTCGGTGGTAGTTTAGCTGGTGCTGTCTTCATGGGGACTGCCGCAGTAAGAAACGAATGGAAAGTTAGTATCAGGAATCGGACACACTCTTCGATTCCTTAATCTCTTCACAAGCAGTGTCTTTTGTTCGTTTGTTTCCTACACGACACTTCCACCCCCAATGCACCAGTAGCAACCCGCATAAATGGTGGTCTGGTAATATCAGGGGAAGTAGAGTCTCTAACGTCCAGTTGTATCCCCCTCGGGACTCTTTCGCTAGCTTACCATATGTATTTGTATTGCCCTCAGACAGAACCTTCTGCGGGTGATTTAACCTGGCAACTACGAGGCAACACTTGAGACAGCAAAAGCTAATCGAATCCAAGCGACAGCTTCTGAGATAGTTGTCTGGCTCTGCAATTATTGAATCGCATGTGCGATGGAACTAATTGTCACAAATTTCCTGGTTTAAAGCTTGAATACGTTTTCCGGAGTGTTCCTCGCACCTGAGATAGGACCAGTACTGGTCTGACCGGCTGTAATTCATTTCTTGGAAAACCTGGGGAAAATGTGTCACCAGTCAGTGAACCCCAGTATTGACTTTACTTTAAGGGGAATAAGGATTGACTTAGTTCCCCGAACTCGTTTTTTACCTTTAAAAGCTGAAAAATTTACACTACGCGGGAAAATTAAGGTCATGAGTCCGACAGTATCAGATAATAGTGATTTTTTCAATATTGCGACCACAAAGTTAGACAATAAATATGAATCGAATTTTATATCGCAACCCATAAATGGATTAAGAATTTAGTGCACTCATCTTCCAGACTTTCGATTTTCAGAATAACGTTTGTCATCCTGGACCATGTGTGACAAAACAGCCGGTGTACGCTGTACTCGTTGTGTGTTGCGAGGACTGGTCAAAACAAACACAAGATGTTTGGTGGTTATCTGCTATTGACAGTCTTTGCTTACACTTAACTGTTTTGCGTTTGATGGACTTAAAACGAAAGCAATGAGACTATCAAATGACGGGTATTTAGTGATAACAATCTCAGTGGCTTTTTGCTCAATATTTTCTATCGTCATTCGTTTGGCTGGCGCGAAAGCGTTCTTCAGTGCAATACACCCTTGAATTATATAACCTTACTTTTGAAGTAAGCAATGTAGGTGACAGATAAAAGTACGAAACAGCAAGCTAGGAAGCATGCCCCATGTTGGAAAATCAACGTTCCTGAGGAATCATGTTTAAAGAGGCTGTAGAGTGCAGTATAAAATCGCAACTGGTGAAGCCTCTATGAAGAAACTGTCGCATGCTTTTGGCGCTCTCTACCACTGCACTGGGCTTTGAGATGAGTTTATGAATGCACAATTTTATATTGGAACTTACGGGAAATATAAATTTCTTCTAATTTTCCGTAGTAACACTCAACCCTGTACTTTACGAACATCATCAGAGCATAAAGAAGATATTACGACATGTCAACACTTCATTTACTCTCATCAGTCGCAGTCGTACAACAGGTCAGTTATATACATCATAAAAATATGGACAAACAGGGACTAGACACGTCTGCAACCAAACCAAGTATTATGTCATCAGGACCATGCCAACCCGATAGGTTATCACAACCACTTTTGTGCACATAATATCCGTTGGCAAGTTCGGATTATTTGTTGTTACTACTAATATTATTACGTGAATGTTTTGGTTATGCTGTTTACACGAGTTTATTTATTCCTCTTGTCTTAAAGCTACTCTCAGGCTACTTATCAACTTTCGTTTATTTCCGCGTGCTTCAGTGTAAGATCGATATATTGTCTGTATCGTTAGTTCTTTCCTCGACTAGTTTAAAATTTGAATAATATGGGTACTAGTGTGTTGCCGGGTTTCCTGACCGTTTCACATGTTGTGTTTATTTGTACGGTATTTTTCTTTTTGTCCAAACTATACAGTGTACATCCCGTTCGTTGGCTCTGTTGTCCCGTCACCGGTACCTGTTCCTGACCTTGTCTATTTGCGGGAATTTGTTATTGTTGTTGCAAACGAACAGCTTCCGCTAACAATTCCTGTAGTAGCATAAATTCCGAGTCGGCTTCAACTGTTCAAAATGAAGGGTTTTGGTATATTGGGTTGTAATGATTATCATACTCTTGATACGTGTATGAAACCAATACGTCTTAAGCACTGAAAGGAGTAATAGGCTGTTACCGACTGTCTCGTTTACTCGTGCCGTTTTACATTAACAGCACATACATTTAAGGGCGTGGTAATTGTAACATGCAGACCAGTCGCATTCGCCCTGACTGACCATGGCACTTGTGCACCGGATTTGGGGCAATGTGGAGGCACCGGAGAACAGCGCTCCTCCGAAATAGGGGTTCCAACAAAAGTCCTGTGAAAGGAAACAATATGAACAAGCACGAGCCAAAGGCCCAGTAAGCTATGTACACGACTTACACAAACGTAAACTAAAACGGCACCGACAACACAGCGGCACGTCTCGTTACGTGATTCAAGTTCAATTCGTGCGTGCTCGCTGGTTTCGGTTGCGCGTTACAGTAACTGATAACTCCTGTTCTACTATGTGATTTATGACAATACGCTTTTATATATAACCTGAAGTTGATAAGTGCGCTCCAAAATCGGGTAGCTTACCTGTGTAAACCAGCGTTTCTAACCACAGAAAATTGATTACCGATGGATGACTAGGTGAGCGCTTTTAAAGGACTTTTTTAACAGAACACTCCATAGTGCTCTTTGGACAACGTGCTTAGCGTTTCCCCAAGTACCATCAAGAACATGAGTAAATATGATGGTTTAATAGAACAGTAAGTTATTGAAAGCGCAATCGTAAACAGGTGACATTTTAAACTGGGTCAGAAGGTCGGTGAGGTCAGTAACGCCACATCTGAATGGCTTACGTGTGTGCGTAAAACCTTGGGGAATGCCCTACTGTAAAAATATCATGTGCACTAAGGCGGTGCATTCCGCCAAACTCCCATAAGCCGCAGGTTTCTGAGCATAGAACATTTTACTCGATTCATGGACTTGTGTTTACATAAGACTAGAAAGTTTTCCCAAGGTTTAGATCTGTTCCCTTAGATACGCGGTAAACGAATGGCTTGTCTGAGACAAATTACCTGTTAGCGGTAGTCACTCAATATGACAATAACAATATTTTAAAATCTGACAAAACCAGTTGACTTTATTGTTGTTTGTTGGGGATGACAGCGCATGTTTTCACATTTTGGTGTAATGCTGCTAGCGAAGGACCAACACTGCTACTTTGAAATGGCTTGGGTTGGAAAGCATGGATCCCATAATTCTCGAGCTTTTAAAATGTTGGATATGTTTCCTTGAAATTCACACGGAACGCCCATCATCAGCTCTTCAAATGCTCCCGAAAGGTCTAGGTAACTATGTTTGTATTTCACAGACGACTAGTTGAAGTGCATGAAAATTAATGCTCACCGGCCACACCCGAAAGGGCAATGTATGCAGTTCAGTTTTTTTCAGAGTGTACTCCAAGTGTACACAACTTTGTTTGTTGAAGACGTCAAGCTAATCGATCAATAACGCGTTTATCCACGGTTTTAATCCCATTGTCTCATCGGTCGTCAAAAAGTTTCGCTATTGCATGCCATTAAAGTCTGGGTTCCTTGAGGTCGCATGAGTTCTGTACTATCATGCAGTGCCAAAGCCTACTTTGCGTAATCATTGTGCTTCCAAACTGTACACTGACTGCTGGCCATCGTTTTATGAAAATAAGTAAAGTAAGTTTGAAGGAAGGATTGCTTGATTGTTCTGGAGGTAGGCCGCTACCGGCCTTCCTCGAGTTTTCAGAGGAAATTCTACTGATTCAGTAACTCCTTATTAATAAAAATTATCACTAGAGAAAGTTACCAATTATAAATGCTCCAAACGGTCTTTGTAAGCAACGTAACTGCTTCAGGTGTGACACTTTCCAACGGCTGAGGAGTGTCCTTACAGATTAATCAAGTATATATAGTATTGAATGCTTTCACGTCAGAGTTCCAGAGATATCTTGACGTGAGACACAAGGTTGATTTATCTTATACACATCTGGGTACTCCTCTTCATCTTTTTTTCATCTGAACAGTAGCGTACATTTCGGTTCAGTCAACATATTCACTGGTTAAGTGCGTTCATCATTACTCCACTGATCGTCCCACAGTGAACGCGGTCAAGTTTTACGCGAATTGGTTGCAAAATGTGTTAGTGACCAAGGATAAAACGCCAACTTTTAAAAAGACAAGTTCGATTGATGTGCTTGAGCAATTCGTTTTAAAATATCATATCCTTCCAAAAAAGCATTCCAGTTGCGGCATATAACAGAGTTGTGAAAGGCGCAACAAAATGAACAATGAAATGAAATTTACAAAAAATGTCGACACTGATTTGTCCGTGTTGCAGACTAGGACAGAAATGATATAGTGACGACCGTCCTTGGCTATTCGTGAAAAGTTTCTAGCACGTGATCAGGGAAGCCTTAAGTGACTTGCGAAAGGTGGGTTCCTCTTAACGTCCAAATGCTACTCTGAGTATTCATCTGATCACTCGCTCGACAGGTTTCCAGTAGGAAGCCGGCTTGTGCCTTTAGTAGGATACGGACTTCATAGAGCGCGTACCAAATGCACTTTGCCTGGAGGTTAACTCTGTTTGCGACCCAGTTGGTTGACCCTTAAAGTTCACAAAATGTAAGGACCGAGGTGACTGTTTCTGAGGTACCGGTTGACCTGGAGCGACTTCATGAATTAGGTTATGCCGCTAAGACAAGAACTTATTATACAAAGTAAAACCTGTATTTTCCAGTTCGGATTTATAGTCTGCAGGTCGCGCAACCACGTTTAAACTAGAGGTTTAGTCCATAATATGTAATACATTTCTCCTTTTGTTGTTATTAACTGTTGTGACTAGTTTGTCTTCTCACACTGTTCGTGGCCCATCTGATTTAAGCTTTGACTATTCCCTAAACCCATTTTCATACACTTCAGTGAACATTGCTTTACTCACGTCTTCTACACTTGTCGATTCTGGATGTTATACTGGATCAGTTGCTCAATGCTTCTCATTCAGTGATCATATCATACAATAGCAGTACGTTTGCCCAGTAATATGTCACCTATATTCTCGCTAATGAGGATATTTCTACCAGGCTCACTCACTACATATTTCATCTACCGATTTTCAGATAGTTCAGAGAGGTCCTTGTTAACGGAACTGACAGATAACTGCTTTTATGATGAGGTGTGTAGAGGTAATATACTGAAAAGCTCTCTGTAGCTTCAGTAAACGGCTTAGCTCTGCTTCCTCCACAGTTGAGCCTCTGCGGAAGAGTGATCATGTGAATGATCCATTAACTTCATCCAAGTAAGGAAGGGTCATCATAAGTACGTCATCCTGAGGTCACTCACTGTTCCTTATCACACGTTATAAGGTAGTTTGGTGTGTGCATAAACAACCGACCGTGGTGTTCAGTCTACTCTAGTGTTGACCAATGACACGCCAGTGAGTGCGTGGACTCATTTTTAAAGTGCGATTCATGCTTTTGTTACTGTTGTTACGTGTTTCGCGGGTCTCCCGTCTGTCAATCATCATGAACGAAACAAACAAAGTAGTACGATTGTTTAACAGTTCGGTCGTGGAAGAGGAGATCGCCACATGAATTCAAGCACCTTTTTGGAGTTGTCAGTCGTCTCGTTCCGACTTGACCTGGTTTGCGGTAAATTTGGTACCGGTCGTCATGTCGTTACGTAGACCTGATTTCAAAATAAATTAAGACTACAAATTTTCTTGCTGAAAATGGGGCCAGAAGCAAACGACACAAGTGGATTGTGAGTGGCATTCATACAGCGCAAACACAAATGAGCACAATTTCGGCACCTATGGGATTCCAGTTATAGGCATCTTCAAATTGTGGTAATATCGACAGCTCAGGATTAGACATCTGAGTAATCGAACGGGAACAGGAAGAGAGCTGGGAGCATTACTGTCAATAAAGCGATATGTGTGCATGAGCGTAAGTAGCAAAAATTCTTACAAAAGTTGATTCAGTTTTTCCACAGTAAACTTTTGGCAAATGGCAATCTTATATATATATACATATATATATAAGTAAAAACCGATAATAGGGGCTTGTAACCCTCGTGTCCAAAGCTTATCAATCGCATCAGTTAGTTTGAACTGACCCGTGGCCTGCTAGGAGAACCATCTTCTCTTCCATAATCAGTGTTCTATTACTCTATCACTCATTAATCTTCCGTTGCAAACCCATCAGACGCCCTAAGAAGGCCGCAGGAAATTGCTCATTTCATAGTGAGGGCGGTTTCTCGACTATTAACCATTTCAGCAATACAACTGTGTGGAAATCTCAGAACGGTGTTATCACTAAGAAACTCCGGTGGTCTAAATAAGAATGTACCGGAAATCAAGTTCGTTAACGACGCCTGTGTACTTTCGAAGTTCCGTTAGCTACTCACAACAACAATGGTTGTTTGATGTAATTAGGATTCGGAGTAATCGAAGTGTCTTACGGCGTATTGTCCAGTGTGTAAGTCATGCCTAGCAGCAGAGGAGGCTATTTCGGGCAGTGAATCGGAGCTGTCTACCTTGGCAATACTGGATGCGCATATTGTACGTTTACAACTGGTCCGCATTCTTAGGCTACAATAGGAAGAGCTCCTGGCTCTTGCAATGGAGGCAGAAGAGGCACTGAAGACCTTGAGACCAAGTCAAACTTAGGAATACAGATGAAGCGGATAGACATTCATAAATGGTGAATGAAAATATAAAACAAAGAACTAGTATGGTTTCTATCAACATGCATATTATTCTCAGGGTTTTGTGAACCATCAGTTGTTGGTAGAGCTGTCTGTCTGATACATGGGCTTGCAAAGTAAATGACAGGAATCTTATAAAACTAACGCGAAAATCAGGTCATACTCCTCGGTTTGAATACGAAAAAATCCCCTGGAGCTGACGAAATAACGCCTCTCATTCTTAAACAATGTGCTCGCTCCTTGTATACATCTCTCACAGATTTGTTTAATCTGTCACTAAACTGCAGTATGGTCCCCATGGACTGGAATTGTGGCACAATCACTTCGATCTTCAGAGGGGATCGCTCAGATGTGTCCAACTACAGACCTGTTACACTATTACCAGTGATCTCCAAAGTGCTTGAACGACTAGTGGCGAATAAGCTTACCAAACATCTTGAAGGAAATAACATACTCTCTATTGCACAACATGGTTTCAGAAAGAGTCACTCCTGCCTCTCTAACCTCCTCCTAACTCTCGATGACTGGACGCTGGCTATAGACAACGGCAATCCCATCCATGCTTGCTACCTGGATATGTCCAAAGCCTTCGACCGTGTTAACCATAGCATACTTTTACAGAAGCTAAAACAACACGGTGTCACGGGTAAACTATTGGCTTGGTTAGAGAACTACCTGATGGACCGTGTTATTCAAGTCAGAGTCGACGGTGCTTTATCGAAGCCAGTTGCGGTCACAAGTGGAGTACCTCAAGGATCGGTTCTTGGGCCAACCCTCTTTCTAATCTACGCTAACGACATACCAAACCTTGTTCGATGTAAAATTATCTTATTTGCAGATGATATCAAGTTATGGGCGAGTATAC